>JAZGTH010000095.1:2192500-2512500 GCA_036877525.1 Chromobotia macracanthus
GTGCCTATAAATAAACTGACTTTCAGCCACCCTGAGAAATGTTTACTGCAGTCCAGTGATGACTAGCCCCAGTCTCTGCTATTTATAATGAAACTTAATACTGGAGCATACTGGCTGATTGTAGCATCGTGTAGACGGGAAAATCACCAATAAACTCTCATTTCAATTTCTCCCAGACAGCAATAAGTTTAAATTGTGAGCAAACTGAGAATTTTCCTCCAGAAGAGATTTTAATGTCTCAAACAGTGCTCACATTTTAAAGAGATGCTATAAACGTCTGTAATCAAGTCTGAAACTTTTCAGACTTGACTTTTCAGACTTGCCGTTTACTCACCCATCTAAAACGGGACATTTCACGGACTACTCATGTATATACACAGCTAGTTATAACCCTATATAATCCTAACAGAAAACGTTATGCAATTTTCCAAAAAAAAACCTGTTTACTATAATTTTAAAGCATTTTTACAAATGTCCCCAAAAAGAGGTTTTGCTCATCAGATTTGTCAGGTTTTGCTGACTTTTGGTTACAGATTTGTCCCCAAAATATGGTTACATTTCATTATATAAAAATATATATAAATTGAAACTTTGAAAATCTTTAATAAAAATAAAAGTAGCATGTAAGAATGAGAAAATGAGGTACAAAACAAGGCAGAAACATGCAGGAATTGAAAACATTTATTGCAGTAGCGGTTTACCTGTAGAGCAGTAACAAGAGTAACTGTTTAAATATCTATGATGGCAAACGTCCCCACAACCAACAAACATACTGCTAACAGCCACTGACGTCACTCATCTTTTCATATTGTTTTTTTAAGAACCTTTTCTGTACTTTATATGTTGTGATAAAAACAAAGGTGCTATACAAAATGAATGGCCTCACACGGTACAAATCAGCAAATGTTAATGAAAAGAAAGTGAAACTAAGTCATTTTAAAGCTATTTTGTCTTTTTAAACATGCTGTTTCATTGTGTGATCTGGCGGCCATGCCGCTGTAACAAGAAGGGTTCAAAAACAGCTCAAACATTTAAAGGAACACAAAAACCTCAGTCCTTAAATTATGCACATGCTCTTTGTGATCAAGTTCTGTTCAGTTTTCCTTTTTAATTCCTTCCCAAGTTTATAGAGTTTATTTTTAGTATATTTGTTTTGGAATGACTGAGTACATTGGTGCCAGACAAACATGTATTGTGTACGGCATACAGTAACTAGGGACTGCTGTTTCGTTGCCGTGCAACCAGTACAACCTCTGGATCGGTACAATACACGGCATACTGCATGTTATGAAGGCACAGACATGAAAACTACACTCACTTCTCTTGCATGTGAAAAACTCGTGGGCATACAGGATATTGTATGAAAAAAATCTTAAAGCTGGCAAGTACTACTCTTGTATAAAGCACAATTTCAATTAAACGTACAATGATGACATTTTTAAATTAGATGTTGAGAATTTACAAATATATTGCTGTTGAATTCTTTTTCCTTTTTTGCGGAAAACACATCAAGCTTTCCATGTAGGTAGAAATTGAGCATTTACATCAATAATACAAAATAGCTTTAAAAAAATAGGTTTGCCAGCTTCGTCGACTTAGTAAATGCAAAAAACTGGGCAATTGTGCAATGTTGTGACAGACTGACACAATCATCCATGATTCGCTCATTATTTCTCCATCAAAGGGGGTGTGGCCACACATGTGCATTGTTGTTTACAAACTTTTTGTGTTTTCGTGAATTTTTCTTTCGAATCCAGACAGCAGTTCTCTGTTCCGGCAGACAGATGTACATGACAAAAGCCCCAGTAAAAACAATGTTTCCTGTATGATGAATGATAAAAGACAACTGTCATGATCACTGATCTACTTCATGTGATTATTTAAGTACATAAAATCGGTTAGTGTTAAGTCCTATTTACAAACACTTCAACGATGACAGACTAAACAAGTTTCCACTAACAGAGTTATTAGCACAATGCTTTCTCAAGTGTAAATTCCATTTTTCTGGATGGTGTAGATTAATATAGTCCCAGAACAGCTCAAAAACAACCACGTCACAATATCTGTATATATTGGTCAGCCGTAATACTGTTTTTTAATAACTGTGACACACAGAGCACAGTCCTGTTTTGCTAATCTCAAACGGTTTTGCAGTCTCTGTCAGGATGAAGTTTACAGTGTTTCCTCTGAAGGTCAATTTTCAGCAAACATGGGAGTTTTAGGGCATTTATGAATCCACACGAGAACATCTCAGCAGGAGGCATCAGCAAGCAGGATTCGCATAGTATACTGCCCAGCGTAAGCGATAAAGTCTACAGTCTACTCCATACACGAAACGACCACACCGCATTAGCATCGATCTAAATAAAGGAGGGAAGAATAAACAGAAAGAGGAGAGACCAAATGGACCAAAGTCCTCAACAGTTACTCAGGTGATCAGATAGGGGTGAAGAACCAAAATACCCCAATAAAAAGCTCTTATAGCTGCTGTTCTTTTGAATTGTCTGGGCCGGAGGCGGGCTGGTACGATTTCAGGCTGGCCAACGGGATGTCGGCCATGTGACCACCCCCACAGCTGCTAAAATGTCCCTCAGAGCTCCCAAAGGTCTTTCTGTCCCCAAACTGCTCTTGGCTCCCTCGCTCACCTTTCCAGCTGCGGGTTAGGGTGTGGCCATTGAGCAATCTCTCTTTAGCCCATTCTTTTTGGTTGTTGAAAGAGGAAATGGGCGACTTGGGTGACGGGTACGAGTTGAGGCTCGGTGGCATCCAGCAGTTGTCGGAGTGCCCCAGCACCAGGCACTCTTGGGTGCACATCTCTGTTGCCTCCACTAAGCCTCTTGGTCCTAGAGGTCCATCTGTATACAAAAAGAGGAGAATTACTTGTTTGCCTTCTTTGTAAGACAGAAACAAACACATGTTTGACAGACTAAACTGCCTTTAAGTTTTTAGACCTACATTTATTTAAATGATAAATGTCTCATTTTCTCAGAGCCTCGTTTTCAATTACAATCAAGCAAACATGGAAGCTACACTGGGCAACGTTACTCAAAATGTGCAAAAAATAGACCTTAAAGCAGCATAAATAAACAGCATAAAGAGACATAGACATTGACAGAAATTTGCCCCGACAAAGTCGCTTTTTTATTGAAAGTTGCTGAATCCGGCAACCGTTAGTGAGGCGCAATACTGCAATAGCTGCATGCAAATGGGTAGAGATGCAATGCGGCAATTACAAACAGCAGTGCAGACAACGATGCAGTTGGATACAGTGAAATACATCTGACTGAATACAGAGGAATACAAGACTCTTATTCCACCCACACCAGGATGTGAACTGTGGGAATCAATGTGCTATCATCAACTCAACTGCTCTGTCAAATACAATCAAGAAGATAATGAAGATAATCCTCCAGGGGTCATTTAGTATTTATAACATGCTGCTCTGTGTTTATTTAATAAAACCAGGACAAAATAAAGATGAAATGGGGAAATTAACAACTATTCTAGTCTTCGATTTAAAAACAAGATATTCAAGCTTCATTAAAGTTTCATGCAAGGTTGTGTTATTCAATGTGAGTGCTCGCAAGAAAACATCTTGTGTAGAGAGTAAACAACAGAAAACAACAAAAAATAGAAAAGGGAAAGAAAAATAATGAATGTAGTGATACATTCAGCACAGTCCTCTGTGCTCAACCAAACAACCTTTACCTTACACCAGCAACCAAACCAGTAACTCTTCACTGGTTAGTCACATGCACAATACACACAATAACAATTTCAATACACACAATAACATTTGTGCCTTTGCAATAAGTCTACACATACATAACAATGAAATACAATGAAACAATTTCCGCTGAAATGCAGTTTTTAACTATAAACCTAACAAAAATGTAATTAGGATTATAGTTAAAATAAGAAAAAGCTTTTGTCTTGTGGAATCATTAATATATATATTTTTTTTTACACAATTACACTGTTACACAACTGAATTGATCTTGTTTTTGTTATTTTCACTGGAAAACATTTTACAAAATCAAATACCATCTAAACACATTTAAAGCCTGTTTAACCAGATACATTATGTGTGTGAACCGTTTTGCTCAGTAAGGTAGTAGTTACACAAGTCATCTATAAATACTCGTTCTAAACGAGAGCAACTGCTCAGCTGTAACCAGCAATTTCACCCTGTAGATGAAAGCACGGTGCATTTCCGCCATTTGATTGATTGAAAACGTTTCTTACAATGTGAAAAGCAAACCTAGCGTTCACATCTGGATTAATACCATTTCACTAGACTGTGTCTTGGACTGTTATCACACACCACTGGCTGCACTGTTCTCAGACCAGCTCGATAAATCTCTATTCCTCCAGCTGTTGATTGATAAAACTGGGTGTAAAGTTGATTTGAAGGAAGCTTGAAAATTCTTCATTTGAAGTGGGGTGAGATTAACTCGATCACCTTGTCTCTTCACAAAAGAGCCTGGGTTCAACAGCAGCAGCAAATAATGACATTTTGAATATACTTTTGTTTCTGTGCGTCATTCACACAGTCACCAAAACAATCAAATCAAAAACCTTTGATATGAACTGTAAATGACCTGTTCTCAGGCAAAATAATATGGTATTTCATAATACCATAACGTAATAATGTTCTGTTAAAAACACATTTCTATTTTAACAGTGCTCTGTGCATCTCAGACACACAGCATCTGTTATTCTCTTCGGAGCACCAATTCCAATTCTGCATCTAATTTCCACCTTAACAACTAAGATTTCGAATGTTTCCTACAATGTACAAAAGCTTTGAAAAACGCATCGTGCAGGGAGACCAGAAATGTTGATATGAAAGACAGACGCATGCTGTAGCTGGACGCCGCTGATGAATAAATAAAACTGGGAAAAGATGATTGTTTGATGAGGGAACAAAAGCCAAAGCGCCATGTCTCTGCATAATTGGTGTGATAAGCCAAAAGCGGCTGCCAGATCTACCGCAGGAAATGGAAGAATTGCTGAAGCAAGAGATATTTATGGCAGCGCTTAAAAATACATTGTGACAGAGAACATATGACTAATATCAGCCAAGATCAACATAATCAGAACACAGCAAGACGCCGCAGAATTAAAAGCTTTGTACTTGGTTTGGCTAACGGCTTTCATAACAGCCTCAGTCCAGAGGTTTGAAATGAAACACATCTGGTTCCCATTCCGAATTTACTTAACAATTAATTATCTATATGATAAAATCTTTCTTTCAAATACCCTCTATTACAAAATACATGACCTTCAAACCAATGCATTTGTAACTTTATCATCAGGTCAAGATTCTGACAGATTCAGTGACTCTTTTGAACTGAATCTTTAGACAGAAGCGGCTCATAAGATTCATTTGTTTGCGAATCAGAGTCCAATCCCACCCTCAAACTAATCTATTTCTAACACGGCGGCTCCATTTGTCTCTTGTCATCAGACTAATAACATGGGCCATTTGGTGCTTCAGTGTCCCATAAGCCAGAATTACTTCGGCCTTCATTCCTCATCAAGACTAAAGTTCTGTCTGAGCTCACGAACGAGAGGCCACAATCAATATTTCCATCACTTCAATGTGGTTGTGTGTGCGCACAATATAAATAATATAAATAATGCCAGGAAATCAGATTTAAATCTGTAATGTGTGACAGGAATGAGAAATAAAGCCCCAACAACCACATAAGCAACAAATAATAATGAATCTCTCATACCTGCTGATATTTAGAGATTTTTGTAGCTTTTTTCACGACATGCACTTTGTGCCATTTATAGAACTCAGCCCTCTTTTAACATGAAGTTAAATATTTCTCCTGGAGGGACCGCCGTCACTCTTGTGTGTTATCATGGGAAAATAAAGCAGCTGAATTAAAGAGCAGACGACACATCTTTTCTCCTCGCATTCACACATATGCCATTATTTCAACATGATGCCGAAAAGCAGTTTGATATTTGGGTGGGTTGTCACTGTAATTTTCAGGCTCCTGCAGGCGTTCACTGCCTTTAATCTTCCATATATTCAAAAAGCTGGAATTGCTCTGTTATGGTTCTTTAACAATAAAGAATGTGTCTTTGACAATAAAACATGCCATATCAAGAACTCATATGCACACTATATACAGTATAATAAATACAGAATGTACACTTACAACATACTGTAAAGTAGTATACGGAATATACAGGTATGTGCAAGGATATCATGTTTTCCTGCTTCTAAGAGGCAACGATCTCGGATAACTATCAGAGATTCAAAGCTGTGAACTTCACTTTGGCATAGAGATTAGCTTTTGGAAGTGCACAACACAGCAGCCTGTGAACCTGTAAACATGACTCTTCCAGTGGACCAATAAAACCTGGGCACCCTAGATCTCTGAAATCATGTACTGTAATCAGTTTTCAGGTTGCCCATTTGAGAGCGCCCAAGCGTTGCAAGTGTTGTGTATAATATGCATCAGATTGTCCGTAAATGATCTAACGTTGCAGTTCCTTGCAAGCCTGCATTCTAACTAGTATGTAACCTCATAAGTAAATAAACCAGCATGCTCTACATATCACAAACAGCACTCCTCATGGGAGACAACTCATAATTTGTGCCAATATATTTTGGCAGAGCATGTCGCCAAATTTGGTACTCCTGAAAGCATTAAGATACAAAAGACACATTGTGAAAGTCCATTTATGATTAGAAATTGTTTAATTAAATTAATTAACTAATTAGAAAATAGAATTAACCTTTCTATTGTTTTTTATTATTATTTAGTATTTCATGAAACATTTAGCAACGTTTCTGACTGAGACACAGGCTTAGTCCTTCCCTGTCACTCTAATGGCCTCTGAGGAGGTGCAGGAGCACGGCATTATGGGACTGACGAGGAATCATGAGGGATGAATTAGAGACTGAATCACGGTGACAGGAAATGAATTGCAAAAATGAGATTGGAAAGAGAGAGGGAGGCAGTGAGAGGATGTGGCCGTTTGAACTCACACCACATTTTCTCCTGCTACAGTTTACTATGTGTGTGAAGGGTTTTAAAGCACAGTAACTTTATGGTACATTTGAGGGGGCTTTCTGATTTCTGACAGACGACCTGTGTGCAACACAGAAAAAGGGAAAAACATTCTTCACGGAAGAAAAGAATATCACCCTCAAACTCTACAAACCAAATTCATTTCCTTTATTTAAAAACTCTTTTAAGTGCTTCCTGTTCACAAAACTGTATACCTGAGGTTTTCAATGCATATGCAAATTTTAAAAAATTCTTTATCCAGAAATAGCAATAAAATAATAAAGCTCTCTTAAATATTTATTTTTATATAAACTACACTAAAACACAATGTGAGTGGTGCTTGCACACCCTTTGGCTAGTGTGTTGTGGTGAATCATCAGGGTGTTGCTATGTGACTGCAGAGTGTTGTGGTGAATCATCAGGGTGTTGCTATGTGACTGCAGAGTGTTGTGGTGAATCATCAGGGTGTTGCTATGTGATTGCACAGTGTTGTGGTGAATCATCAGGGTGTTGCTATGTGACTGCAGAGTGTTGTGGTGAATCATCAGGGTGTTGCTATGTGACTGCACAGTGTTGTGGTGAATCATCAGGGTGTTGCTATGTGATTGCACAGTGTTGTGGTGAATCATCAGGGTGTTGCTATGTGACTGCAGAGTGTTGTGGTGAATCATCAGGGTGTTGCTATGTGATTGCAGAGTGTTGTGGTGAATCATCAGGGTGTTGCTATGTGATTACAGAGTATTGTGGTGAATCATCAGGGTGTTGCTATGTGATTGCAGAGTGTTGCTATGTGATTGTTGCTATGTGATAGATTTTCTGGGCAGTTGCATATTGGCTCAAATCAAAACAGACCACCATTTTATGATGTCCAGTCATTAGAAATGGCTCAAATACGTCAGTCAATGCATGGCTATGAGATTTTAACACTGTGCATCATCTACTAAATGGAAACCATAAGAAAGTAAAGTAACACACCTCATCTCAACAAGTACCAAAATAAAGGTATCGTTTATGTCCGTGGCACAAATGTAGCATTAGTGATTTGCTTAAATCCCTAACTCTGAGTATTAACAGTAACAAAATGACAGAATTAGAATCCACTTTAAAATAATGGAAGAGTCATTTTACAGTGACAATCACGTGTTTGGCTCAACTTAGGAAATGTTAGGTCATGTCGGTAATATCATTTTTCCAGCAGCCTCTTGGATCGATGCATTTCAAACCTATTTTCCAGCTTCCTCCGTCTTAATGATATCATTTCAATGGCAGAGTGAGATTGATCGTGCTGAATGACCCTCTGCTCCAGCCATGTTAACTAATTTACTCCTGCTCTCTTCTCTTCCCATTCGGTCCCGTCATTCGTGATTTTCCATTCCATTGACAGGATTGCAACTTCCCTTAACATGCAAATTGGCGCTCCAATAGACCTGTCTTAAACAGACGCACATTTTGTCACCATTTTTGTCATTTTGTGTATCCATTGTACATAAACAAGTGACAGGAACTTAGGCTGAATGACACAAAGCCTGGTCTAAGACAAACTCAACAAACAACAAACCCAAGACAGCTCCTTTGGAAACATTGGGAAAAATATATCCTATGGGTTGCTTAAACCCATAAGGACTTATAGGTTAGAGATATTAGAAACAACAGGAAATCAAAAGTTTACTTATGTTAAAGAATTAATAAAGTTTATCAACAAATGGCCCTCTGACCCGACCTGTTTTCCTGATGTAACCTTGGTTTGATTTCCAGGGAGCACATATACTGATAAAATATAGACCCTGAAAACACTGCAAGTCACTTTGGATAAAAGTGTATACCACATGCATAAATGTAAATTCTGCTGTGTAAAATAAAGTTGTGTTCTGTTTTATGGCTGAATGTTCTGTCAAGGTCTCACTATACTGTATTTCTTTCTCATCTAAAAAAAATAATCATAGCACGATTGACAGAGTTTAAAAACACCCACAATCAAAGATTCCTGGTTTTCTTCCATATTTTTATTACTCTGCTATTACTCTGAGTCAAGGTTACAGTAAGGTGAATACAATCAGAGTTTGATTGAAAGGGGGACAAAAGCGACACTGTATCATTAGCAAATAGATTTTTTCCTCTGACTGCCCTTTCTTTCCCTCTAAACATCATGTTTGCAAATAAGAGGCGTGACTGATGCATTCTTACGTGAATAACGACTGTAGTTTCTTTTCCACATCATTTTTCCAGTATAAAATGTAAATATTGCTCTGGTCAGACTGTCATTTTCTTTGACTGCAGCAGCTAGCTTGCACTGTGTACAGCAGGACACGCAGGAGCTGAGGGAACATCAACCCAACTGTTTATCACTGAGTTTGACATCTCACCTTCATAAAGACGTTCCTTCACTCGCATGTCTCTTCTAATGAAAAGAAGCTGGATAACAGCTGTAAGCTAGCAGTTTCTGTTCATCCAAGAGTTGCTCTCTGGTCAGATCAGGTAACAGTAACTGAATCACTTAGACTTTGAGGAACTGTGTAGACAAATGGGGCCTGTGTAAGAAATATTACAATTTGGCCTATAAAATGAAAGATATTTCAAATTGTAGTGACCAGAAAATCACCTAGAAACATTTAGAACAGCCCAACATCACCTAGCAACCACCCAGTTCACCCTAGCAACTACATTCTGTAGCAACACTCAGAGCACCTCAGTGAAGCTTTGTGCTACAATCTGCAGTACATTGTTTGCTACTGTTGTTTACTGTTCTCTTTATCCCTGATTGGCTCCGTCACAGTTCTCAGATTCTATCGACGTGACACCCTGTCGTCTAGGTGCTCGGTTGCCGTGATGCCCTGCCCTAGTTTGTGTTGCTTTGGTCTGCAGTATGGCCTCTTGGCATAACCTGAAGTCAGAATGACGACCGCAACTGTCACACCCACATCACCAAGGCACCCATTGACACGGCACATGTCACCGTGTGCGATAATCAAAGACTGGACTGCAGGAAACTGGAACAAATCGAAGAGCATGTGTGTGTGTGTGTGTGCAGTGTAACTGGGAACAGAAATATGCAGTCTCATCTTTCAGAAACACCTATTTCTCTAACACTTCTCTAACCTATGTCTCTCTTTTAAACATACTGTACATGCTCACGGTCCACTGACATGACCCTTCATTTGTCTGGACCGATAAATTTATTCAGAAACACATGAAAAACGAAATGTACACAGAAATGAAGGTCTGAACATTTTTGTCTGACAAATCGAGGTCAGTGCGGCGTAACCAAAACAGAAGAAGCCAGTTTGCTGTCATGTGACAAGAAAACTGCAAAACAGGAAATGAATTTACAGAGCCCCTCATGACAGGTATTGGTTAATGACGTTCAGTGTCCCTACATCCATACTGTCGCATACTGTGACAGTACATACTCAAATGGTTTAAGTACCTACTTATCGACCTTAAAACAGATGTGAGCAGAAGGTGTTGTAATCAAACAGAGAGCATCTTCTGCTCCCGTAACACACAGACACACATAACAATACATGAGTCAAGCCAAAGCAAGATTTATTACATTTACTCTGTTAAATCATGTAAACAATAGCCAAGTTACAGTTAGATTACCGCTAAAATGCCCTAATAAAGACTTAACTTGATTGAAATAATGCTTCCTACAGTTTAGAGGTACGAGTGTTGAGACAGCTAATCCAAACTCTAGTCTGAGTCACAAAAAATTAAACAGCTGAACTATAGTCAACCTATTCATTTAAAAGGTATTGAGTAGCAACAACTTTCTAACAAGCAGTTAACTAATTTAAATTACTCATTTAAAAACTTGCTAACATAAATACACAAATAAACACAAAATAAAATAACACCTTAACTTACATAACCCAGTTGAAAACATAGCAAATACTGCAGCAGTATTTTCCACAATATTTATTAATATTTTCTTCACTGTATAAACTATGACACTGGGAACTGAGAAACATCTATCAATTGCTGCTTCAGGAATACTCGTGTGCTCACGTACGACTGCCTCCGTCTGCCACCCAGCCCATTACCAGAGCCACGGTTGGCACAGGCCCATTCAGGGAGAACAAATGGTCCCTGCCCCGATGCCAACATTACGTCAGACTCTATAAATTGATTCTCAGGGTGACCCCACGAGGAGTGGCTTTCTCAAGGCCACTGGCATCAGAGATGAAGATCAGTCGATAGACGTGTGTTTGATGTAATGAAAAGCAGAAGGTGGGGCTCTGGATGTCAGGGGGAGGTTGAGCTAACCCTACAGACTTCCAAAAATTAATAAACAATATCAACCGGACCAAAAGCCTTTACATTATCATAGTTTAATGTACAATATAATGTAACCGTTATGTTTACACAACAACAATGTATTAAAAACCTAACCTTTTTTTTTTGCTTCTTCATGAGTGCAGTTGAAACATTATCCACTCAAAGGAATATTCTACATTTAATACATAAGCCAGAGAGAAACACACTTATGGGTTGGACACAAGCCTCTTTGTGGCAGTTTTGTGTGTCTGGGAAGCCTTGTGGGTGATGACGTGATGTAGGAGTCTTGCCAAGCCAATAGAACAACGTTACAGAGGGAGGAGAAGGTAAGACGCTCTGGGTTAAGCTGGGACACAAAATGCAAAAGAGGGAAAAGCATCAGGGTTCATGAGGTTATAACATCTAATTAAAATATAAAATTAAGACTAACTACTACCTTAGTAGTAACTAATCTATACTATACACTGTACATGCACAATGTGTTGAACTAGCACAGCAAAAGTGACTGGATGTTGTACTTTTCCAGTGGGTCTTTGTGAATCTGAAATATGCATTTGTACATGCTTCCTGGCTAACACTGTATGCACAGTCATGTCACAGTCACTAATCCTGTCCCTGTGTAACTCTGACGTAAAGGGTGCTAGTCAAACAAAATAAGAGAGGAAGACAGAGCGAGAGAGAGAGAGAGGTAGAAAGACTTCAAATGGTCAAGTCCAGGTGATAATGTCAAATGCATTAGTCCTTCTATCTCTACAGAAACACCATGTAGTTTTCCAGAAGATTTCCCACTAAATTAATCACATCACTGTGGGGCTTCAATTCAGAACTTTTCTTTTTCTCTCTCACTCTTTTTTATCTCAAAGACAAGCAAAGTGCTATGAAGTCACTGATGAAATTCATATGAAAAGTTCAGACAAGTTAGCAGGATCATTTTGCAGTCGACAAAGGTAATTATCCATCTGGCCGATCTGCATATGGTGCAAAAAGCATAAAGTCAGTATGATACGAGTTGAATAAACTTGCATGAAACTTTTATGTTAAGAATCTCACATGAGATTTCTAATATGTAAAGATTAGTTTATGCTATTTTTACTTGTAGCTGCCTAACATGAGAAATGAAAGCAGATGGACTCAGTATAGCAGCATGAGATGATTTCCCTCAGAAATCAATTAAACCTCTGCTCAACTCTGAACGGAGAGGGCCGGAGCTGAAACTATTTTCTTACGAGTTCATAAACTTGTATTAAAATCAGGCATAGTAAACATGAACTTCTGTGTATTGATGTTTTTCCACACTCATGTTCTATGAGGAAGAATATCTGACTGTGGGCTTTTATAAAACTATGATCACAGGAGAATAGCTCGGTTCGAAAAACAAAAACAGGACACGACTGTTATCGTGACTGGTTACGCGAGCGCGCGGCCTTACAAATGTGCCTGATAAAACAAGCTTTCTCATAAAACTGCAGGTATTGATATTTCCATAAGTACCCTCTAAACCCCAACGCCATTAAAAGTGATTAAGCAAGGCTTTCTCGAGCAGTGCAGCACATACTCCCAAGACACAGATGAAAGAAAGCCACCATAAAATGGCTTTTATGTCAAGCAATAGAGGTCTGGAGAAGCCTGCATTTCCCCTGTATGTGACCATCAGTCAAAAGTGATAATATTACCCTTAGTACATTTCAACAAGAAATGTTTCCTCCCCGACTCTCCGCCTCACAGATTTTGGAGCCTGACACTCCATCTTTCAGACGGAACACCTGCCGGCTCTTTCCTGTTATCAGTCGCAAATCATGAGACCCCTTACAGCAAAAAATAAAAAGGAGGAGCTCTTCAGATGTTGGAACCTGGTTGAAAGTATAAAACAGGCACCGTCCTGTTGGAACCAGGCATCCTGGCCCGGCCCCGTTTCCAAATAATCTTAATTTACGTCCTAAAAGCTTTGTTTGAGGGCCAGAATGAGACTGTCCTGCTCTCTGAGGTCTTCAAGTCCTTCTGGAAAGCTCTTACTTACGAGTTGTGAAAACTGTAATTGAAATACGAAATACACTGAAGTGATTTTGGTCAAACTCTTAGGAAAAATAATAATGGTTAAATTACAGTTACAGTAGCAAAACCATGGTTAATTTGGTTACCATGGTTTAAGTATATCTGGCTAGTATATGTTTCTTCCTCACTTCTAAATAAAGACTGATGAAGACAGAGGTGGAAAACATTATTTTTGAGATCATTTTTTCATAGTGTTGCATTTTTTCATCAGCACAGCTGATTCATATCACCAGTCCATCAACACCTATATAAATGCAATTAGCTTAGATCCTTAATGCAGTAGTTACCCAAACGGATTATGCAAACAACTTAAAAGCTTAAACTTAAAAGTTTTTATACATATCACAAATGTAAAGCTCTGTGTGACAAATGACAGGTTCAAACCAAATAAACATTCATCAGAGTGCATGAATGAGAATGCCAAATATCATATAGAAAAACAACACAAATACTAATATAAAGCCATGAATAATTTGAATAACATAAAAACAATATAAATACTAATATAACCATAATATATTAGTATATTATATTATGGTATAATATACCATAATACCAATTTAATAAATATGCATTTTACGTTCAGAAAATAACCTTCCAATGAGTATTCCTTTCTTCTCTGGATTCTTGTGTGTCTATAGAGATCTTCAGGGTTCTCAATGTCACATTACATGTTATTCAGACAAGCGTTTCTGGGTTCTTCAAAACAACAGTAGATAAATTGGTGCAATGAGTATTTGAAAACCTAAGCCACACTTTAAAATGTAAATATGAAAATATAGATATGAAACACAAAAGCAAGCAGCATTTATTTTAAAGAAAATGAGCTTTTAAAGCTTTTTAAAGAAAAAGTACACTTTAAACACTTCAGGAATTGTGATGTCATACTTTCACTTAAAATGACCTCGCAACCAACTGAATAATAGTCATTGCAAAAATGGTTCAGAACAGTGAATCATTTATTTGCACATTCTGTTTGAGTTAAACATTTGTTTCTGATGCAGTGAAATGCATGCATGCAAGTGTGACCAGCGTTATGAACTGAGGTTAGTTGCCTCAGAGTCTTTGAGTGCAGGTGGTCAAGTGAGATTGTGATAGTGTTGTCTCTCTAACACAGGCTGGTATCATCTGTTCGTTTTCAAGTATAAACTCATTTCAGCCGTCCTCACGTGTAACCTGTGCTCTTGGCTGGGGAACACACTGCATTACCCCGAACACAGCTGTGACACACACTGCTGACACATATTGATGAAGTGAACAACAGACCAACCCCTGCTGCTGTTATAACGCAACTTCACCTCCTGCCTCTTCTGTGAATATGGTCTAATTTACAGGTGTATTCTGAGAGTGCATTTCAAAATATATCTGATCACCTCACACATCATTGTATATGAGTGCACAGCATGTTTTACAGGCTTGCTACACAGCAAGACAGTCCCAAAAGAAAGGTTGTGTCATTTTAAACTAACTTCTGTCAGTACAGCTCAGCAAACCTCCACACACACTGTACTGCAGATGTAAAGCTGACGGCTGTGAGGTTAGTGGTGAGTAAGTCAGTGGTATATCAGTGAAGACACACGACCACAATGAAGAGCAGCGCCCGTATCCACACGCTTATCACTTAAACTTAACACTGCCTGAGAGAGCTTTAATAACCCTCAGAAAGCCACTATTTAACCACCGTCCTTTCATTTCAGCAGACAGATTACATTTCAGAGAAGGAGATAGTGAGAAAAGAGGACGAGAGGAAAAGAGAGATACGTTTTTTTTGCGGGTTGATCATTAGCTGCTGCCTGAAGAAATCTGGTAACAAAACTGGTTAAATCTGGTTATTTCAGAAGCATAATTACTGAGCACGCTCAGTCTTACCTTCCCAAATATACTCTATAATGACTGCAATTTCAGCTTGAGATTTACCTGCACACAGTACATCATTTAATCCACATTACCTGAGGGAAGTGATATTTACCAGTCTTTAATGACCGCTATAATGATAAAGCAGAGTTGATACTTCACTTCAATCTACTGATTGTAACAAGGCAGGATGGGGACTGTTTAAGAGAAAGAGGTGTGATAAAATCAGAGTTTAGGTCCACTGTGAGAACTGTTCCTCAGGAATGAAACTTATTAACTCACCCTCATGTTACGTCTCTCAGTGACACACTGATCACTTTGCAGTCAGATTTAAAAATGGCTCATTGAAGCGACAGATTTGAGATGTTTTATGAACTTTATGTAAATGTGAACATGGATAGTTCACACCATCTAGTTAGTGTTACCAACTTCCTACCATCTGAATATTCAAGAGCTGGTGGACGGCTGTGGCATTATGGCTGATGTTATCCTGTATGAATGTAAATATATGTGCATTTT
The DNA here is from genome assembly GCA_036877525.1 of Chromobotia macracanthus. NCBI lineage: Eukaryota > Metazoa > Chordata > Actinopteri > Cypriniformes > Botiidae > Chromobotia > Chromobotia macracanthus. The sequence goes on from JAZGTH010000095.1 coordinate 2,208,235, forward strand.
ATTGTACATCTCAGAATTAACATGTGAGACACACATAAGCAAACTGGATGCAGTTTGGATACTATGCGGATATATATTGCCTTAAAATTTACAATGCAGATGCTCTGAAGGTCATGGATTACCATGTCTACTTTTGCCAAGGATACTTCTCATTGGTTCTGACTCCATCGGTCAACAGGCTTCAGCACTAGTCTTATTATGTCATTAATTATCACTACTATTAATGGAATGTGGAGTGTTTGTTTCATTTAAGCAGCTACCTCATTAAATGTGCCAAGTGCAAGTTTTACTGACCGGCAGCTAATTAATGTCTCTTCCAATAATGTAACACAACAAGTAAGTTCGCAGGTAGTAAAAATGCAGGAATCACACTGGAATCGCAATCGTGGCATATCACATTCACACACATCACATATTCCTGCCTTCTGTTTTGATGCTTATGCAAAAAAGCATGCTGCAAGCTATTCTGCCCTTTACTTACAGTTTGTGGGACAAAACAACCCTGTATGAGACCAAAGTACTGTAGCCAAAACAAACAGAATGACTGAACCTTCATTATGAAGCAGCTCTCTTTTGTCATATCAGAAGTTCTTTATGTCTAAAACATAATTAATGGACCATCACAAAACATCACTGAACTGTATAACATCTAACAAAGTTTAAGACACCAGACAGCTGGCCGTGTTCATTCTCTGACTGCAGTCACTCAATAAACCACTGAATACTTTCAGATAACCGTCTGCAGTGCAGAGAAAGCCTGATTTTGAATACAATTTAATAAATTGAATACAAAAACAGCATTTTGTACTGTTCAAGGACACAATAATGTACAATTTTTTCTCATTTCAGCCACTAATTTTCAGAAACATTGCTCTCTATCTCCAGGCAAGAGACTCTATGAATTTATGCATTAAAAAGCAAAAATTATGCAGCAGTATGGTAATAGCATAGACCTTTTCATTTGAGTAAGAACTACACGTGTTCACGTAACCGGATTATGCAGAAGGGCGTCTTTTCTCATGTACTGTTCTATATTGTCTTTATTAAAAATCATGTTCTCTTGTGCTGAGGCTCTAAAATTTGTGTGCAAAAATAACAATTTCAAAATGAACCCCTTCAAATTCCTGTAACACATTCCTCTGACTTGACCACAACCCATGTGACAGATTTTACTGAAGTGTGCACAAGTGTAGGTAGTGTAGGTAAACTGTGTAGGTAAACAGTCGCAAAATAGGTTTGATTTCCAGGAAATGCATAGATTTGCCTTAGGATATACCACAAGTCTCTTTGGATACAAGTGTCTGCACTGTAAAATAAAACTGTGCTGCCTTAAATTTTTAAGCTTAATCAACTTGGCTATACAAGTAATTTCACTTATCATTTTATCTAGTTAGCTTCATATATTGAACCCTTTGTCACTGGACTGCTCAGGCAATGACAACAGCAGAACCAGTAACAACATAATGGGTGATTAAAATTATATTGTAGGTTAATATTAAAATATATACTAATTATATTCAGTTGCATGAGCTTAAAGATGAAACATGAAACATAATGTGTAAAATAAAGACTGTAAAGTATGTTGTTGTTATTGAACCTTTTCAAACAATTCTTCTGTTGATGTTTGATGATTTCCACTCAGTCACAAATAACCCAGCTCTCATTTGGACGTGATGAAATTACATGTAAGAGCTAATGTGCTGTTTTGAAGAAAGCATAATCAATCTCTTCCAGGGGCGAGATGAACGAGGGGGTGCAAATGAGAGTATTCTTTAATCTCAGGCTGATAAGATCTTATGAGATGACCTCACAGCTATGATTTATAGATTATCAGGAACAGCAATTATAGCCAGCCAGCTTTTAAAGTTCCAGCCCAGGGAATTAACGCTGGTCTAATAGGTAGGTGAGCGAAACTTGGCAAGGACGGAGTGCGTGAAATGTGGTATCAAACATCCAAGATACTTTTAATGAAACCGCATAGAAACTTTGCAGCTGTTATGCAGATAATAGATGCCCATGGATGTCTGAGGCCAAATGGTTTTTCTTCACTGGTATATCACTCAGCGTTGATTAATTTTATTTGCCCATTATTACAATGATTCACTTTACATGAAAAACCAAACAACAGTGCAGGAGAAACAGATTAACCACATTATTGACACATCTGAGCCTGTTTGTCTTTCACAAGTGAAAACAGCTGAATCTCAGAGAATCTTTATGGAGAGAATATATTTATATATGAAATCCAATTAGGTTATCATTACCGTTTTATAGGTTTAAAGAGGAAAATAAAAATGTACAAAGTAGCCCGTAGAGTCCAAATACTGCTGGTCAGGAATCAGAGCTCTGCAGGGTGTGAAAACAAACACATGTACTGAAACCTGAGGAAAGCTGATGGAATTATCTACATTAAACGGGTTCTTCTGTGGTCATGCAGACTAGATATGTAATCTGCACTAAACTCCAGGAAATCGCATTATGAGCTAAACCCTTTTATTCTAGTCTCAAAGCATTAATCTATTGCACACCGACACACCTGACAGAATGCGCAAATGCGAGAGAAAGAGGGAAACAAGTGAAGAAATATTGGATTGCTGTGTTGTTGCTATGAAGCGCTATTATGATTAAATATTATTAGGCTTAGCTTGATTTCCATTGCAAATGGCAGTCGTGTCTCTGACAGCCAGGAATGGAGATATAGCAAACACTATTCGCACATCTCAGCATCTGCCGGATTCACGCAATGACACTCACTCAGATCTTTTAATTGCGATTTTCTCTTCAACTAATGCTGTTAGACCCTTCAACACGCAGGTACCTGACAAACGGAAAACAGGTTTGTGAATGTACGATAGCTGAGAACTTTTAATGATGGAGGACAAACAAACAGAACAGAACAAGCTCAAACGATCTTGAAAACATTGAGGAAACAAATAAAGACAACTGGTTCTTTAGGAATGTTTGTACGTTTTAGGAGAAGCAGCACAATATTAATTAGAATGCTACAAAATCCTTCCCCTCTGTTTATAATATCAGTATGAGATATTCATAACAATCTAATATTCTAACAGACAGGGTGTGAATTACTGATAGGGTTCAGGAGGGTATGACCCCCCCAATTAAAGTTTGAACCCCCCAGATGGATGTCAAAACTAAAGGTTGGGAAAGTACACATAGTTTACAGTCTTCATTTTGCACATTATGTTTCATGCATCTTTAAGCTCATGCAACTGAAAATAATTAGTATATATTTTAATATTAGCCTACAATATAATTTTAACTACCTATTGTGTTGTTACTGGTTCTGCTGTTATCATTGCCTGAGCAGTCCAGTGACAAAGGGTTCAATATATGAAGCTAACTAGATAAAATGATCAAATCTGCTTATTCTTCTTTAAAGTAATAACAATGAGGGCACATAGTTAAGGTTGGTAATAGGATAAGGTATGAAGTAAATTGTAGATTGTGGTACAAATGGCACACACCCTCAATCCACATACCAACAGAGAAAAACATGGTGCCGTTTTATCCAATCCAATCTGGTCCTCGACCTAAAACAGCACCCTGTTCTAAACTGAACTGTAATAATTTTTGTTTATTCACAAGAGCCATTAGAAGCTGTGATCCAAACATACAGTATATCATGCTATTAGTGCCCGGTGAGAGTAGGTCATTGAAATATTCAATCCAACATCGAGCATGCTTTTTATCACCTTCGATGAATGCACAGAGAGGGTCAGAGGTCTCTTCAGGAACATGGTGTCAGGATATCATTTGATTGCTGGGTGAAACCATAGCCTGGTCTATATATGTTCTTGTCAGGTGCCCACCCCTGCGTGAATGTCCACAGATCTAAAGTGCTGCAGTCTATTTTGGTGTCAGTGCAGGGTCGAGGATATGCTGGAGAGAAGAAAACATGGTACTGCAAGTTGAACTGCAAGAACAGCTCTTTGAAATCGGCCTTGATAATCCCTGTCAGAGCAGCGCTGAACATGCAAACAACCTGCTATCCTCCATCTCAGCACACCCAGAGCACAGAGAGAAGCCTGCTTCCGTCAGTGTCACACTTTGTCAAACTGTTTCCCAACACGCCATTCCTCTCCCTCTTTTCGTTTCACTCTATGCTGAATATTAACATGTTGTCAGCATGGCTCCATACATCCACAATTAGCCTAAGTGAACTTACAGTTGTCATGTTCTTGTCATAATCTAGAGACGTCACTGGTTTAGTGGAACCTGGTGCGATGAAAGAGCTGCAACTCGCACAAACATGAAATCACATGTGTAGATCATTAATTCAGGAGATCTAAATTTAAACACTCCACAATGCGTTTACAGCTTAAACCAGCCCAAGGCGGGTTTTCCCTTGTTAGGCTGGTCTGTTTTGATTATTTTAAGAAAGGATTAGGCACTTGTCAGCTGATCAAACTAGAAAATCGGCTAAAACCAGTGAACCACCTTAGGCTGGTTTAAAATAATCTTCTTAGCAAGGTAGAGGAGAACTAAACCAGACTGGAAAAAAATACAAAAAAATCAATCTGACCTACAGTTTTCTGGTCTTTCAAATACGTTTAATTACCTACCCATCAATATTCATAAATAAATAAAACTAATAAGGTCCAAACAAGCTGGCCTTGTTTGGTGACTGGTGAATCAGTAAATCATGCGAAGTAAGAGCAGGAACAGGCTCATTTTTGATCTCACACGGACTTCACAGTGTGGGCAAGACATCTTCTGTTTCCTGTTTGTAGAAGGATTGGGGACTTCTGTGTCCCAAGTTTTGGCACCTCAGCAAAGGTGTACATTTCTTTAATACTAATGTAACAAGTCACATGTGAGAGAATTGTAAGTCACATTTAATTCCATTATCTATTCTGCCAGACTCTCTAACAGTTGAGACTTCTGGAAAAGTTGCCTGTTTCTTTCTTGTCTCTGACATACTTGCTACTGTTGATATTGACTGAAGCAGTGACAGAAAGAGATTACAAAGGCAAAGAACCACCATTCTGGCTCGTCAACACAAGCTCCTAGTTTGAGCCAAAATGGCTGTCATGCGCCATATCAAACATTGCAGAAAAACTATGCAGACCAAACGTGCTGTTTGGCAAAACAAACTTCGTAAATAGCTTGCAAAGCCACTTTTACTTAAATTGCTTGCAAACAATCCAGAGGGAAAATTTATATTGCTTAGAGGTTAGAAAACACACCTCAGACATGGACAAACGTTCTAAGAAATCATTCAAGTTCATACAGACATCTCTTAATATCAGACTAGAGAATGGTAGCAAATCTGAGGGGAGTTTGAGACACTGTTGAGCACAGAAACTGAAGCAAAAGTCTTCTGTTGCTCTAAATGTATTCCCGCTGCTGTCTAGAAGCCATAGAGAATTCATTGTGATTTTATTTGTGATTCTGCTTTCCTCTGAGACAGTAAGAATATGTAAGAATAATTTAATGACAGATTTACACAGAAATCAGCTCTGCTCTTGTTTAAAGAATAATAGAGAATATTCTCCCATAGAGAATCAAATATTCAGAACATTGTTTTTAAAGAGTCATTAAGCACTAGAGGAATATTTAAAAACTCAAACAAATTCATCAGAGAGAGAAAAGATTTAAAACACAATGAGACAGAGAGAGAAAGGGGAGGGATGCGAAAGAGGCTTGATATTCACTCAAGGTTACACAATGTTAACAAGTTTCGTCAGAGTAGCAACATGGTCTCCAGTGGCAACCAAAGAAAAGTGATAACAGGGCCAATGATGTTACAGCTGACAGCAGCATCAGAGCAACTGGACCAGCCGTGTCCTGAGGGGCCATGCATGCTCTCTCTCTCTCTCCCGCACACTCATTCATTGTCAACATGTCCACTCACCAAACTGCCCAGATTGCAAGAAAGAAACAGACTCTTGCTGCTGGTATTTACATATAATGTACAAATGAAAGTGAAACCAGGACATTATAGTGCTGTTGTGTGATGTTACACTGCGTTTATTAGGTGTGGAATTTTCTGGGGTTTGTGTGGGAGACACAATCATTTTGAAATTATTTTTGTAGGCTGTTTTGTGCTGATGGTGCAGAAATGAAATATTTCTTCTTTAAAGGGAAACGTGTGCTTGAGAACTGATTTTATTAACGGATCTGATTTAAGCATTGAGGACTGCTGAAATGCAGCTGTTTGGAAAGATTTGCTTCACTGTGCCTGAACATGAGCACTAACTGGATCTGACCAGTGTCAATATGTGTGTGTGCTTTTGGTTTTAAAGGTCCTCCTGCTAGCCCAACAAAAACACTTTTCTTATTTAAAAGTACAAACGTAATACAGTTTTGTGTCTTTATGCATGTAAAGAAGATATTGGACTATGTGGGAAGGTTCTTTGCATGGAAAAGAAAAATCACAACTAAGATCTCCTGAATTTCTCAGTTGTTTCTTCTAGACAGAAATGAGATTGCATGGAGAATAAAGGGTCCCTTTCAGCATAAAAGGACCTGAGATCCTTCTTCAACAATGTGTCTCCTTACATACATGTTTCAGGTCTCAGTGTCTAAAACTGAGCATACATTTGGTAGGATGATGAAATCTGCAATCAAAACCAGTTCTGCCGTCCGCATTCATTTTATAGCTGTACATTCTGTACTCTGTACATCAACAAGTGTCTTGTGTCTATAGTGCTTTCTCCTCAGGAACATTATGCAGCTTTCAACACCTGTCTACTGTCCAAAGAGTAAAACTCAAAATTCTGTGAGAGGGTTTCCAGTAACTCAAGACACAAACACATAAGCATGAAATCTGCTAGATAAGCTGAATGAATATATCCATATATATATATATATATATATTCATATATATAAAGAACACACATCTTGAAACAGTAAGATAAGAGCAAGACACAAATCTGCCATCCAGTTTTAAGCCATTTTTAATGCCACAATAAAGAAACATCACCTCCAGCTGCTGAGGGACAGAGACCAGCATGCTCTACTCCCTTCACCATCCAATCAGCTCTCAGAATGGCAGTGCGCTTCTTTGAGTTTGCGTATGTCCACAGGGACGTCTCCTGATTGGTAAGCACAACCTGTCTTTGAGTCTACATCAGCCCATCTCTCATCAGTTTGTCAGGACTGCTGATGTTGCTTCAGTAAGCACAAAGCGCTGAGGATCCCTCGTCCTTTACACAAAAGAACAGCAGCGGCCAGGAAAACTATTACCACTACATCAACCACACAAATTCTCTCATGGCTTTTGCTGAAAATTGTATGGAAAGCTTTAGTTCCGCACTGATTTTTGGCTTACAAATGATTTCTGCTTATGTATTTTTTACGTAAAAAAGCAGTTGGAAGACAAACAAAAGCGGTTGATGCGTTTATATATTAAACAGGGCAAACGGATGCTTTTATCTTTCATTCTACCCAGTCTAAGCCACTGAAGTCAGATGCATGCTGGGAAAGATGTCATTTCTAATGGTTTTCTGAGAACTTGTGGGTTTAACAAACAAGCTCATGTCTTTTACTACCATCATTAAATTCAATGGCAGAGATTGCAGTGCTGCTGTCCACGGTTAAATGTGAAGCGTGTCTCTGCAGCACCTGTGTCACCAGAGGTTCAGAAGTAATGACAGGTTTCTCTGTCGGTGCGCATTAATGTCTTTCGGCTTTAACAAACCGGACAGCGAGGTGCCGCCCACAATGCCACCACAGCCAATCACATATTAATCAAACATTTTAAAGCTTCAAAAAACACAATTATCATGTTTTCGTTATTGATCATTGCCTTGTCTGAGTACTCGGTATTGTGGCCCTAAATTCTAGCATTTTTCAAGACTCAGGGCATCATTTATGGAAGCGAAGAGAAAGAAACGACTCAGTGCTGCATAAAACACTCTGGGAATTTAGAATATGAGGAACAAATTAAGAAAAATGAGTCCAGCACAAGTGTTATATTGTGTCTCATCACAGCCAGTCCAAAAAAACTTTATTCTCTAAAGGAAAGAAATAAAGACAAATACCCCAGAGCAAATCCTCAGAGACAAGAACATCAAAACATATCCCACCCTCCTCTTCTCCCTGCCAGCTGTACAATCAGTCTATTCTGCTTCTCTTTTGTGTTTCAGAGCACCACCAGAGAACCATGACACATGAATGAGGCTGTTCAGGCTTCTGTTCAGAGGGAGCAGAGTTAGAAACAATGAGATTTACACAAAAACGCACACACACGCTTGCTCGGAGAGCACTGAGGGTACACAACCTTTCATCCAACAGGAAATAGCCACAGGAGAACCAGCCACAATGTTCATTTTAGACATATGTTATAAGACAGGGGGCTGTGTGGGTGAGTGTTGAGGTTATCTGGACCCCCTTGGAGAAAATGAAGCAGATCCAGTGAGAAGCAGCCACACATGACTGTCATCCCACTCATCTGGAAGAAGAGAAATGTGTGCGTCACCTGCGCAGACACAGCGCATCCAGCTCACATTTCTCCCGCAGGCTCTGAGCACACTGAAAATGTGTATATTGTTGAATTAATGTTTATGTGGTTAGTTTGCAGTTCAATGGGTACCAGGGCTGTGTGATATACAGTATAATACTCACAATATACAGTAGCCACAATCATTTCACTGGTGGGTGATATTAAATTAAGCAACACTGTAAATGTTGACAATGATTTTAATGGACTTTTATATTTGGTTATTAAACTTTGTAAAATAGTGTGTCGTCCGACTAGTTGTGGAAAACAATGGAAAACAATGTTCCTTGTCTTGCACTTGTATTTTAATAGAATCAAACAGAATAATTTGAAGCACATAATTGTATAGGGTCAGTTTAAGATCCTGTTGACTACAATGTTTAATTTGTTACACTGGACGTTAGGTGGAAAAAATGGCATCTGTGGTTGGGAAAAAACACTTTAAAGTAATTTCAGACCAAATATTCACATAAATACCTAAATATATTTTAAAAAGCATCAAAAGACAGAACAATATTGTGATTTTTTTTATAAATAATATTGCCCAGCCCAAATTATCTCTCTCTCTCTCTCTCTCTCTTTAAAGACTAACAAGCACTTTGATTAGATATGTATGCTATTTCCTCTCCATTTCTTCCCAGCAGTGCCAAAACAAATGAGAAATTCGCCTCAATGGAACTTTGGAGAATCAAAGATATTCCAGAAAGTAGATTTCTTCCTTTCTTTAGCCTGTCTATAAATGGCTTGCATTTTAATCCTTTTAATTATGGATTCCTGCTACAATTACCTCAAATTGAATTACTGCACAAACCTCAGAAGAATACATTATGGAAATCAAGCGAATGAATCTTCAGTTGAACGGGAACAACTCAGCCAAAGATTTAACCTTCCTTTTCCAAATTGTCCGTCTGCACGTAGCACTGCAATCACAAGTGGTGCTGAAATATTTAGATGGCCTAAAAGCTTGTACTTTGGAATCTCTGTAGCCAAACAGGACCCAACACACACTTTCACGTATTGTCTAAAATCCTGCTCTTCCACAGGGGGTGACAGATTCAACTTGCCCGGCAGGCATGTGGCTTGTTAAATAATGGGGGGTAAAATCGTGAAGGGGCCCAGGGAGGTACCAAGAGGCACTCCCCTCACGAAAGGTCACGTTTGCATGTCGGGAGCATGGGCAAACTCTCTAGTGTGTGTTAGCAGCTGGCTGCCAAGGTCAAAATGGCATCCCACTTCCTGTGCTGCATTTTCCATGTTCTCTGGAGACAATCCATCGAGCCATAAGAGACTGTGAGAGTCTTGTGTTAATCTCCTCAAACCGCCACTGACCCAAACCACCCTCCCTCCCTCACTAAACGAGGTGCATTTTAACATGAAAAATGAAGTAATTACGCAACGTTTCAAAGTGGTTAATTGCTTCACTGGATGTGGGTCAGTTGCCTAAAGGGATGAGGTTGGGGGGTAAATTTAAAGGGAAGACAGACAGGTCTCTAACTCACCCACAACCTCTGGTTGTGAAAACCAACACACTTCACAAACACACAACAAACTTCACAAACGCAGAATTATAAACCCTGCCAAAATTTGTAACACAAAAATATTATACTCTCAGTTACTAATAAATAGGTTTGGGTGTTTAGAAAAACAACAATCAAAATATTTTGCATGCTATCTTGGCTATAATGTATATGTACATGTAGATTATAGCCGATGTACATCTTGGTAAAAAGAATTGCCTTACTGAGAAATGTCTGAAAGAAACCGCATCAGTCATCTGTAAACCAACAGCATCACTGGGACTGGAGAGGTTGTAACAAGACAGAAGAGGCTGTGAACTGGCTGTGCTCTGTACATATCAAATAGAGGTTCAAAACACGCTGGTAATTAGCAGTGAACGGTTGAGCATTAACCAGGGCTGGTGCTTTGACACCACAAATTGTGTTTGTTTAAAGATCTGCTTTCTCTCAAGGTCCCTGGGAAATTCATTAGAAGAAGAAGACAACCCCAGTATCCTACAAGTGTCAAGGGTTTGCAGAAAGAACTCACACCCTCCAGAACATAAAGCTGGGCTAGTTAATTAGTAATGATACACCAGAAGTGCAATTCTCTGTTTCATCTGATGTCCAGCAAGAGCTTGGAGAGTAAATTACTTCTATGATCTTCATCTTCACCTGCCTGAGCTAAAGTGCAGGATCGTCAATAAGTGAAGCGATGTGTTGCATTCATCCTCCCAGCTGTTTTCAGTCCTGTCATATGGAAAATGAGGAGTCTTGCGGGTGATGATTGACAGATCATTGATCTCCTCTCTTGTCCACTGTGATGTGTGTTTCTGGAGACGAAAAGATACGGAAAAGCTTTTCTTTGCCAATGACAGATAGTCTCTACAATGGAGTCACTAAACACCCTGTGGAGGCGACATCAGGAAAAATATCAAGCAGCTTTTAAATTCAGTGATAGAAATGTTAAACAGGACTTGTAGCGGATGGCCAATCAAATCTGACACGTCTAAGGCCCAGGAGGCCCATATGGCAAAAAAGATCTGTTTCTGCTGTTGTGTTGTATTGCTATTGTGTTGTTCACACTGACTGTAAGAAACATGTGTTGTCCAATTCCAACATCATTTAAACCAGCTAATGAATCAAAACTGATCAAAAGAATCATTTGTCAGACTCACTTCCACACTGATTCGACCCGATGACTCTTACTCACTGTACCACAAGTTATTATGACCAAATTGAATGTTTAAAAAAAGAAACCTATATCGGTCAATGCTAACTGACCATTGAAGAAAAGGAGAAAAGAGTCTTCTTACCTGTTCATTAAGTTATACAGGATAACAGCACAGGTAAAAGAAGATAAAAGAAGTGTTTATGTATTCATGTCATAGTATTTACCTCAGACAAAATATCACAAACCTTGTTTATTTTAGCCTCAGTCAAAAACCAGCTACGGTGCATCATTGTCATCTAAATTGTCTGCGACATTAAGAGCAGATATTACAGTTGATGTGTAATCGACTGATCTAGCGACACCTCTCAAACATCTCGTACTTTGTGCTTCCACCTCAACGCCTGACATCAGCATGTGCTAAACATATTTCTGAGGCCTGCTGCTAGACTCTGGCAATAATTAGTTGCGGCGCTCATCCGTAGCTGAAAGGCGTAAATGAATTTGTCTGATTGTGCCGGGTAAACACAGCTACATCTGCATGCTGAGTGTTGTGACAGACACCTCACACGCTCCTCTGAGAACTAGCACAGATTAGCATGGTAGCTAGTTCTTGGAGAAGATCAAATGTAGAGAATGAGAGAGTGCTGAAGACTGACTTTTGTAAGAGAAAGTTAAGCAGGAATGAGAAATTATATTTAAATGTGACCAGGAACATGTGCAGATGTATAATGGTTTACTTCCATGAGCGTCAGCCTGCATTCACATCAACTGCCAACTGTACCAGAGTGAGATGAAGACGAACTGTACCCAAGATCATGTTTTTAACCAAACCATCCTGGAGTCAAACCGCTTTTACACCAACCAAACAAACCAAACTGTCCTTCAAAGAAGACTATACAGTTTCCTGTCAATGAATGAATCAATTCAATTGAATTCAACTGATGTGAACCAAAGAATGATTTAGTCCAAAGAACATGAAGACTGTGGCTCAGTGTTTTTTTCAAAGGCCAGCATTCACTGTGGTAATGAAAAACCGACAGTCTGTATAGTACAGGACTTTTCAAAGAAAAGGACTTAAAAGACATCAGTGCTACGGACTTCATGTTAAATGTTGTTTTACCTAAGATCACCGGGCTGACTGACGTAATGCAGTTTTTTAAAGGCGCACATTAGGTTCTGATTCATGTTAATCCCTCACGGGTACTCTGTGTGTTTGTGAGAGGTTACATTGTTTGTGTGAAAGAGTCATCAGAACTCACTGGTGTGCACACCATGCAGAGCGCCGTGGGGTGGAAGAGTTTAATAAAGATCAAACTCATTTATATCATGAGAAAAACCTGAGAGATAACAGACAGCAAACACAAAAGCTTTAAAACGCACCCACCAGACCTCACCGCTAAATACATTTCTGACTGCAACCAGCACAGCCCCTCAAAGTCCACTTTCACACCTTAACTGTACATAAACTAACACATTGCATGTGGGTGGTGTGGTGTAGTGGATAAAGATCTACGCTGGCAATGAAAGTTTGCTGATTTGTGCTTTGAAGTCATGAGTAACCGCCATTGTCTGCTAGTCTACATCTTTGTTGCAATGGCCCTCTTGGTGAGGTCTGGTCCATCTCTGAAGGTGTGAGAGCTGAGCTCCTGGTTGGGGGTCTTTTATAGAGACTATGATGCAGTAGATAATGCGCCTGTTTTGACACACAATGAACTAAAAGATTTAGCAGAACGCCAGACGGCCAAACTTGTGCAGATGCCAACAACTTAACACACAATGCTACTCCTCATCTCTCTTTTCTACTCAGGGTATTTTATAAGATAAATCTTAATGATTGTACAGCTGAGAGCTAGAAAAAAGTCCTTGACTGTGATTTGATATAAACATTTCTTTCAGGTTTCAAACAGGGCAAATAAACATAAAAGAGTCATGTGAGCAGACTATCTAACTTGTGTGCTATATTTCATGTATTCTAAAGGCATAGTGTCCTTTTTTGGAGTTGGGCAGCCGTGGCCACTTTGAACTTATATGGAAGAGAGCTGGTCGAACCGTTTTCAAAATTTCATTTCTGTATGCAAGTGGAAAACCAAGAGTATCCAGGTTTAGAATGACATGGGGGTGAATAATTAATGGTAGAAATGCCATTTTTGGGATGAGCAGCTCCTTTAAGATCGATTATGGGTTAGGTTTAGTTCAATAAATTATTATATGGAGTATATTCAGTTCACAATAGTGCAGAATGAGGATCTATCTTAAATTAGATTTTAAACCGGCCTACCATCAGTTTTCCTCTTCATTCTTATCGCTGGAGTTTGCCAATGTGGATTCATTAAATTCAGTCAGCTATTCCATCCCTGAATATAAATGTTATTTTTAATTAACGTGCCACCCAAAAAGACAAGGCAACTAGCCCAAGCTTATTATCTGAGACTGAAACATGACCATGCTGGGAGTGTGCGCTGGTGACCTCAGACACAGGTACACTGTATATTATTCCAAAACGAGGGGAAAACAATACATTAGCCTGTTGAATGAATTATCTGTCTGCTCAAGTCAGATGTTTTAAAGTAAAGCCAGTAAGCAAGTGAAATAAAACACATTGTGTTATGATTATCCAAACAACAAAGGACATCTAAAATTGAAGTTAAGACTTAATAAAGGACGAGAAGGTTGCGGCGTGACGGTCTGAGTTTTGCCAGACAGTGAATTCTCAATGCCAGATCTAATGGCAGGGACAGTAACTGTATAAATGTCACATCTTGCCATTTAGCTGCTGGCCTCTTTTACTGCTTAATCCTCCACGCTGAAGGTTTTCTGTGCAAGAATATTTAACTAAAGCTCAGCGGTCTACAAAATAATAATCATTGTACTAAAAGATTTCAGACAGTTGCTGAAATCTCACTGAAAACACCAGATATTTGCTTAAGCTCTGTTTCAACAGCTGATCTGTTTACAGAGGCAGAACTTAAAAAATCATAGGTGCCATTACAAATGTTATGAATTCAACATGAACAATGGAATGTTTTGTGAAACTGAGCCACGACATTTATTTGTAGAATCAGTCGAACAGGAAATACAAATAAACTTTAACTGCATTTCAGTCCCATAGCTGTTGAGGTGGATTATTTATTTCTATGATAAATTCATACTGCATCAGAGAAATGATTGTGAAAGAGGTTGTACACACCCCAGCGCCCACCCATGACTTTAAGTTATCCATCTCTAAGAATATCTTATCCTCACAAATGGCTTCATTCTTTCTTTTATCTTCCACAAAGATTAAGCAGTTCCTATTACTACCACATTAGGAAAGAACAGTTTTGCTAAATGGAGTACTATTTAAAACACTGCTCCCAGGCCATCGCTCAACCCCCCCACCTTCATCAGCCATGGCTGCTGCTCAGGCCCGTACAAGATTAAAGAAAATAAAAATTCATTGCCTTTGATTAATCCCTGTCTTTATCCACAAAGAAGCATGAGTCCCAGGGCCGCAGTTCTATGTACATCCACATTCATACAGCCAAATATAAATAGTACTTGCAAACTTGGCCCTAAAAATGGAGCAGAAGTTCATACACAAGTAATTCTGCCCTTCCAATCTTTAAAAAGGTTAAAACAACAAATGCATATTGAATCTTGAGATTAATTAGCCTACGCGTGTTTGTGCAACTCGGAATGTCACGGTAATAAAATCACAATCAATATTACAGGAAATAAGAGTAAAGCAGTGATTTAATAATACCCAGAATTCAGTGGGCTTGCTCACGACGTGGGATTTATTCACATGAGAACTCATTTAATTAAGACGCCTTACCACAGCAACCAATGATGGTAATAGATATCAGTTCAAGGTTTCCATGTGAGACTAAAACAGCGCATCAAACATCTTCTGACATCGACTGTCTTCAACTGTCTTTAACCTGAGAAAACAAACTGATAGAAAGAGCAACTTAAAACTTTTCTTTCATATTCTTTGATCACAAAGCTTAACCCATTAGAAAAGACAAATTAAATGCAGAAAGCAAATTCAACTTTAGCTTTGGTCTGTTGTTTCTTAGATGTGTCTCCTGAGAAACATGAGTCTCCACAAACAAACTGTGGTCAGATTCATCCAAAGACTGCAATCAAGATTAACACGCCGGAAAGCATGTCAATAACATTAACATTGAATAGACAACAAAGAGATTTTTGCTTAAGTCATCGCTCAGATGTTTCTCCTGAAAAAAAGACCACAGTAATCCCACATGCCCTCTCTAGAGTTTCAGAAGAGACCTCAAAATAATAACAGACTCTACTTAGATGTGCCAGGATATCATAATCTGCAATAAAAAGACAGAAATTTCAGTGTCGACTTGAATGTTTCATCACATTTTTCTAAGAACAAATGATTGGTGCAATGATACCTGCATTAATTACTCTTAACTCTACTATACTCTTAACGCATGGCTAAGCATATACAATGTGTATTCACATAGATACAAATGAAATACCCAAGACATCCGAACAGATAATTAAATGAAACATAGAGTAACTAAGAACTTAAAGAGTTCTCCTGAGTGTGAAAGTCTCAAAACAAAAACATTTTTTCCTCTAGTCTTGTTAGCATGACAATTGTTAACGTGAAAGAAGCTCATGTGACTTCAGGCAAACTGCAGGTTCATTATTTGTGTTGAGGAGCATACAACAGCAATAGCCAAACAGCCTCAATTTGATTGGACACAAAAGATCCAATGAATGCTGAGGTTTGTGCTAACAGGCCTTTAGCAACAAAACAGTGACTCGATAAGTAGAAACTTGACATGTTCCTTCACTGCTTGACACTGGTAATGATGTCATTGCAGGCCATATTTACAGCTCATAAAGAGATGATAGCTACTCCGACTCAAGGGCAAACTGAAAGCAGCAGCTGAAAAATCGCTACAGATTCAACCTTCTAACACCAGTGCATCACAGATCACGTGACCCCGGGCGGTCGGTGGCTCTCCTCAGTGTTGATGGGTGTCTGTCACTTGGTGTGACATGTTAGCTCTACAGAGATATCAGAACAGCAATGTGCCAGAGGCGTTACATTCTCTGTTCCAACCTCCATACACTTATACGTCCTGCTGGAAAGCTTTAGCTAATAACTGTGTTTAGCTTCATGCGGAGTGTTTGCTAGTCTTGTTATTCATTAACTGCTGCAAGCTTGTAGACCTCAGTTTTTTGTAGACTGGTCATTCTTTAAATTAATTGAACATATTTGCATATGTGTGGTACTTAAAGAAACGTTAACAAATAAAGCACAGTAAATATGGTTACAATTTGACTGTATGGTACTTTTATCAACACATATATGAAACAGAATGTGTACTTATTATTCAAACCCTTTTTAAGCCAAGATATGTAATTCAATTTCAGTACTGTTTGCTGTAAATCTAACTGAATCTTGCTGCCACACTGAATTGGGACACATGCAATTATAGTTATTAATAAAACTTATTAACCTGGTTCATTAAAACAAGCACATCGTTTGTGAGAACAGATTTGTGGAAATGAGGCCTACTTCCCTTCACTAGTCAACCAATTAATGACCAGCTTGAACTAGCTACCATGTTCCAAAACACAGCTACCAGGATTATCCAACAGGGCAAGAACCCAAACCAGCTGTGAGAAATGAACCCTGTTTCCTTTATACAGTCTGATTGATCAGAATCAGTCATATGTACTCTGTCGAGTCGTAATGACTTGGAGGAAGGTCGAAGCGGCCTCTGCAAGACATACAACAAAGAGACAAAAATGAAGTGCAGAGGAAGGCAAGAGTGACTAAGAACAAGGGAACAAAGAGCAAAACAAAAGGGACTAAGTGTATTCATCAAGAAATAGTGCACGTCAATGGCAGATGGCTGCGTGTGCAGTGGGCGACGGTCTTGACACAGATTCTTTTTGGAGTAAACAGCTGGGCTATTTCTGCGTCAGGAGTCATGATAGTCTTCGCGTTGTATTTACACAGCTACAGAAAGCCCCTAAGGATTGTGGGTTTTGTAACAAACCCCAGCTGTTGCTCTCTTGTGTCTCTTTACAGCGTATGTGTTTGTGTACACATCTTAGAATGGTGCCAAGTATGTTCTCTTTATTGTAAGTTAGTACAGATGGAGATAAGCTATATTTCAGCAGTGTGGCTTATCGTGGCACACGCACTGCATTGTAAATTTCAGAGTTAGTATGTGTGTATGTGAGTATGTTCATGTTCAGTCAATTGTTCTTGCACCAGAAATTCTGAATTTTATTTTGCGTGACTGTTTTTGACCCTCTCTGACCCTCAGACTCAAACTGCCAATTTCAGTACTGTCCCTTTAAGACTTCTATATTCCAACAACCTGTTTTCAATAAGCATAACTGCAATTTTTTATTTGTTTTGCACTCAATCAAAATATTAAACGTCTTGCTAAGAATGCTAACTACCATGACTGCTTTCTTTCAGGCAGTCCTGAAACACAGACCTTGAATTCGAATTCAAATCGACAGTCAAGTGAGGTCATCACAGCATCTCCTGCACAAATGTTGAATATATCAGCTGGAATTGTAGCTCCTGCCTGTTTCTGGAGATCCACAGACTCTGCCTCACTCTGGATGCATGTGTCGGTGTCCACAAGAGAGTCAGGGCCGATGGAGAGCTACACAGCTCAAATCATCATCATTTTAAAAAATGCCTAAAGGCAACGTTTCAGGCGCTGGACAAACATGAATATTAATTATCACACTAGGGACCGAAAGTGATGCGTTGGAAAACATGGCTCGTATTAGACAGGGAGAGAAACTCTGGTCAAAATCTATAATGTGGTTAATGATATGCAGAAGAAAGATCAAACAGCAGACTTCTGGGGCTGTGGACAGGGCTGGTGGATGTGTTAAGTTCTGTAAGTTCTGATTTATTTTCTGGCCTGCAGAACATCATGATGGTGGTTTATGGTGTACATTAATGCAAAGTATTCCCAAACTTGCCCCTTCAAGAAACAGCTTTTCTTTAGAGATGATGTCATCAAGACGTCTTTTTTCAGCCCTTCCTTCCCAAGCATAAACAACTGTCTTTAACTTGTGTAATGAGATCACTAGAAAGAGGTTAAGAAAAGTAAGAGAGGATGGTAACATCAGATAAGTTGGCAGTTTATGAGGTACTTGTAAATGGTGCAGAATATGAAACACAGGTAAGTTTTCATTTCTGACACAGATGGAGTGTCCACTCCTTTCTGAACCTACACCGTGAACTCTGCGTCTGCTGGAGCAGCTCTGCTGAGAGCAGTAGGTGGCATTGAGAACATGTTGTGTTCCCGTGTTTGTTGTGTAAGAACAGGGAGAGAATCGTGCCTCGGTGCGTGCTGCAAAGTAAAGCTAGATGAATGAATGCTCTCTCTCTCACTGTCTTTATAAAACTTCAGGTTTTAACTGTTCTCATACATTAGTGTCAGACTGTCTTCAGGCTTACCGATCTCAGACAAAAGAAACAAACTGAAACAGCACACGGGAGGAAAGCGCTAACACTGCCCACCTAACATCCATGACCTCATTGAGTTCTCATTAAAAGCAGGTGCTTTATTGAGCATTTTGCTAACAGTGAAAAGAAACAGGCAGGCAAATCCTAGAGCCATCTCCTGCGGTACTGAATAGGACGGTTATTGGATAAACTGTTAACCAGGATTTGGTTTAAGGGCAGTGATGTTTACTACAACAAAAACATGATCTTATCGCACAGGCTCGGAATCATTACTGAGATCTCCAATCGCTAAATCTCTTGTTTTTAACACACTGTGCTGTATAACTCTGTAATATAACCTGCAGAGATTTCGCAAAATTGTTTATACTGTGGTAGATTTTTTTTGTTTTGATATTACAATGTGTAAAAGTGTTTTTAATCAGTTTTTTTCTACTTGGAGTAGTTGTTTTCTAGTAAAATTAAAAAAACTTTAAACTAAATTAAACAACAAAAACTGTGTAACACAATGAGGCTTGTTCTTCTGATTCTAACATAATAACATTTTTGGCAAAGAAATTTGCATTTTGCCAAAAATAGGACACTTTGCCAATAGGGCAAAACTAGGAAATAAAATATTATATGCAACAGAGCTTGTGGTCATGAGGTTTAATCATTTAAAAACAAGACGAAATACTGATGAAGACAATTTGATTTATCCATGAGACAGAGAAATGAACATGTTTGAAAAGTCTCAGTGTGCTTAAGAAAATCCTTAATCTATAACTCAGTTCATGTATGATCACAGGTGAACACCTTTTTTCTGAATCTTGAAAAAATAAACGTTTACAC
Source organism: Chromobotia macracanthus (assembly GCA_036877525.1). Lineage (NCBI taxonomy): Eukaryota > Metazoa > Chordata > Actinopteri > Cypriniformes > Botiidae > Chromobotia > Chromobotia macracanthus. Next base: position 2,227,668 of record JAZGTH010000095.1, read on the forward strand.
TGGTATTATCTCCCATACACTCATGCCAGACTCATCATGAATCTGTTCAGACTCTTATTGTTTGCTCTTCAATCCTTAAGTTATATACAGCCCTTACCTAACAAACTGTGTTTGGGCTGTAAAGCATTACTCAACCAGCTAAATACCACAGAATCCCATTACATGAGGCCATGAGGTACAGCATTCAACAAAACAATTACAGACAGGCTTTTAAAGAGGTATGCCCCATTTGATAGCAGAATGATAAGTTTTCTTTTGATGCACGGCAGTCATTTATCACCTCCGACGTTCACCGTGACCTCCATATGGAGGTGGTCGCACCACGCGGTGAGTAAAGGCTATTTATTTCAGACAAATAAAAGAAAAGCAGCCCCGCGAATGAAAGCAATCAGCCCGCTCACGAAGAGGAACACAACACGTTTAATTTGAAGTGTTCGTGTAAGAGTAAATTGCTTACAAGACAGCGCGTGTCACTTCATAGGAGAGACTTAATCTGTATAACAAGACAGCAGGATCAACTCTGTCAACACTTGAAAGCAGTAAAGTCCCTCCAGTGGGAAGCGCTCGCACAGGTACACATGCCACCACGGCAGCATGAAAAGCATTAATGTTCGTGTGGTCTGTACGCTCTGAGCTTAAACACACGAGCCTCGGGTTCTGAGAGACAACCGACTCATCATTCTCTGAATGTCAGCATTATGTCTGTAGATTTGGCTATTATAAAAACAAGTGCAATATGCATTATTATGTTATTTAGCCACACGCTAAATAACATCTACATTTTTTATCCACAGAGAACAATACCTGATGGCCTTGCAAGTATTTAGGTAGGAAATCATGTTCTATTTACCGTTCTCATCAAGAGGTTTTACAATCTCAATGCTCCCCATTCTTATGGGAACACCCCATGTGGTGTCTACGTAGCTCAGCTGGTAAAGAATTGTGTTATCAGTGCAAAGCTTGTGAGTTTGATTACCAGGAAACACTGACAAAATAGTATTGAAAAAATGTAGCCCTTCAATGTACTGTGAGTTTCTTTGGATACAAGCAAATAAATGTAAATTGTAAGGCTTTAGCTATGCAGAAGAGAAAGTTGAAGGCCATACAATTTCGTTCTTTTGATGCATTTTCATTGTATAAAATAATGTATGACTACACACTCGCATACACACACAAAAGCTAACTCCCACACAAGCACCCACACATCTCAGTAGACAAACAAGTATACATCAGCATAATGCAGGAATGCATGCACACACAGTCACCTCTCAGTGTCTGTTCAGGGAAACGAAAGTTTCAAGGCAAAAGGGCCTTGATACAACCTTGTGAGTTAATTCCAACAAGTGAAACGCCGTCCAATAATTTAACATCTCTGGGTGCAGCAGTAAAGGAGAAATTATTTCATTTTGTCATGAGTGTGTGTGTTAAGCAGACAATTTATTGGTCACAAACACTATTGTGAGGCATGTAATACGAAACAAACAACTTGTGCTAACAAGATCGCACCCTACCAGGTGCGTTTAATGACATGAAACCTCTGCGTCAGGGAAAATTCACTCTTAGTCCTTTTAACAGAAATCAAGGCAGAATTTTATCAATTATTTATGAGGAGGAAACAAAATTGCTGTTTGTCAGATTAGCAAAAGCTTGTCTTCAGAGAATGCTTACACAGCTCGGGAAAAGCAGTTTAGCACATCTTTTAAAAAGCCTCTTTACTGTGTGTCACCTGAAATACCATTTGGGCTGCTTTTAAGTGTACACGCTGGCTTTAAACGTTATTGCCATGCAAAATCGCGAACGGTCAGCCTGACAGATTAAATTGAATTTTCATCTCGAGCTGCTGAAGTAGCTGTGCGAAGCATCTCGTGGGTTTGTTTGGTGCAGGGTGGCATCCAGACTAAAGCCAGTAAAGATGTGACTTAGAGGTTTTTGTACACAAGTTTCTGTTCTCAAAAGGTGTCATCAGGACTGGCAGGGTGAGAGACTGAGAATTAAACACAGACTTTAAACATTAACTCCAGCGCATCCCACCTTTAATAAATCACAGATGCACATGTTAAAGCTTGTCAATAAGACCAAAATGACCCCTTGACAAACCTTGGTTAAGAGAACATATTCTACACAGATTCTACATTGAGGTTAATCAGTGGTTCTTGCATGTTAAGGTTTTTAAGACCTCTCACTTCTAAAGAACCTCTAGCATTCACACACACACACACACACACAAACTGTTTTAGTCACTGCATTTTGAGATGTAAATGACCTCTGTTAAGACTGGCTAATCTCAGCAGACTATCAGAGTTAACACTGTTGCTAGAAGTTAATGGTTGTAATGGCACAACCGACAGCACTTGGCGATTTATAAATGACTAATTTTCGCAGCTTAGTGTCAATAAACTCCTGTTTCCAAAGAGCAATAAACTGCTGCATTCCATGATACGACCCCTTTAATAATCGCCGATGTGCATGTTAACACCTCCACTGTCTAAAGGTGCAATGTTACCCTTTCACAAACCCCAGCAGAGCGATAAGGATGGTAGGAAAGCGTGTGAGTGTGTGTCGTATCTGACACTTTTGTACAGTCTCTGTTCTGCAAGCCTATTTAAATTTAAAATGCATTTTGTTTAGTGTAGACCATGTCCTGCATACTGCATCAGAATATTAACACTTACAGTCATTAGAAGAATAACTGCTAAAAGAGAAACAAAGAACAATCTTTTCACAACTGTAAAATATCAGTATGCTGGGCATCATGGCTGTCAGTCACGTGTCAGATCCTGCTTGCATTTCAACAGCCTGGTTGGACGGAAGAGAATGAGAAGGTTTTTAAATTGAAATTACGTTGACATTCATCTGAGATCTGCTCAGTTCAGATGTTTCTTATTACTGGTGTGAAACTGATGCTTGCTCCAGTTATCATTCATAAATCCACGACTGCCACGCTCTGCTCACTGATTCACTCCTGACTCACAGACAGTTATTCTCTCTCTCACCTTCACAAAGGTCAGAAAATCTCTTTCTTACTCAGTATTTCTGTTTTGTTTTTCCTTATGAAAACACTAAATAAATGTACCCGTGAAGCAAACTGTATGAAAGGTTAATAAGACATGTTTATGTAATTTTTAAAGCGTATGAGTAAACCATGCATAATTATTTAATCTGTTTGTTATGCTTAACAAAAAAATCTTAAAAGGAAAAATAAACAAATTAAGATATTTATGATATGTACTTTTTACATTTTATTCAAATCTCATGTTTTAAGAATGTCCTACTGTACATAAATAACAATGAAAGAACAGACCATTTATTAAAGAACCATCTGATGATGTCACTGTATCATGGTATCAGTAATAAGCAGTTACCATGGTAACACAATTTCATATTTGCTTTTCAACATAATTTCAAGTTTGCTTACGAAATGGCCATGTTGCCACAGTAATCCATATTTTTTGGACATTATCACAATGGTATTTCTTTCTCATCTTTCAGTGCTGCTCGTCTCAGCTGTCTCACAGTGTGTGATTACTTCTCACCTCTGGCTCTCTCCTTCTCCACCTGTCATGCCTCCATCTGTTCTCATTACACCCCTCCTAACCTCTAGTTAATGGGCTCTTCCAGGTGTACCTGACACCCCCGCTGAGCCTCGCGAGTGGACCGACCCATCTCTGCCACTAGACTTCAGCAGTCTTCTGCTGCTCAGGTGCCATGATGGATTACCCTTATAAGTGAGACTTGGACATTTTTAGCTGTACATCAATCTTTCCAAAGTCACATCCCAAATGTATCTGCCTCTCCGTCATCAAAATGTCTCACATTTAGCACTATTTCTGTCATTAAATATTATCACCTCACAATCAAACCGACTGTATTGCAACAAAGCATGTAAACGGTACATGATTACTGTACGACATAACGGCAGTGAGGATGTAAACATATGAGGAGAAACAGCAGTAAGCCACTGTCTACAGACTGAAGCCTTCTAAAGCCGAACACACACACACGTGAAACACAGATGCAGGACAAGCTCCAACCTCATAAGAGAATGCAGTTACCACGGTGGCAAGAGCTTGAGCTGTGGTATACAAATGAAAAGCAACCATATGGCAGAGTACACAAACATTTGAGCACTTTAGCTGCACTTAAAAATGCATTAATGCCTTTGCCTTAGATAACATAAGAGGCACCTGCAGACCAATGTATGCTGAACCTTTCCTCAGAAGTCACTTTTCTGAGGCGATTTTGCGATGCTTTTGATCAAGGTCATTCTGAGTGCAGGTATGAAATCAGTTCCCCTGAAGTTCACAAAGGTTTCTCAGCAGAGTCCATTTACATTCATGCATTTGCAAGATTTGCAATTGAATGCAAAAATGCATTCAGGGGCTAAATTCTGTCAGTTTGTCCATTCACTGGGAATCAAACCCACAACCTTTGCACCGCTAACTTAGTGCTTTACCAGTTGAGCTTCAAGAACACCACTGGTTACCACAATGTCTGACAACCAGCATGTCTCCAGATATCTATTGTCTTATTTAATCCTCACAGATGTCTTTTGTGAAATGTATTGCTTGAAAAGTGTGCTTGTACCGTCTGTCAGCTGGTTTAATATGTCGCTGTCTTCTGCAATAACATTCGTCAGTGTGACTAAACACCAGTTTCTATTTCATTTCCAGTTGAAGCCACCAGTGGTGCTGAAATTAAAGAGATGGTTGACCCAAAAATTACAATTTTACATTATTTACTCACTCTCATGTTATTCCAAACCTGTTTGACTTTTCCTTCTGTGAAACATACAAGAAGATATAACCCACTGAGATCTTTACATGTCTTTTTCTTCATTTTTGAGTCTCATTGTCATGCAGTGTGTATATGTGGATTAAGCCCCATCACAGAGCTGTGAAGCCAAGATCAGCTTACCAGGGTTCAGGTGAGCTTCTCCTGAAGAGAGAGCTAAACGGCCCATACACGCTGCTTCTCCCTCTCTGTTCCATAACAGGGATAGAGAACTTCAGCACGGAAAGCTAATGTTAAGATGACCATTTTAAGTTGTGGCTCACAAGTGACTGCAGAATAAAGAAAGAGAGAGAGCCAGGAGTTTGCCGAGCCAAATAAAGCCCAACTGACAACAGCTTTAAAAATCACCTTATTTAAAGGCACAGCATTGACTCCTGTTATCTTGCTAGAGCCGCTTCAAGCTTAAGCTGCCAAGCCGACGGTTTGGTCTCTGCCCAATCCATCTGTCATCATTTTGCCATGTACTTGCCATGTACATAGTTGATAATATTTAGGAAAGATGGTAAATGAGTGCCAGTGGGGAAACTGTTGCAAACATTCACAGTTAAAGGCAATTTCGGAGAGGCTAGCAAGCTAGCTTTAAAAGCGTATGATCCTGCCACCCATTTGGGCATTTTATGGTCCTGTGCCTTCCACAGAAGCTATATATTTATATGAATATATTTAGACCACTAAATGTACCAGAATATCTGCTATCAGGATGTGAAGAGACTTTCAACCAGCATATCAAAAAATATTTCTGGAAAAAATGGTCTACCCTGCTTTTAAATCACCATGTCTGCAAAAAGAAGACTTACAGGAGATCAGGTGTCTGTCACACTCTTGAGCGGGGTTCAGAATGATATCTTCCCTGCTGCTGGGGTTCTCATCAGAGCTGTAGTTCTGGAATTGTAGGAAGAACTGTGGTTCTCTGCTGGCTAATGAAACTCTCGCCTGCTAGCATTCAGCACTCCTAAAAATAAAGGTATCTCAATTACAGCCAATAACAGCTTTGAAGCCTCGTGACCTTTAAAAGTTTGTTAAAAAACATTATTTTCTCTAGTTCTTCCGTCATGTACTGGTGCTTTAAAAAAACTCAGAAACCAATCAGTCTGAAGAACTAATGTAGCCATTAAACTTCAAAAGCACCAATACCAACTCACGAACTCTATAAAATCAGCATATCACTGCTACAGTAAATACTTAAAATTGTGAAGAGCATTTATTTTTAATAATTCTTGTAGTATTTTAACATAGTACAGCTTCACAATTTACATTATATTATTTTGGTTTCCTATAACGCACACTACCACAGAACATCCCAGAACAATCCACAGAATTTATTTCTCCTTCTCTACCTCCACACTGTATCTCTGTTTATGGTGGGCTTTATGTTCTGCTACTATGGTTTCAACACACCACTGGGATTCATCATTAGGGCACACTTGGTGTATAAACTCAGTTTTGATGTTTAGAAAAGAAAGACTTTCAGAGAAGGAAAAACTAAATCTGCTCTGAATATGTTACATGAGGAAGAACGGAAGGAATGGTGAGGAGTCTGGAAGCGTCCAGAGATACTGGTGAAGGAAGAGCATTATGAACACTTCCCTGTCTCTGTTGCCATCCTACTTTCTCTCCGCTCGATGGAGTGGGTATTTCCACCCCTCTTCCTCTGTATCTAATTTTCCTTATTCTTTATCTGTGGCACACTTCAAAGCAGTTTGCCGCAAAGCAACAATTTTTACAGAACTCAACCGATGCCAGTATTTTACCTCTCACAAGACTCGCAGACAGAGTAACCCAAGATCAGCTCTCACTGCTGTTTTATTGTGATTATGTTTGTGATATTGGTGCTTGTGATTTTGTTAGACTTTACTTCAACTAACAAATTCCATTTTCTATGTTAAACACATTAAACATATTCCCACCGTGACCGGAATTTCTGCCGCTAATTTAAAAACAATTGAAAACATTTAGCGTACTTGCTTGTAAGTGGGATTATGCTTGAGATATGTGTAGAAAACAATAAATATTTCAAAGTCAATATTGTTTGTTAACAATACACAAAATTTTGTGTATTATCTCATATACGTAATTTCAGATGCGGTGGAAATAACATCTGATACAGGAAGAAAATAACAGAACCATCTACTGATGCATGTACATGAGAGTAATTATGTCCACCAGGCTGTAATTTTTTTTTGGTGAAACTGGTGTGAAGGCCAAAACGTTTAAGACACAATGTCCTACATTTGAAAGTATAAACTCAAGGAGTTTAAAGTTATAATTATGAGCTGGATAATGTGTAGATCTAATTAACTTTAACCTTGACCTTGTTGGGGAATCATTACATCTACCTAATGCATCAAAATTAATTTTCCAATTCCAATCACTGACTATTTGTCTTTCTAATTTGGACAGGACCGGGAGCTCATATACTTGAAATGAGATATTCAAGCACAACATCAGCTTCTGTTTTCAGCCCTGATTGAAGCAAACATGAAACTCTGGACAGTTGTAATCAGCGTCATTACCTGCACACTGAATGGAGCGCACCACCTTCAGCTTTTTGTTCAGATTACTTGTAATCAAGACGTTTGTAATCAATTGATGATTGAGAGATGCAGTTATTATAATTTCATTCAAAAATAATGGCTGAGCTCTAATGATGTCCGTAAAATAAACTGATTATTCAAGTGCTGCAGAGTGATGAAGAACATGTTCAGCCCAGGGGAATAATGACAGGTCCTGAAAGGTCACAGTTCTGAATCATTATATGATATTTCACCTGCATCCCATGGCTTTATCCTACAGGTCGTTCAAATGAAAATAAAGCTCAGTCCATCCCAAAAATTGTGTGTGCTGCTTCCATGGAAATACTGTAATGTAGGTTATTTTAATGGCTTAGACATAATTAAAGCCCAATGTTTTTTAGGCCAGAATCTGCTAGTGGCTCTATGGGCAGTGTGGTGTAGTAGTTAATGATCTGGCTGGAAATTAAAAGGTTGCTGGTTCAACCTCAATGGCATCCCATACCTAAGTCCTTTCTCATTATAAAATGTTGTTCAATCAGAAATACACAAGATTGAAGAAGTCCAAATGCAAAAAGTTATTCAATCACTAACTAAAAAACTAAGAAACCTTCAAAAGTACTTTGCTGAGGAAAGCTACAATAAGCCTGCAATAAAACACGCTCATGCATATTTTGTGAATACCATCTAAGACCTGCTCTTTTTTATTCTAGACCATAAATCATAATGAACTGTTGAATAATGGCAGTCATTTCACTTAGATTTGAAGTGGTGCATTCAAATCGTTCACTCAAATTTCAGTTTAATATGGGCTCAGATGGAGCACTTGGCTGTACTCGGTAAGTTTGACTCAGTTAGCCACAGTGAAAGCGGATTAGTGATCTTTCCAGAGAAACCTGGGCTAACATCTGCCACTCTGCCCCCTGCCAGCTCCTTGCTTATCACACCTCTCAACATGGCACCATGTGCTAACCAACAGGGGGGATCAAATTTGCAGGCCTCTTTCATACTGCATAGCAATGAGCCGTTTTTGACTATATTTAAAATGGATTGCTGAAATAAAGTTAAACTCAACAACGTCGGCAGCTGCTATGTGCATTTTTTTGTTGTTGTAATTTACAGCAGAGTTTATGTGTGTGTTCGTTTAATGTGAAAACAATAAGCAGACAATAGAAACTGAATGATGAATTTTAGAAAGACAACTCGTTCTTGTTTTAACAGAGGTTTCTCCTAACCACAGTTACATATAAATTCATGACACCCATCATGGTGCACACAGCCAGTATAAAACAAATGAGGCGTCTATTCTGAGCTGCAATAAACATCGCTTTGACAAACAGTAACATACCATCATATATCTGTGATATTATTGATGTATAATAATGTGTACTCCCTAGGACTGTAGTAAAATACACACTCCCTCTTTCTCTCTCTCTCTCTTTCTCACACACACACACTTCTGATCTTGTCTCACTGGTTTCTGGAGATGCAAATCTTCTAAAGGCCTTATATATCTGACCTTTCAAACTAAAAACATGATCGCTGTATTAAAGGGATAGTTCATTTCATTTTGAGAAATGTCTCAGTGCCTTTGTGTCCATACAATGGAAGTCAGTGGGTGCCACTGTTGTTTGGTTACCAACATAATTCAAAAACTCTTTGTGTCTGACAGGTTTGAGGGTGAGTAAATAAAGGAAGAGTTTTCAGTTTTGGGTGAACAATCCTTTTTTCACTATTATAATTTCAAGAAAATAAGTTCAAGAAAATTCATAAGTATTTCTTCTTTGCAGAAAGAAAATTAAAATGCAATATTAATATATTAACATGCTTGTATAAATCTATTATTTAGGTGTATATAGATTAGAAAATACAAAGCTTTATGTGATATTCAATGAAATTTAATATAATATTTGCTTAGCGGTGCAATGTCACTCATTCAGCAGCAGTAAACAGCTGTTAAGAGTGAAGTTCACATCACTAAATGGATCTGAATGCTACAGACAGGCGTCCCTTTGCTAATAAAAAACCAATGAGTATTGTTGAGATGGACTGTGTTCAAAATAATGTCTTTAAATGGCTCTTTTGTGTTGGTGCTGATTAGTGGCAGATGGGCAGAATCTGTCCTGTAGAGGTCCACAGTGGCAGGCAGCGTGCCTGAGGGGCCAGTCAGACAGTGAGAGGGGGCCAACATCCTACAGGAGCCCTTGAACATGAGGGCCAAATGTTCCACTCTTGCTGGAAGGACGTTCATTGTACCTGCTGTACTTGTCGACCCTTATCCCTTAAACTTTCAATAGTTAGGACTGCTATATGACACCTCTGTTGTTGCTGTTTTCTTAAAATGTTGACAATATTTCTAGCTAACATCATATGGGTTAAACTGTTGACAACTGTGTTTTCTGTTTACATAACTATATCAATCATTGAGGTTTCGGGAGTGACTCCTGTATTCCGTATACACACAAAAGGCTAAACAGGATTTACTCCAACATTTAAATGCAAAACGTCTGACTTTCATTACCAAATATACTGCACACTTTTAAGATTGTTCTTATGCCTCCACTAATTTTTTTTTAATAGATTTATACAAAATATTGTATTTTTATACAAAATATTTACGTAACTTTTATACAAAATATGCAAAATATTTATACAAAATATTTACATAAATTCAGTGCCACTAACAGCACCAAAAATAAAAGCAAAATGTTTAAAAACTAATTTTCAGGCAAATAGTCTTGTGCCAAAGTTGAGCCAGTCCTCTTCAGAATGCCAGTCCTGGTCCATGTGGCTCAGACAAACACATTGCAATTTGGTTTGGTGCTGCTAGTGGTGCAGAAATGACACTTTGTGATTTTAAATGTTGTTTACTCTGCTGAAAGTCTGAATATCAGCATTCCAAACATTTGCTGGAGTGATCATGAGATGAGGAATAGTTTCTGTCAGTTGAGGGACTCTACAGACCATGTTTTACAGTAATAACTCACTAACTCACTGCACATCCAGATGAATCTTGTGTGTTGGTGTGTGTATGTTGTTGTGTGTATCCAGTAAGCAGTCAGCCGGGCTCAGAAGCATGACATGGGAATTACCCATCGTTTCATGCTCATCAATGATGGATGCTGAAAGAGCTTCCGTTTTCATGCTAGAAAATATAATCTCTCCTCTCCACATTTACTGTAGCATCTTCACCCTTGATCCCCGAGTGCCGGTTCATCCGAGGTCCGAGTTCAACAGACCGGTGTGTGAATACACACACGCAGGTCCCTTTCAGCTGCATGCGTTCTGTACTTGCATAAACAAAAATCTTCCCTAGTTCCTGTTCTGAATCAAGTGTTGAAAGGGTAGAAAACATCTCACCATCGCTTTATTCAGCACAGAGAGCAAAGATTTAAATATAAATGAGTATGCAGCCATTCAAAGCCGCAGCAGAAGCATAACACCTCGCTTTGGTGGGTATCGCAGAAAACGCACTCTGAACTGTGACTTTCGCTTACTGGAGAGACTGTTACACCCTTTGAGATATTACACCAAAACGGCACGACTCCCCATAACGGCCTAAATCATCTCACACTCTCAAGCACATGCCCACACTCACACATCATCACACTGTCGACTTTGTTGGTTTTCTTAGCAAAGACTCTCTTCAGCTTGCAAAAAGCAAAAGCCTTTGCTTGCGTTTAATTTTACAAATGGCGTTTCACATGAGGACTGCCTATCCAATGTGGTTAGCACATGTGGGCCAAACAAACAACGTCGTTTGTGTGTGAAGGCACATGGTCTTCTGTTGCAGAAGACCATGTGAAAATATTCATCCAATCAATGCATTCGGTCTGAAAGCAATGATAGGATGTCCAACTTGACTTTGCTTTCAAACACTGTATTTGCATACCACAGCACACTTCTGGAAGTCTCTTTGAAAAGTGGCCTCAATAAAAAGTGGTTGTTTTGTTTATTCTACTTTTGTACATAATATTTGTGAAGGAAATCAAAGACTTTTCTCATACAGAGATTTTCCTTCACAACTGGATGAAACATAATTCTCACACAAACCTAGAACCCTGTGCTAGCAACATCAGGGTCATGAGTTTGATTCTGAGGGAAAACACAAAATAAATGTATACCTCACTGATAAATATTTACCTTACTCTGGAAAGTGTCTGCCAAATACATAAATGAAAATAAATCACCCAGTGGCTGGTTTTCAGGCTGGTTTATAATGTAATTACTATTTTTTTCTAATAACATCATTATCAAATCAAATAATTATAATTAAAGAAAAAATTATATTATTAAAACAAAATGATTCGGTTAAATCTGATTTGCCTGTAATCAAAGCATGTTAACAGAGTGAATAAAGATCTGCCTGTGGTTTCTTGTAGTTTGCGCTGCAGTGGCACTTTCACACTGTAGGTGGGATCTCAATAAAATCTTTCTTTTAATTACACAATTAATTATGAGCTTGGTAATTACATTAATTAGTTAATTGTATAAAGGGCCCTACCCTTCGCCACGTAAAATTAAAGCTAAGCCGCCAGCCATTTAGGTGGAAAAAAATCTGAATGCATGATGAAAATCTGTGTTGGTAAATCAATGCATATTTATTACGTAAACAAATATGACTGTTCATAGCATAAGGTCCAAATTGACAACAACAAACTGTGAATACAATGTTTGCATTAAGAAATATGTGGAATGTACAGTGATCTGGTCTTTACCCCAAAGTAACCCGAGACAGGGTGAACGTGTTCTTGTAACACCCTGAAGAGATTTATTTTGTGATTATGAGCAGATGACTGTACCCACTTTCAACCCACTTTTTAAGCAGCTACTTACCAAATAAAAAATAGATGAACATTAAATATTTGCATTAAAATTCGCTTACATGAGAGGAAAGAGAATGAAACCAGAAACAAACACATCTACAATATATAGGTATATATATTGTGTGCCTGGAACATTCGGCAGCAATACCATTTAATGTTTATTTGACAGCAGAACGTCACTGTGGACCAATCAGAATCAAGTTATATGCATGTCAGACTCTTCATTGCCTGTTTGTTATGTGCCGTGGACAATGCTTTACTCTACTACAACACTCTGTCACAGCCTCCATTCTTCTTTTGCCACATCACACCAAAATTCATCTGTCAAATGCTCATAATCTCTCTCGCTGCTGCGATCAATCACTCGTCTTGTCTCCTGTCTGTGCCAGCAGTCATGCACAGCAAACATGGCATCCTGCCAACATGGAGTAATTAATTTCTGCATTTCCACAAAAGCAAAAGATTGACAGAGCTGCATTCGCCTTGAGTCCTTATTATTCCACAAATGCGTCTTCTTTTCCCAGTGCCTCCCTCTTCCTCGTGTTCTTCATCTTCTGGCGTCTCAGGCGCGAGGCGGCTGGCACTGTGCGAACGTCTTCTCGCAGTGGCGGTGTGAACATGCTTGGCTTCCATGACTCAGTGGTTCAGTTGTTACTGACTTACTGAGGCTTGTGATTCTCTGTTTAGAAACACAGAATATTCCAGCTGCTGTAGAGCTGTGGATCTGTTTTTATTACATGCTGACCCAACACACCACAAACTTATAACTAAATGCACATTTAAAAACAAGCAGGAAAGGTTTTTAAATTACTATCACCTGAACAACTACATGTACTATAAGCATGACAACATGTTATAAAGTAAAATCATAACTTAAAACAGCAGAAAAGTGATGTGTCATCATAGAAACATGCAGGGACAAATATTTGATGATTTCTGCAAAACTGCTGGTTCAGTTTGGCCTTAAAGCTGTTTTTTTTACCAGACTTCATAACCAACCCTATTTACTGTCTTACTGTCACTAAATCATCAGTACATAATAGTCCAATGAACCTCTTTTACCTACCACTGTATTCTGTAACCTCACTTCCACTGACGCTCATCTGATGACAGATCATGAGCAGACCCCAGCATTCATCTCCTCCCTGCACTCTTTAAAAAGCACACGCTCACCGCATCTCTTTCCCAAACCACTGACTTTCTCTCATGGAAGCTGTGCATTTGAAAAATGAGAGAGTGGATTTTGCCTCTCATGGGTGTTGTAACATCCCAACTGAACATGTTTTATTTAAAAGCACTTTATGAAATGAAACTCTCTAGTACAGGAGCAAAACTACAAACAAAGAATGCAGCTGTGCATTTTGTATAGGTCATGTATTCAGCATGTGATGTTAAACTAGAAAACTGAATCACTGGTAAAAAAGTTCAACTTTGATACATTTGAACTTTTTTAACATTTTTAAATAAAACAAATGCAAAATTATGACACAGGTCTACTAGGTCATGCACAACAAAAACATTCAACACCTTTCCCTGATGTAAAATGTAATGATAAGGTGATGTAAAATGTAAAGATCCAGAACCCCCCTCAAAGACAGTTCAGCTCCAGGCATTTGAATCTTTAATGATGAGAACTGAACTATAAACCCAAGGCATTGAAACATCCATCGATCAAATAAACAGCAGTGGGTTATTATATGTTCTCCTGGTGTGTTTAAATAGCGAAGCCCTGACCAACAGCAGCATTCCAACTACCAATAACAGGCCAGACTTGTTAGATTACAAATTAAATCATTGTAAATCGTGAATCTGCAGAACAGCAACCTGGGAATTAATGTAGCTAATTATTTTAGAGGAGGTCCTTATAATGGTTCTGGATATCATTTAAGCTGCCCGTTACTGCACTACAATCACTGATACACTTTTTGGCTTTATAATTACACATTCAGCATATCACATCAAACAATCTTTTGTGCACACACAGTGCCTTGTGTCTTGATAACACATTAGTTTTCTAAAATGTCAGAATAAGGAAGTGACGCACAAAGCGTTGACCTGCAATTAGCCCCACTAGCATAATACCTTTTGATTGAAAGCATAAAAATAATTAGGCAATCTGCATAATTGCTGATTATATGCTAATGCATATGTACTCACAATGAACAACAGCTGTATGGAATAAACGTACAACAGTTTCAGCTCTGGATGCCAAAGGAAATAAGTCACTTATTTGGCCCACAAACAAAAGCACTGTGGCTAAGTTGCTTTTTCTTACAAACACTTAAAAGTTATTTTTTTCTAAACCCTCGAATGGTGGAGCTTAACAGTATCCCATAATTATCATCTCAGAGGGTGCTTTTGTACAAATGTGTCTTTGTGATAAAGGAGATCAGCTTTTGAGTCCTACACATGCAGAGCAGGAACTCACGAATCTGCCGATCTCCTGCCGAGTCCAAATGAAGCCTCTCAGATACATGCTTCCCTGTGTTCTTAAGTTGTTGCACACAATTGACACTGACAGTCCTGTCAACCGTATTCAAATGAAAGAAAAAGCGCTTTTGAATTTCTGTGTGATGATTCCAAGAGGTAACAAACATCTTTAATGCCCAAACAGGAGTAAACTGTGTTAGAAAACTTTGAAGATTAGTACAATCAGCGAAACAACCTCAAACCCTCTTCCTCTGCGGTTGCTACAGATCGTATGAAGTTGACAAATTAATCCTCAGTCAGTTTTTACAGAAGAGAGCTTTCTGAGCACACAGAGCGTACAGGCACAGAGAGATTCATGCGTGATGCACAATGACTCCACGCAGTAAAAATCTGCCTTCCTTTGCATCTCAGTGCAGGCGGCTGGCAGAGGAAAGGCATCGGTTTAACAGCTATTGTTGCTGCAGTTCAGAAAAAGCATGTTTTCTGGATTCAGCCAGATGTGCAGTTCAGCTTTGTCTGGTGTTTAACATAATCTGTGACCTTGAAGATGAGTTATTAATCTTCATGATGGGTTATTAAACCACAATTAAATGAAGGGGCATGAAATCGGTCGGAAGATGTACAGTAAGTCAGTCGTTATCAGAAAATAAATCCCTTCAGGGTCTGCGTTTGGCTCCCGTCTCCCTGAAGAGGTTTATTTTGCAACAGTGATGGCTGGTTTGTCTGTGCATCAGTGGTTTCTGTTTTGATTCAGGGCCTATATTTTACAAGTTTTTATTAGTTTATGTTTTTTCAGATGGTTTTATCCAAATTGTACTGCTCATGCTGAACTATTTAAGGATAAGGATATGTCACCCCATGTTATGTTAGCAAATGTTCATGTTAGCATTTAGCATGTGGGTCGAGTTGTTAGTTGCATTGTATTATTAGCATTTAGCATCACGTTCTCCTATCAGGACAGAGCCGTGGCTCATTTTTGGGGAAATGACCCGACAGTGACCCAACACTTACCTTTTTAAGCTGACACCTAACTCAAGTTAAAAGAGTTTTCCAGTTCATCACAGAAATAAAGGAAGGCAAAAGGAACCATTTAAAGAATAGCTCACTGTGACCACAAGCTTTCTAAGAATGAAACAAAATGCCCAACGCTAGAAAAAATGGCATAAAAGTAGTTAGGAGAGCTTGCACTATATGTCTGAAGCACTGCAGTCAATATGAAAAGCTTTCAGTGCAAAAAGCCTCTAAAAATTTCTTCTTTTGGGTTGCAAGGAAATACCAACAGCACAGCTTTAAAACAAAATAGCAGTGAGAAAACACACACAGAATTTCCATGTTGTGCTTTAACTCTCCCTTTACAGTTAAAACCCAGCAGAGTTTTTCACGGCCCTGTGCTGAACGGCAGCAATGAAAATGAAACTCAATTAGGTTTGTTCATCTCTGACTGACCTCTAATTGAAGTTGCCATCTGAGTGTGGAGATGCTCCCAGTATAGCCCCTGTGTGTGTCCAATATTTGATTATGTACCCGTCTCCATGGCACCACGGCCATTTGTGTGCTAATTAATTACCAGGCTTAAGAGCTTGTAGATAATTGGTGTGTACACCACCATCAATTCTATTAAAAAGAGCAATTATCACCTAGCTTATGCAAATGATTGTTTCAGCCCCCCTCCCTCCCCCAGTTAAATTAAAAGGAGATACTTCAGTTGCTCTAGATCACACTTTTAATATAATATTCATAGCATTTATATTTAGTCTTAAGAGACCAATGAAAGGTGTGTGTAAAATCAAAGAACATGCTAGCCTACTGCGAAGATCTGTCCACATTCAACATGCACGAAACTTGTTTAAATGTTCAGACACAAGACACGTTAAGAGACGTGCAAACACTTGTTTATCTCTGACCATGGGCGACACAGCTGCATCTGCAGATCTATAGCTCTGTGTGATGGGAAAAGTAGGTCACAGAGTGCTATCACTGGAAATATAAAAAACGGTGTCTCTGAGACGCCAACAGGGAAATCATCTCTAAATAAATCAAGTAGGTGCTCAGACCAACACAGCTACACTGTCTGAACCCTCAGAGACATGACTGACCAATAGTGTATAAATACAGCCAGCTCGTACACAGGAAGTGACCTCAAATCCTACCGAGAGATATTAAGGACAGTCGTATAAATCAAGTGCTTTCTTCTGACTGACCTTTAGTGGTTTTGCAGAAGGTGAAGATGAAAGCTATTCCTGTGTATACTGTGTAGATGAACTTTAGACTAAAACATGTAATGATGTTTTTCTGTTCTTATTATTATAACAGTCAAGCAGGGGTTAACATACTGTTAACATACTGTAAATGTTTGTAGTCCAAACCAGCTTAGACACATAACAAAACATTTAGTCAGTCGTTTGGTTTCTATTTTTGTTGTTTTATGCTGGGTAACTCCAACCACAGTGAAATCTTATTGGTCGAAAATTCTGCTCCAATTAACTCGACATAACACCATCATAAAAATTAACATCTCTCCAGGTTAAGACCCAATATACATCAAAACACATTAAAGAAACGTTGCTTATAAGAACATACAGCATCACACGCAGGTTAATTAAGCCAGATCCTCCGAATTTATGTTATGTCAAATTCTCTACTGAATTTTGACATAATTGCACATAATTATGCAGTTTTTCCTCATCTCTTATTTATAATTACAGCTAAAATTAACTTTATTCATTAACATTAACTTTATTCTCTGCATCATGTTACACTACATTAATATTGTTATTTGCTGTACATAAAACTGTACATACTGAGTGGGACTCCTACAGTATAATTATCTGCAATATTCATTGTGCTTTCTAGTAAAATTTCTGTTCAGTTCTCAAGGTTCAGAAAAAACTAAAGAGAAGAGAACTCAAGAGTGAAAAAGTTTTAAGGGGTTTATCTGGGTGACAGTCTCACTCACCAGAGTTGGGGTCTGAGTTGCCGTCCGCTTCGGTCCTCTTGTCCGGTGAGGCCTGCTCGTAGAACTCATCCTGTGCCTGCACCAGAGGGAGAGGATGTGAGAGGAGCGGCCCACTGCTCACGGGCTCATGGTCCCCCAGTCCACTGTCACTGCAGCTTTCCTGAGAGCCATCCGGCAGGTGAAACGTGACGCGCCGTTGCGACTACAAAACCAGAGAGCAGAGAGACAGAGCCTTCTGTTAATGCCTGTCTCTTCTTTACTAATCGACCAATCAGAGATTGAGTATTGATGCTGAATTCCAAATTGTTTTTTTTTAGTTTTTTGTTTGTAATAATACAGAAAAGGGATTCATTACATTTGAGAGGATTTTTGTATTTTATGTGGCCAGAGTTGTCGCTGTGCACAGCAAACAGAAGTCACGTTTCACAGTGCAGAACTCATGACAATATAGAACATGATACAACACAGTGATGTGTGGAGAAGCTTTGGATGCATCTTACTGTGCTAATAATATTGTAATGGTGGTTTCACTACAGTGGTTCAAGCTGTAGGAATGCCGAAATGACTAGAAAAATGTTCACAGCAAGATGATATAAAACTGTATTTTCTGTCAATTACTGCCCTTCTGCTACTTATACCAACGACGGAAATAAGCGCAGTTATGATAGCTAAATGTGGGAGAGCGTTGATATAATGACTATATTGTATTGCAATAGGTAGCTTTAATTATTAACAATAAATCAAAACTAGTTAGTACAGAATTTATAGGTTTATTAACATTACTGCCTAAAGTTATACATAAAATGGATACAATGAAGATGCATATAATGGTAAATGACATGCAATTAACTTTAAACAGTGTATGTGGAGAATATTACCTTACAGATGAAGAACAGAAGATAGAAAATGAAAGATTAAAAAAGAGAGGGCTGGAAGTTGGGCTTAGAGCTCAGATAAAGAAGAAGAGCATAAAGTGCAGAATCCAAGAGCGGAGCTCAAGGAAAAGCACCCAGAGAAAAGAAGAGCACAAAGAAGAGTGCAAGACGAAAAGAGCACCAAGGAAAAGAGGCAGAGCATATCCTATCCATTCCCTTTTTATCTTTTCCTTGACCATGTGACTGAAACCAACCTAAGACAATCAAAGTGACCAATCAGAAGACCATGTTTAACCCCCACTGTACTCAACAAAAGTTAGACCCCCTGCATGCAACATAGACATTTCAGCCAACAGACTTTGACCTCTGTCAGCTCGTCTGTGGGCTCAGGAATGCAAAAGGTTCATTTAAGCAAGGAGATGGTTTGGGGCACAGCAATAAATCTCATTTAAAATTCAACCCTACAATATGATGTGTTAATAACTGCTCTAAATGACACTATTATGACATAGCATAGACATAATCCGTCACGTGAGAAGATGGGAATCATTACACATTTTTCATATACATGAAAAGGAACAAAAATCTTATTCAATAATGTAACTTACAGTAATTATCCTCAACATCAGAGTCCTGAACTGCAATGACAAACTATGTCAGTTAAGTAACCACCTTTGCTTGCGACAACACAGACAGACTACCAAACCTGATTAAGTTGCCCTGCAAACAGTGGTTAGTTTGCTAGTGTGTAGAAGGGTTGAAATCGGCTCCTTGAGTTTTACAGCAAGAGCCTCATTTAGCCTCCAAAACAACCAGAGTCGTTTTTATTTATTTATTTGGTCTAATTACACCACAAGAAAAAACCTGTTGTTAAAAGTAAAACTGAGAGACATGGAGTAAAAACACTCTTCAGATCTTCAGAAAGACATTTGTTGAACAGCTGATATGTTCTGCTCACTCGCTGACGGCTGGTCACTGCACGCTCTGCCCATCATGCTGGTAGGCATCAGAATACCACTGCTGGGTCACACAGCCTAGCCAGAGCATTCAATTTCACAAGCCATGTGCTCTCATTGGGCGCAGAGGCCGCATGTTATGGCGGAAGTATCTGAAGGGTTTCACAATGCAGCGCGTGTGTTTTGCCACAGCATCCCATCATCTGCTATGGCCTCAGTCTCTTTAAAGCCACAACAGTTTATACATATTCCAGCATGCTTGCATGTAAACACTAAATTACTGAGAAACGACCGCACGCACATCATTTTAATCAACTGGAGCATTTGTTGTTTTCAGATAAAATAGTTCTGCTTTGCTGATCTGTCACTTGCTAATTTTGAACACACTCCATGAAATTGGAATGACATTTCACAAAGACCAGCACAGAGCTCTTCACTAACCTTTATGAGTGGGAACTTGTCTTTTTTTGCACCATCTCTGTCGACTGTCTTAGATGATTCCACTGTAATTATGGGCAAAAACAAAGGTCAGCCAATCTCAGTTCTATGCAAATGACCTCATTATATAATTTGGAGCATTTCAAAAAGCAAGTGACATTCAATCAGAGGTAAAAAGACGGACGGGACAGTATCTTCTGCACTGGTTCTGCTGTGGTGGTCTGAGTTACAGAACACTTAATGTCTAGAGCAGGACGTTCTCAGACCTCTGGGTTCAGAAGAACTTCAATGACCTGGTCACCTTTAACCTGCTCACAGCATAAATTGCTCATACGAGAGAGCATGATGAGAAAGAAGATTTACTTATCCTTACATAGTTTAAATAACTGGAAAGTTTAAGAGAGATTCGCCGTGATCTCTGCTATATGTTTGAAGAGATTTGGTGTTGTAAGGTGGTTTGTGAGCTGTCCTAAATGGAGATAGTCATTGCTAGGGTGTATTTTTCATCAGCCTCTAACTCCAGATTCTACAGCAGCAGTAGGTTGGTTCACCTTGTCCAGCCAACATAATATGCTAAGTAGCATCTGATCAACAGCTACTGGATCAAAGTTTTCCACTTGTTTGTCAAAATCCTTTTATAAAGTTAAAAATAAAATTAAAATAAAAGTACAGTGTGTGTGAAAAAGAGTGTGAAAACTCAAATCACAAACAAATGAAAACATTGATTCAAAAGCATGGTTTTACAGTGTGTCTTTAACACATTTATATTGCTCTTCAAAAAACAATGACTCAAAATCATATTGTGTCATATTGTATATTATATTCACAGTCCTGTTGTGTCATATTGTATATTATATTCACAGTCCTGTTGTGTCATATTGTATATTATATTCACAGTCCTATTGTGTCATATTGTATATTATATTCACAGTCCTATTGTGTCATATTGTATATTATATTCACAGTCCTGTTGTGTTATATTGTATATTATATTCACAGTCCTGTTGTGTCATATTGTATATTATATTCACAGTCCTATTGTGTCATATTGTATATTATATTCACAGTCCTGTTGTGTTATATTGTATATTATATTCACAGTCCTGTTGTGTTATATTGTATATTATATTCACAGTCCTATTGTGTCATATTGTATTGCATTATTGTATTAGGTTTGTATGGTTATGTCATACCAATCAACATTTTTCAAAAAACTGAAAATATCTCTGCATTTTTACAATTTTATGCTCAGCACTCCCCACAGTTTAGTAATAGATATGTGGGATATTATGTACTGACTGAACCACAAATCCTTTGCAGTGTAATATTCATATGATGGGTTTGGGTTCTACTGAAACCACATAAAATATTAGTGTTTCATTATATGCAATACAATATTGTGTGTGGAGAAGCAAGAATGTGTCTGTAGTGTGTATACTCAAAAATACTGATGTAAAAAAGCATGAAAAGCAGCTACAGGCGTTACACACAATATATAAAGTGATAATGAATCATGTCTGCCTGTAGAGATTTAAAAGTTGCATTGATGCGTGTGTTTATACAGATCTGGAAGGGAAATAAGTTGTAAGTTGTAAATATGTTCCTGTCAAACTGTATGCTAGGAATACATTTTAGTGTGCGTGCCACTGTAATATGGGGTTTAATCCATATTAAAAAAAGGTATTTGATAAATAGCCATTATTTAATTGCAAGTTTTGCTGTTTTGCTACAGTGAGTCTGTATGAGCTGTATGAACGATAGAATAATTACAGTATGTGACTCAAATTTCAAACATCTACTGAAAAAACATGTTGCAACTTACATGTCTCAGTTGAAAATGTATCAGCAGAGGGTTAAGAAGAATGCCTAAAGCTTTAAATGTCTTCAGAAGTACATAACGTGTGGAATATTGCTCGCACAGACAATATGATTATGAGAAAATAAATAAAAAGCAAAATAATCCATTTTTATTGGCCTACAAATTTATTAATAAAATTAAGGAAAAACAGTTATGCGGCCAGTAAATTCTCTCAATGTATCAGGTATGGCAAGTTGATGTTGGGCCTTGTGTGTGTGTGTGTGTGTGTGTGTGTCACTGAACGACACTGCGAGCATGTGTGTGTTTGTGTGTGTTTGCCCAGCAGTCACTCGCTGATGTATTAGCATAAGACCTGCTTAAACCTTCGCCAATTTACAAGCAATCATGGCTTATCATGCTTGTCAGCCCATATTAGCTGCGTGTTTTTATATCGTAACAGGGCCAAACACAGTGGCGATGGCACAGATGCTAGACAAACATAGCCGCTTTGAGCTAAGCTGTTTGCTCTCATCAAAGTACACAGAATCAGTGTCAAAGAAGTTCACCACTCAAAAGACGCCACCCGATCGTGGCATGTGCTCAATTCTCTCACTCAGGGCTCTGAAGCAAGAAAAGAAAAGAAACTGATGCCTCTAAACCGCTTTTCAGAAAATGGCTGCAAGTCTTTGGCTACAAGTAAATAGGCAATTACACCATGAATAAACAAATCTGTGAACATGCAGATCTTTAATGAATTACTTACTACATTACTACATCCTACATTTCAGGCTTATGTCAGTTTCTCTGAGGAGGAATTTTAGAGCTTGCTTATGGATGCTTCATATCCAACAGTGAAAAGCTTAATGGATTTGTGATAAGTCTTGCTTTACCCTAACCTCCTGCTCAGCTAAAGTCATGGCTGTCTGTGGACCATTGTCGCGGTTTAGCTGTAGATCAGGTCTCTGTGTAGAGAATAGCACAAGAGTTCAGTAGAAGTTTCCAGAGAAGTGTTGGAAAACTGCAGAACACCTGCTTGAAATCTCTTGAAGGCACAACAAATCTGACTAGAGTTCTGATTACAGTTTTTAATATGATGCCTTTAGTTCACACTGTCAAGAGCACTTCTCAGAAAGCAGCGTGTCAGAAGTCAGAACACATGAGCACTGTGAAGTCCCATCATGTTTTTAAAAGCAGTGGAGGCTTTGATGGTCTATTAATCTAGGCTATATTTGCAACCCTGTTACTTCTTCACACTTATGTTTAATTGTATGTATTTTTTTTAAATTAAATGTCTATTTAATGATCTTTGCTAGAAAAATCACACAAATCAGAGTTTTAAACTGTGTTTTGACATCCCAAAACCTGGTAAGAGGGTTGCAAAAATGACAAACATGAAGGAAACAATAAGATCAGCTTAAGATTTAGTTCATGTGGTTGACAATCCACATGCTCTAAATATTAAAAATAATGTGTAGCAGTAGTTTTCACAGAAGTATTTATTTCACTCTGCATGGTTTGCTTGTGTTGCTGGATAATAACGTGTGAGGAATAATAGACTGCTGTTTCTGTCTAGATCCCACAGGACGATTCATTGACAAGCATGCCTCTCACTTCCTCTATCTCTCTCTCATGGGCTGGGTAAACTAACAACTCGCTCCATTTGCACCCTTCGCTGAGAAACTCCATACTGAAAACACTGTGCTTTTCCACACCTGAAACCATCCCTACAGTGTCTCCTAACCAGCCGCAAGTTTCCAGTGATAATTTGTCTGTCTACACCGACGTAAAGTGAAAATATTGTGTGAAACAATGCAGGCACAGCCAAAGAACAAAGTGAATGTTAAATATACATTCCTGTGGAGAGATTTTAGACCAGTCAGAATTCACTGTTGGCGTAATCTCCAAGTGTGTTGCCATTGTTACAGTTACGGCCACTGAGGTGATCGCCTGAGCTGTACAATTTCACACATTTCTTGTGTGAAAATAAGAATAAAACAGTTATTTTAAATGATCACCAATAGAGAAATACACTTCCTGCTTACTATCTCTAATCTGTTCATCACTGTTTGGCGCAGAATCTCGACATTGAAGAAATAGTTTTAATCACTTGCCTCACGCCTGGTTAAGACTCAGTGTACGTTTCAAGTAGACGTCATTGTCAAATCAGGACTGTGCACGACTGCTAAACCAGCACACAAAACAGCTAATGAAAGCTTTAATGGCACACTCAGCAAATCAGTCACACAAACACATGCAAAAAAAAAGGGCAACATTTTGACAGGAAATTGAGGTTCTGGATATTTCCAGCACTGGTGTGCTTTTCATTAGCAGACTATTGCTTAGGTTTCTCAGACTGAGAGAAATGAAGGATGGAGAGAGAGAGAAAGTGTCTGCCACCTCATTGCAGCTTCCAACCTCAAACACTTGAGAAAATAATCCAATCCAGCGACGCCTCACCACCTGCTGAAGGAATCGCCAGCCGCAGATCATCCTCAACACAACAAACGTGTGTGAAAACACAAGTAAACACACAACTCTTCACCACAGCCATGTTCCTCATCTTCCACTGGCTCACAACTACAACTGAAAACCCGAATAAGCAAAACGGAAAGACTTCCATCATCTTTTATCATTAATAAAACATCTTCATTCTTGAAAGATGTTTTTACACAAAGTTATACATATCCTTATCACCTAGGTTTTGTGTATTAAATAGTTTGGCTAAATTTCACTTTCATTTAGAGCCATTCAAATTCACATCATCACTCCAGACACACAAAGAGGCAATGAAAATGACAAAACCGTCACACAGATACAAATGGGCTAATCTGCTGATAGATCTATAAATGTACTAATCTCAATACGTTTTGAGCATACCTAATTCTAACTGGTCATGCTGAATCTGACCGTCCAATCACAGAGCAGCAACAGGGTCACATGACTGTAGACCATGAGCTGAACGTTGTCTTCTATAGCAGATCTCCATTTACAATTGGCAATTAGTTACACATACTGTATATCTTTATGTGTGTAAGTTGTTTATCTGCTCCTGCTGTACATGCTGTATTTTGATTGTGTGTGTGTGTGTGTTTGCAGACTTTCTGTGGAAAAACATTACGTTAAAACTGACTACTAGAACAACTGTTGACAAAGACTGCCAACAGTGTTTCAGAAATTCTGGCTATATTGATATACGCAGTGCTATAAACACACAAACACACACTCAAGTAGCTTATTTCTTTATTTTCTTGTTTGAAGAAATTTCTTTGTTTTCTTGTTTCTTGTTGCTGAATCTCATCCTCACGGGTGATATATATCCTGCTTCACTGAGGTGTTTTGACAGAATGAAACTGAGCATCAGTACATGGGATGGAGAGTCTGGCTGTTGTTATTATAAAAGGTTGTCTGCCCTCTATTGGTGACAGGGCACAACGGCAGCTCTGCCACGGCAAAGCTGAGGACAGATGTTACAAGGTTTGCCTTTTGTATCCTCACTTCAGATGTCATTTCTTTTCATCTACAAGTCATTCTCTCTTCCCCTTCTCCCTTATCACAGTCTCTGCCTATCTCATTTTGGTCTCTGTTTCGTCTCACACAAGAGAGGAGCTGCGAGCGTGGTGCCAAAGGCCTCGTTCAGCTCGTCTCGGTGTGGCACGTGTGTCTGTCGTAACGATCCCCTTGCTCCTCATTACAGGCAGAACTCCGTGACCTCCTTCCCATCTTATGGGCCCTTTCATTAGCCTCCACAGCTCAGACACCCAGCTAGACCAGTCACAGTCATTCACAGTCACACGAAACATCCTTCACATGTTCAAGAAACATTAAAGATTTGTCTTTGAATAACAAAGGACACACATACACATATGCTGGGAACACTCAGGTCTTAGGAGGGTTGAAATGGCGGCTTTAAAGAGGGGCCTGTTTCCCCGTGTCCCAGAAACACATGCTTCAAGCCTCAAATCTGTTCTAACATGCAGAGGAAAGGTGAATAAAACATGGCCTGCGTTTGCATTGTTTTTTTATTGTTAAATCAATGAATTAAAAGATTAATTGTTTTCTGCCTTGTGTCTTACGCCACTCTATCTATCTTTTTTTTTTTTACAATGTCCTTATTTGTAAATCTGTATAGTTTGTATTTATATTTATCTGTATTTTTACATCTACTGTTAGTATTTAGTGTTAACTGTACACACCAAGGGTCTGAGAGTTACGCAATTTCAATTCTCTGTATGTATGTGCTGTACATTTGGCAGAATTGACAATAAAGCAGACTTTGATTTTGAGAAATCCAGTCTGCAGAAAGTGTGCAGCACACAGGGCCTCTGATCTGGACCTCTAGCATCAGTGAGTGTCAAAACTCATCCACATTGAAACAGCAGAAATCTGCTGGTGGAATAGTTCTGTTTTTCTGCTGGGGGTGTGTGAGAGAGAGAGCTTTTATAAAGATTTCTGAAGCCGCTCAGCTTCAGCAAGAAGTGAAGATTTTAATGCTGACAAAATATTTGTTGTTTTGTAACACAACATGAATGTAGAACATATTCAAACAAACTGAAAAATGAAAGAAAATAATTCATATTGACAGAAAACAGTGCTAGGGTATGTGAATGGTTGCAGGACACAGGTGCAGAAAATGAAATCTTGATAGTGACAAACATCAAAATCAGCTTCAGCAACTGTAGCAGCACAGCTAATTCACAGTGAAGTTGTTCCCTTTGTGCTGATTGTACTTCGCCACATTCTTGAACCTGAGTTTCTCTACCTCTCTTTGCCAGCCACCCCTCTTTATCCTTGTTCTCACTATAGTCGCTTTCCTTCCCGCTGGCACTGAGCGCAGCTGTGTGCATCCGGCTCTGAGCTGGCCAGGCTGGCCTCCACACTGTGGTGTAAAGGGTTGCTCTGGAACCCTCTTCTTCACTGCCTCAAAGCATTAGCTACACGCAAACAGCTCCACATCCAGGCAGAGAGACTGCGCTTCACTGAGTGACTGTGTGTGTGTGTGTGTGTGCTAGCTGTATGATGTGACTAACAACACGATTCTTTCTCCAGCCATGCAGCTAAGAAAAGCAAAGAGTTTGAAGTTGGTTGAGCATTAGTCCATTGTATTCTCCAATTTATGATCAGCCATGATTTTACCATCAGTTAATTAAATGTATCATTCTGGTCAATAAAGCTTAAAAAACACACAAAATAGTTAGGTCACCAAAATCGTGTGTGGCACCCTACAGAGGTCAACATGCCAGAGGTTATATCTTCTAGTGGAAAGATAACGCTGAATAATAATAATTAGGTTTAATCATTTTTGACCCGTTCAAAGTTACTTTCTATACCAAAAGTGTAATAATAATAAACAATTTACTTTACATTTGATTTCCATTGTACTCTTACAAGCTAGCACTTCTTTGACAGCGAGGATTCAACGACTGTGTTGACAAAAAACAACAACAATCTCCATCAAAACCTCTGAACAAATACTCCAGCACAAACAACTTCACCCGGCTTCTGACTTATTAAAGGTAAACAAACAGCGGGTGCAGGTGTGCTGAACAATCAAGCTATCATCGAAAAATAACCTCATCATAGGACAACAACAAACATCTATCCTATTCCACACCTCAGCAATGAAAAGGGCACACTGCTCGATAAAAGTCTGTGCTGTTGTCTGTGCTATTTCTTCTTGTTTTTCTTCAGGCAGAGACCTGGGGCAGGAGGCAATTTCAAATTAGGCTGAAATATTGCAAAGGCCTCTTTACTGAGGTTAAACGCCCTACAATGATTGGGTTCTCTCTCTCTCGCTCTCTCTCTCGCTCTCTCTCCTGTCTGAAGTGCAGTCTGCGCTCTCAGAAGAGATTCAGGCAGGATATGTCAGGAGTTCTTTTGAATGACACGACATCATTTGAAAGCAGGCTTGGCATGTTCTTCAACCTCTGCTCTGCAGTGCTCTTCACCGGCCGACAACGAGAGGTGACCAGAGAATGAATAACTCACAATGATCAAAATCCACTTGGACATATTGTGAAACTTTAACACTGCATCCCAGAGGGTTCTGTCCTCATCACAGACCACCACATAACACAGTCTGGGCTCTTCCCAGCCTCATCTCGAATGCTTCGACTTGAGCTACTCTTTAATCTTGCACGATTCTTCCCCTGCAGAATCCTGTGCCTTTCAGAAGTGATTCTATCGGCTCAGACTTCTTATGTACTTTTTATGTAAAATCACTTCATAATATTTTTTGCCTTAATCATAAAAATGTTAATTAATATTTTACATATAAATTACAGATTGCCAAACACCAAAGTGTTTTTAGTTAGCCTTCAGTTAGCAAGCTAACTGGCCAGGTTCTTACATTCTTTGTGAATGACATAATTAAGAAAACATCATTAATAATAGAGAGATGTATTTTAAATGTATTGCAAAATACTCACATTTACATAAATGTATAAGCAGTTTGAGTGTGTAGATCAGGGATGAGGAACCTTGTTCCTGGAGGGCCAATGTCCTGAAGAGTTTAACTCCAGCCTTGGATAAGGTTGGAAAACTGGCCCTCCAAGAACAAGGTGTCACTAGTGCAGACCAGCTTAATAAATAATAAAAATATTATTATTCTTTTTTTTAGCTGATTTGTGACTTCCACTAATAGCTAAAAATCATTATTACCTCAGACCTCACCGCTGTGCTATATTGGCTGAACAGTGATGTGCCCCATGCTTAGCTGGAGAGCAGACCCTTAGTTAGGAACTTTATGAGAACATGCCCTGACCCGGATAACTCCACCCTGCTAAAGCAGCAGCACCTGAGAAGGGCAGGCAGATGGCTGTCTAATGGAAATGGATTGAATTTGTGAGGTGGAGAGAGTGAGGGAGAGACCGGGAGACTGCAACCTAAAGAAATGCAACATGATGAAAATGGATCTTGACACTGGCGATGATACGTCCACAAAATGTCACTGCACCGACCGGTGTTCCCAAACCAAGAGTGCAGGCCGGACACAGACAAACAGAGTCTACCAAAACAAGAAGTGTCTGAGTAAAGCAGAGAATGACCAAAAAAACCACATAAAATACAAAGCAAAAGAAAATGTGAGGAGAGACAGACAAGTGCGTTTTCACAGCGAAGCGCCTGTCTCCCTTAGCGATGAGAGGATAATATAGTGTTCAGTGAGTGTTGCCAGGTGCTAAACCTATTTGCTTCAGAAAAGCAGGATTGCATCTCCTACCCAAATTTCCTGGCTCACGGACAGGCCCGGCAGCAACGCGGGGAACCCGAGCAGCCGTGGCAACCTGACGAGCACGAGATTGAACGAAAGCTCAATTATATTGCTGTTGGCATTGGAACATTTGTGACATGTCACACAGAGCATTGTATAGGATTAGCGTTGACAAACTGATGCATTTTTTGGCTGTCTACCCAGTTTCCTCACTTCCAGCAGTATGGAGGGGGGGCAGTCGGCACATCTGCCAACCAATTAGGGAGGCAAAACGGAATGAGTCATTTGTACGGATAGATCGTGTTCATGCTGCTCCTTGCAAATCAGACTATGCGAGCAGGTTAGCACGCCACAGACACCTCTGCACACATATAATAAGCATCTCTCCCATCATAGTGGTGGCATGGGGGCTTAACAGCAGCAGGTTGAAAAAATATAACATTACATTTCTCAGTTGGAGCTTTGCTACGCAGCCAGTGCCGTTCGTGCGCAGACTGTGTGACTCTGGGAGCTGTGGTGATGAAGTGAAAATCCATCACAGGGCGAACAACTGGCACGTGCCATGAAGAGGCCCTGTGTGTGGGCAACTGCACATGCATATGTATGTGAATGACCCATACAGGGAGAACACGCTCACGGAAAATAAACAAACCACTGCGATGCGGCAGTGGGAATTGTGTCATGCTTTAAAATGCTTTTCTTAAAGCTACTTACAATGCATGCAAGCTATATATTTTATCAGTGG
Source organism: Chromobotia macracanthus (assembly GCA_036877525.1). Taxonomy (NCBI): domain Eukaryota; kingdom Metazoa; phylum Chordata; class Actinopteri; order Cypriniformes; family Botiidae; genus Chromobotia; species Chromobotia macracanthus. Next base: position 2,257,200 of record JAZGTH010000095.1, read on the forward strand.
GAATTGAACCCTTGACCTTGGCATTGTAAGGAAGAGCTGATCAGTATTTTTGCATGTAGATATCAGGGATTTCAACATTTTTTAAATTAGCAAAGTACATAAATAATATGAATAAATACATATTAATTACTCTCACTGACTTGGCAGTGTAGAAATGCACATGCATTAAGAAACTCTGCTTGAGTTGAGTATTCTGTAACAACCAAAAAAATCATAATATATGAGGGAATCAGACAACGGTTTATATGACCAGATGTCAGATATGCATCAGATTTAGAACTACATTTAATAGTGACTCACACTGGAAGCCAGATCTGATCTCAGTAGTGTTTTGCAATGGGATTCAGTCTTTGCCAGATGAAAACAAATCAAAACCTCTGAACAGGCTGACAGTTGACAGGGTAATCATTTAGACTGATGGCAGAAGGTCTGGACTTCATCACAGCTTTTATTGACCAAGGACCACCTAAGAGGCCATTGACTGAGATGTAAAGCAGCTAATCACAATTTGTTTTGTTCAGCACCATGTTTCCAGGCCGACCGTTAAACAACGTGACATGTCTTCCACACATCCTGTAGAATTCAGCCAATAAGATTATGACTTGGAAACTCCTGAAGTGTTTCAAGTTAAGTCCCATGTCCCATGCATCAGACATTCAGTCAACAGTTTGTGGGCACGACATCTGAGGCTGAGACGAGTGTAAACGAGGCCTGCCCCTGCATCCGAAAATACAAACTGTGACAGTACATACTAAACTGGATTAAGTTCTATACAGTATATGTGTGGGTGCAGTATGCATACTTTCCGGGAAGAATACATTTTAAATTAAGAAATACATTTTTGGTATCTTGTATTTAAAAGAACTGCTCAGAGCACAGGTGTACAGTAAATTTAATGTATTAACTTTTTGAATTTGGCGGCTCCTCAGCTCCTGTGATAGAGAAGTGTTCCTCTGATGCATACTTCAAAATCTCATCAGAATCAGTAAAACACACGTGTATTTCTCACTTACTGTTTTTTGCATACTGAGGGTTTGGACATACTATTTCTTACGCACCCTGATTTTCACCTACTATAGTATGGAAGTAGGTGATATCGGCTGCAGCTTGTGACTCAGCACAAAAAAATGAAAATTTATTAGCAAGTCAGTGAGGTCTAGAGTCCACCACTGTCTTGTGTCACCATCCACAAGCTGCAGTCTTCAAGGTAAACAGCCACTTTACTGTTATAACTGAAATGGTGCATGTTATTACTCTGGCTGGAGATAAAGGGCATGTTTCACTGCCTGTCTGTTGATTACATGGGAAGTAACCAAACCTCCCGCAGTGACAGATGATGTCCACCATGATGTAAATTAGATCCCCACCTGAAATATATAACAGATTATAGATCCTTAAAGCTTTGCATTTTCAGGTATAGAAAAACTAACTTAAAGAAAATGGATCTGTTTAGTTGAAAAACAAATTCAGCTGATTCCTGCCTTAATAATTAATTTTACGGTCCGTGACCCCAGCAACCATCATTTCTGTTGGACCTAATCATCTGGAAAATAAAAATTGCCTGGACCGCTTTCTCCATTTGTGTGGTTGCCAAGCAGCCAGCAAATTTCCCTCAAACCCTCAGTGTGTGACATGATACCGCTGTTGCCATGTGTCTGTGGTGTGTGTGGGGTTTGTGTGTGTGAATGAGAGAGAGAGATTCAACATATCAGTCTATGCATTGCAATTATATTCGTTTTCAAGCACTGGAGGGCAAGAAAATAAACATGACATGGATGAAGTAGGAGCCCCATCAGTCTGTTGTCTCTGCAGCACACAGAGCCCTTGTTCTATATGAATCAATGGGGAACACTAACCAGTGTTTCCTGCATCCTGCAGCAGGGGGCACCAACACCCCCAGCCTCATAACAACACTATTTCCTCCAGCATATTAGATAAAGAGGTTCAATTAAAATACCAATAATTACAACAAAACTTTAAGGGGCAAACTCACTAAACATTTTGTTCCACTTTTTGCACAAAATCCCACTTCTTATTTACCAATCACCTGTAATCTAGTCTGTTCTGTGCTAACCAATCAGCTCTCATACAGCACTGCAGCATGCATATTTAAACCAATATCATTCCTTTCTGTGCACAACACCTTTATGTAAATGATATTCAGCACTGAGATTTTTCTTTCTGTGTTTGTGCTGTTACCTGATTTGTATAATGAGTAAGTCGGGTGGTAAAACAATGCGAACAGCACGTATATAAACAAGGCTATCAGTGAGTCTTAGTCCTCGGTTCCTGCTAATTTCTGATCTGAAATAACTGCTGATTCAGTGAGGAAGTGAGTCGCATGACAGATTCTGACCGATGACTTGTGTTAGTCCATCTGATTTGCCAAGCAGTTCGACTGATTCACTGCAAAAGCCACACCAATCAAAACCATTTACTGTCAATAAATGATTCACAGCCTTTCTCTCTTATCAAATATAATTTACAAGCTCACAACTATTTTAGTTTATTTAAAAAAAACAAAGCCACATTCATCTGCACATGTGCACATACATTATATCGCCTGTTACTATGTGGATATAGTGTATGTCCACATACTACATTCAAACTATGGCTGCAACATCTGATTCCAGAATTAACAAATATCTCTAATGGACCCCTGCAAATTAGAGTCTGTCAACCATTTAATAGCCACCATTTCTCCTGCATCAGTGACTTTGAAAGCCAATAACGACGGCAAAAAACAAACAAGAAGCATGTCTGGAAAACAGGAATGAGCATTTATGTGCAGAAATCAGCAAGTACTAATTACACAGCTTAAATGGCCTGCGGTGCCTGCTTGAATTCGCCTGCTTTGCGTGGATTCTTCTGCTGGGTTTTCCAACACGTCATTGGGTATGTTTCAGATGTTAATGGTGCTAAAAGATTTTTCAGAGGTCAGATGACTCTTGATGGTGCGCCCGCTTCGCACCATTTTCAACTACAAAAACATCTGAAAGCCTTATGCTCAACTGATATCAGCTGTGTTCTTGCAAGGTTCCTCATTCATTACAAACACACACAGTCAGGCACAGATGTACTCTAATCTAATATAGTCTTTCACATAGTGTAATCAAAATCGAATTCCAAATGAACAACTCATACCCACAGTGCACTTTGATTTAGAGTGTGAGACCACCTGACTGAAATCAGTGTGAGTGCAACTGGCCCTAAAACACCCCAAAAAAAGTTATTTTCTACTTTTTTAAATAAACACATTAAAGAAATGTTTTGTTCGTAAATTAAATATGAGGGTTGCACAATTAATGGAAAACTGATCAGGATAACAATGCAGAGTTCACATTTCAAGTATGGTTCACCTGACAATTAGATCACTTTCACTTGTAGCAAATAAACATGACAAGCATTTGTTTTGTTCTCTATTATCAGATTAATTATTAACAAACACAATAAATATGACCAATTTGACAAACAACGTGAAAATGAACTTTACAGTTTTATGATATAATCCATCACAGGATAGGTGTGATATATATGATAGAAATGTGCACAACAGTACTATATAGCAGACTCAAATGTCATTCGATTTATAGGGAACAGTGAAGGAGTGAACGAGTGAGAGGTTTCAGACACAGCATGAGTGTTTACAAAGAATAATGTCTACAAAATGTTCTCCTTATCTCACTCTGACACCTTGACAGTTTTTAATGCAAAGAACCCAAAGAACTTTTTTTAAATGATCGAAAATTGATTGCTTAGATTTAAACACTTTAATCTTCACTCTGATTGGCTTATTCCTGCTAATACAAAATCATCCTGTAATGCAACAATCTTTTTATAGTCTGAAGATCTAAATATAATGTGCAAAATCTGAAATTTGTGCAATTTAAGGTTTTAATACAGGGGCACACTGTACACACATCACTCTGTGATTCTATAACATTTCCAATTTCATTGTCTCCTTCAGAAGCTCATGATAAAACATTTAATGTTTATAATTACATTCAGTGTGCCTGTGTCTCTCATTCTCATCAACACAGGTTACGTAAGTGCTAATTAAAACCATTATACTTCACAGATCATTATAGGTCCAATTTTAAGAGACCTCATTAAAGGCCAAACATCTTAAAACATGAGCGTGTCACAGCAGTAAAGACCATGAAACAATTAACATATCATGTAAAGAAATCTAAAAACACAAAATTGTACAATCACACACTATATCATGCAGTTAATTCCCTTCACAAACATCTTAGTGTCTAATACTGCCCTGTATTGGTATATAAAATTGTGCCTCAGGCCTTTGCAACCAAGCCAAAACAACTTAATGGATTAATTGGGGAACCAACAGAGTTAATTAGGCCTCGGGGGTTATGATTCCACCCAGCGTCAACCTTGCCTCAGTCTCAACAGCCCTGCTGAGCAACAGCCACAATTAGCAGAGATGTTGTGTCAGTGTCCAAGAATTAGCAGGAGGAGAGATCTTGGCATGAGAAATGGAGGTTGGATGAAAATAAAACGATAATTCAGGAATTGAATTTAAAGGTATACTTCAATAAATTCTTAGCTTGAATTGAAGTAACAGAAAGGAGGGTGAACTGCAATTGGAGGAGTGAGAATTCAATCAGAATTAAATTCAAATTAGCGTAGCATTTTAAAATTCATATTTTTGTTCTGCATGAATTACCACTGAAGAAGTTACATACATGTCACATGACAATGAAACCAAAATCATGAACCGAAAGGAGCCAAATTCCAAGTTCTGAATCTCACCCAACCCCTCTTCCAGGAGCAGATCATTACTGGATAAGCAGAAAAGAAAGTCTGAAGCATGCCTCTTTTCATGCAGCGTGTCATGTTTGTGTCACACTGAAACGCTGACGCTGCACTTTCTCACAATCTTTTTGGAGGAAGTATTCGTGTTTCTCGTCACCTACACAGACACAATGCTGAATTCCAAAGCTGGAAATGCTGACGAGTCTTTATCTGGCTGTGTTTATATGTACGTGCGTTTTGTGAAGAACTCCTAGCATTTCTTCTGCCCGATGTCTGCTTACTGTCCCGAGAACCCCCCTCACTCCCCACCCAGTAAATGGGTGCTCCTCTATCACCCCTCACCACCACCCTACCATGCAACCATCTCCCCAAATTGATTAGTGTGCTCTCTCCCTTCAGAAAGACTTGAACTAAATTTACTTGCAATGACTTTAATTTCCTAGCCAGCCCAATTCTGCCCAATTTTTTCACTTTTTTGGTCTGCTCTTCCTTTTTTTGGTCTGCTCTTCCTTTTTTGCTCTGCTCTTCCAGAAGGAGCATCATTTCTTTACTTTGTGTGAATTCACTTGCCCTCCCCATCCACTATTCATCCAGCAATGGAGATCAGGTAAACTTTAATGTGTACACGTGTGACCGCCTGTAAGTGTGTGTGTGTAATAAGAGGGCAGGAATCTGTTTGCTCTGAAGCCATGATGTTACTGTGGGTTCTGCTGTTGGTCCTCTTTAAGAATGAACACAGATTCTAGACAGACATCACATTCCCTTTCCACGTTTATATGAAGACCTGTCTTCATTATTTCAGGGAACATTCTAGAATCTATATTCACAGTGAGATACAAAAGTCGGAGACCTTTTTAAAATCTGGGATTTGTGTGTGTGTTTGTCTGCTTTGTGTTTGTCTGTTTCTAGCACAAAAATCAAATGTAAACATATTTGTGACCAGTTTGGCTTCCTTGCTTCCAATGAAACACACAAGAATTTTCCCAAATTTTGCTGGAAAAGATGGATCATTAGGTTTTGCGGAGGCTGTGCCGAGGACTACTGTAAGGCAAAGTGGTGAATTCTTAAATTCTAGTATATTATGTATTAACCAAAATATGCACATCCCGTAATCAGTGGATTTCTGTATTCACTGTTGAATGTGCTAGAATCTCTCCAAATATCAGTAAGGATATCAAAAGGCAGATCTGTGACCGGTTGCATAAACTGTTTAGACTAGTCTTAAGTTAGTCATCTAATTTTGTTCTTCAAGACTGGTCATAACTTATATCCATTACAGATAATAATCCTTGTTTAGGTCAGTTACATAAAGAGGTAGATTGATCTAATTTGAATGTGAAAAGACTGATCAGCCATAACTAGCTGCCAGCTGGGCGAACTAGTTTTTAAGACACAGTGTTAAGTTAGCAGCTTCGTTATGCAACTGAACCCTGTTGCTTGTTTACAAAACTCATATTGCTGTAATAAAACTTGTACTAACAAAGGTTGCAAAAATGGCTTTTACTGTCTCATGCCATAGAACCGTCAAAAATTGATTATTCTCTAGCTCTCTAGAAAACCATGTATGTACTGCTACACAAACAACACAAAGATTGCTACACAAAGAAATACAATAAACACAATAAAAGAATCTTAATTTTCCAGACTTATAAGTCTATAGGCTTAATTCTTTGGCACACCCCTCTTCAATTGCTCTATTAAAGGAGATTAATTTACATACCTTTACTTTGCTGATGAGAAACGTGTTTAAATAGAAGAGATGCCACACTAGGTACACCCACATCTAGTGACATACAGTAGATGTGATAATTGTATACTATTAAATCTCAATTAATGGCTCCAGCACCACATGAATGATTAGTGTTTCAGCAGACAAAACAGGCTTTCTGCATATCTCACACAAAAAAAGCTGAATGCAGGAAACTAACGCATAAAATGAAGCATTTACAAATGGCATCAGAGACATGGGGGAGACACTTATATATTTGTCAATTGGAGGATGCTACTAATTTTAACTAAATGTGACTCTAATCTCGTTTAACAGATGAAACTGCCAATTTTGTTTTTCACAGAAGCATCACAATGCTTGATATGGCATCAATAAAAAACAGAAGCCCTGCCTTAGTGTCAAAACATCCAATCACCTGTTTGTTTACTAGAATGAGCATTAGTGTGACCAGAAGTCTTCAAGAAGGTCCACAGACCTGCAGAGTTGAACTCCTACCCTAATTATCCTGAACCAGCTATTAAAACTGAACCAGCAACCAGCTACCAGCTGGATGTTAACCTGAACCGAAACATCCAGGCAGGTGTGTTAAAGTATGTTGGAGATAAACTCTGCAGATCTGTGGACCTCCAGGAACATGGATTGGAGACCCCTGAGCTAGACTAACCTAAATAAAATCTTTTTTGCATGAATGGAGCTAAAGAAGCAAAATTTTGAACTGAATTTGTTATTAGAAAGCAATCTTGACAGTAATGTAATTTTTAAATAAAGGTTTTAAAAATAGATACAAAATTTGAAGATTTAAAAAATTTGCAACTAACAGATTAGCTTCAAATACAAATAGCTACCCAAGATTTAACCAGTACAGCTGTTGACTTTACAAGCATCGGCTGCCCAGCAAATTCATTGTGTTCTTCAAATGGCGAATATTACATAATGCCACTGTACTTTTAAACAGCTACATCGATAAACAAAACAAATGATACAAAAAATGCATTGATCATAGCGTGCTTTACTGCGACGTCATTGATAAATCAAAGTTGTGTTATAATGCGCGACCTTGTACTCGTGCCACAGATAATTGAGTCATCTGTGTCCTGATGATTAGTAGATCACTGCCATTGCCAAAATTTGTGTTCATGATATACTAGTTTATGTCACAGGGAACTACAGCGAAGAATGAGACAAACCCAAGAATGATTTATTATATATTATATATGATATATTCACATGCTACTTGATTTTTTAATGTGTGTGTCACTGGCCTTTTCTCTTATCATGCATAATGCTGCTGTTTTAAAAAGATGAAGATATATTATATAATGAATGTTTGACATTTTGACATTATGATTTTTAGCCTTTTTAGAAACCGAGTGATTTGCAAGGCACAATGGTCTACTGTGTTAAATTGTCTAGAGTGTAAATTTGACGATTTTTTTCCACCGGACTGCTGTAAATAGCATAGCATTAATGAAACAGCGAACTGTGAAATTTTTCAGTATGTGACAGTAGTCATTTGTCATTCTGAGATTTGTAATTAATGCAGTTTATCTACATTAACCCATCATGATCCTGTCTGCCGTGAAACATTTTCTGGTCTGAAAATCACAAATAAATGACTTTGGAAACACATGAAAACAAACAGCTGGAAATTTGAGCTTCAGTCAGAATGATGTGTGGGTTACAACCTCACAGAGAAGCTCCTGATGATCAGCCAAATTTCTGCCAAACGCACACACAAATAATTTACTTAAATGTTGACATGATGTCAAGCAGTCATTCATTTTATTGCATTCTCAGCCGCAATTTTTTCTCCTCTGCATCTCTCAAGCTGTTCATTTGTAACCTCCTGTTTGTATCTAATGACTGCTGTCTTGTAACTGATTATCAATACAGCAAACAAAATTAGGGTCTGACAAAACAAATTAAAGTCAGGCAACTTCCTAGACACCTAAACAGCAGACAGGTCCCAATGCCTCTATCTTTTTGTCTGTGTCCATCCAACTGTAACAAAATTGCCCTGGCCAGGGCTGATGAGTGGCAGAGACTGCATCTGCAGTGGAAGTCGCACCATTGCTGGCCATAAGATTGGAAAAACCAGCCCCTGCTTCTGTGATGCTCAGGGGAAATTAAGTCAGCATGTATTGAGGTATTGAAATGAAGCATTGAACACACCTCCCTTGACTTCAGTCACTGGTCCAAACAGATCAAGGCAGACACGTCCAATTCCCTTTATGAAAGGAACAAGAATTAAACCCATCCTCGGAGACCTCCAGGCTATCTTCAATCTATGTTCTCCTGTAGCTCAGTGGTAGAGCATTACGTTAGCAGCGCAAAAGGTTGTGAGTTCAATTCCCAGGGAGCATGTGTACTAAGAAAATGTATAACTTGAATGTATTGTATGTTGCTTTGGATGAAAGCTTCTGCCAAATGTGTAAGTGTAAATTTTATACTATCGACCATGAATACAAGTGCCTGCTTAAAAATCTAGCTAATGGAAGCTCACTTTACATGATTTCTGACTGGTCAAATCATGATATGTACTTTTACAGCATGGTCGCTAAGGGGCTTTCAAACTAGAGACCGAATTCACCAGCGGACTGTAACCAAACTTGTTTGAAGACGTAGCCGGTGCTCTGCTCAGCGTCTTCAACGTTGGTTGAATGTTGTAGATGATGCAAACATACCACAGTTAGGACCTAAAATTACGAGGTAATTTTAATTCAAAACAAACAACCAGGATTGGAGTTCAGATCAAACCAAGTGAGAACACAAGATGGTTAGGAGAATAAATATTGAATTCCTACATGAGAGCTGAGAGAGAGAGGTGACGTTCAGTGTTTTTGTAGTACTCAGCCCACACATAAATCAAGTGTTTGATATCATTTTACTGGCTCTCTGTAGCTGAATCTACACAACTGGTGGGTTTGCCAACAAGCTAATGACATGATACATAAACTGCTGTCATTCCACCAAAATCTCTTGAACATTCTGCTCAGTCTTGTACTGCACTGTTCATCATGACTGACAGTTGCCTTATATTTTATCCATGCAACAAAAAAATAACACACCAAGAACAGAACGTCTGGCTGCTACACTGCTTTGTCCAATTCAAAACTGAAGTTTCAGATTTCAGACCAGGCTGAGTGTCTTTGATTGACAGCTTTGGGGAAGTGACTAAATGACAGGAAGTGGATTGATTAACCCAAAAGTGACCTGAAAGCCACCGGGGAGGGTTTCTGGAGAACACAGCATTCCACGGATAAAAGCGAAGGTGACAGAGATAAAGGACAGCGAGCCAACACTTCTATCAAATGAATTCCAAAAGTAAATTTGCCATTAAATATTCTGTTGTTGCATCTTGCCTGGCCATTTAAATCGCTGTTCAGCATTTTTCAGCCCTCCGTGTGCTTAAAGTGCCCATTCTCCATCCTGACAACCAGCCATAACTGAGGTAATAGGCATCTGTGCCCACATCAGGACAGAGGGACTTCCTCCTTGACAGGAAGCTGATGATATACCAGTCAAGCACTGGATCATATTTAGCATCTTATTGAGAAACATTGCTAGCTTTTGCCAAAGACCATTGCTGGCTATTCTCTGCTAAAAATTGTATTATATTATTTATATTGTATTTATATTTTCATTGTATTATATTATGTTAAATACAGATTTTAATTATATATATATATATATATCATGCAAAGAACAGATAAATATGGGAAAGGACTGGATTGTTTATTTTAAGTGTGAGTGGTGCTTACCCATACAAAAAAGACGGCACTATGCTCCCACAGTGTTTTGGATTTTTGCCATGGGGTTGCTATGCAGTTGCTAGGTGAATGGTGTTGGGTTCTGGGTAGTTGCTAATTGGCCCAATTCAAATGAGCTGCAAGTCTCATTGGTATTCTACAGTACTATACAGCTGGGGCATTTTTGTCACTTTCAATGGTATTTTTTCCCCAAGCCCTCAATCGTTTCTAACCCTGCACGTCTTCTCAAAAAACAAAACAAAACAGTATTTCAGGTATCATTCCTATCTGTAGCTAAAATACTGCAGGACGAGTTACACATCACATTAAGTTCAGCACTTAAGATCAGACGCTTATTTAAATCTCCTGCTCACAATACTGATAAACAGAAAAGCATGCACGCTTTGTTTCCTGCACACAGACTCAGTCTGGAGGAGTGTGTTTTTCAACACTGCCCTCACGGTGTCATAGGAAATCTCTTATCTAATATCTCTTTCACTCAGTCTCTCTTTCTCAGCTCTCTCTGCCTCTGTAATTCCTCTGAGCTTAAATGAAGAGATAAAGATTCCAGTGTAAGTAATGGAGCGCACCCACACAACCCTAACAAACTGCGCTTCAGTCCACACGGACCACTGCCAGTGTATGGGAAACCCCACATCACATTGTGTGCGTGTTTGTGTGTGTATCTGAAACTCTCAGCTGTTAGTGAGTGGCTTGCTTTACAGCCGGTTGAGTATGTGCATTTTGAAAACTGATAAAAAAAATACCAAAATCACTTTACATAAAATTCAGATTGTAAAGTGATATACCTAGTTATGTTACTGAAATCTTTAAATTATTTTAAAATTCCTGATTTCTCCGGTAACACTTTACCAAAAAGTTCAATTGTTTAACATTGGTTAACCACAGTTAACATGAAATGACATTTAACAATACTCATACAGCATTTATTAATTAAAGTGAACATTAATTTTAGCAGGTACAAGGTTAATTAGTTAACTAATAACAGTTATTAGTTAATGCACAATTAAGTAATGTGAGCAGCTGCCCTCCACAGTCAGTGCAGTAAATGCTTAGTTTGCAGATTTTGTTGTCATTTTTCTGGATGAAAATTAATGAATGAATACAGTACAAAATTTCAGAATCACAGCATGCTGTCACTGCATTACTGTAAATATACAATATGTAAACCCTTACTGAATATGCCCATGTTAAAGTGCTACAGTAATAATTTAACACGTTTAAAGAAATCCGTCTGTGAAGTTAAATTAAACATTTAAACATAATGTCTGACCAAAGCAACAGTTACTTCACGTTTGATTTCATTCAGTAGAGGAAGAAGAGGTGAAAAATATATATTTACAACAAATAACAATTGATTTTCTTTCACAGCGTGAGATGATGCAGAGAGTAAAGTCACGTTCTAAAGATGAATAGAGCTGACGGTGTATTGTGACGGTGTGTATGTGCAGATAAATCAATTAAAATGAGTGCATCTGACAGGTGCTTGTCACGCGCCGCTGGTCGGCTGGATAGTAAGAGCCACTCTTACTGTGACACCAAAAGATTTAATCACTCCTTCCGAGAGGGAGTATTCGAACCCCTGGATTTCATCTCACACGTGGAGTCTCGAGAGAATGAAAAATATGAAAGATATTCATGATTTAAAGGGGCCATATCACAGAAAAACATGATTTTCTGTGCCCTTAACAAGTTGCAAAACAATTCATGAGTTCAGCAATCGACTGCCAAAATCTACATTATACTGACATGCCTAATCACTGTTCAACAACATGCAAAAAAGAGATCAATTGCCTATAGATGTATTACATTTACAGTAACAAATCTCTGAGGGTCAAAAATGGACATAAATTTCTTAACTGTTTTTTGATAATCCAAAAAACACATATAATACAGGCTACAAAAATATTAGTCCTTAAACCGCTGCAACATATTTCTCTGGCATTTCCAGTCAGTGTACATAGTATTCTGCTATGTTTCAGAGAGAAATGTATGGATGACCTTATGGATTTAAATAATAAACAGCTCATGCAGGTCTGTGTACTGTATTAGCATGCTCTCTATATTCGTTCTGCATTCCAGACACAATCACTCAGTATTCTCATACACCTACCAAACTCATCCTGAGACTATGCAGTACAGGTATGAAATATTCCCCTGCATGCCGTCTGAATTGAATGTTAAAGTACGAGGCAAACATGCTTCTGTTGAAATATGATGGCTGTTTGCAATTTATCTACTCTCGTGCCTCAATGGACACTGTGTGTGTGTATCAATGCAGTGTCCTCCATTACTTGTGGGACACTGAGGTCATCCACCTCAAACATCAAAAGAATGATGAGCAGCCTTGATTTGAACAGATGTGTGTGTGAGCTGGCCCCTCTATCCAGCACAACCATTTTCTGTGCATCACAATATCTCAGGGTCATTACACTGGGCAAGGATCAATGCAGAGGGATAAAAAAATCAAGTGATTGGCCTGCCACTCCAGACAGAACGCAGAGCTGATGCACTCTCGTACCATGTGCCGCCCTCCAAACCTTAAGAGCATGCTCATCAATCCTGCTTTAATGTGTTAAACCGAGCTCTAGAACGAGTGAGGGAGACTGTTTGTTGTAAAGTTATTCAGGCCAGATCTCCTCTTTGTTATAGATCGGGAGATTATGCGAAGAGGCTGAGAAGAGTCTAAAAAGACACCAAGGTGACATGTTAATTCAGGCACTGTTCCAAATCGTGGAGATCTGCCTTGTGCCCATTTCTACTGTGTGTTCACAACCGCACTAATGCATCAGATGCTGGGCATGCTTCATATTTCATTATATAAAGTATGTAATTTCAAAACTATTGAAGTTTTAGTTTCTTTTAAGTTTATTTGTTTCACTGAGCTTGCTGCAATGTATTATGTAATTACCTAATCAGTGAAGGATGTGATGCTCCCTTAGAATTTGGCCAAAAGTAGCTATCGACAGCATAATTAAAAGCCTTCAGCCTCGGGGGCATGCCTATAATGAATTCTGTTGAGGGTAGGCAGCTCACTAGGTTTTGAAACAGAGCCATGGTCTCCCTGGAGGCCTTGTTCAGACATTAAAGGAGACAAAAGAAGACTTTGGTGGTCCGGGTGCAGCCGGTGTTAATGTCACCTCCAGAGAAAATGTTCTATATGTCCACAGTGTCAATGCTCCTTAAAACCTTAAAGACTTGAGTTCAGTGTCTGTCAAGAAAATAATTACTAAACTTAGCCAAATTCCCCTCAGGCTTCTTTTAGACTGAATACAAGACATGTCATATTCAAGTTATAATCATTTAAAGAAAAAAATGTCTTCAGAATAAGCAAGGACGGCTTGTTCTCTGGAAGACAACTCTTACAAAACCTACAATTTCCAACTGTAGTATTCCAGTATACTATATGTAATTCAAAAAAACAATAATAAAATAATCATTAAACATAATAAATCTAATTCTCAGTACTGTAATGTGAAATTATATATTCTTTATATGCTAGTAAACCTTTAATTTATGCTAATGTAAAAAAGTAATACAATAAAAATACTACTGTGCAGTACATTTAGAAAACTAACAGGAATCACCACTAAAAATAATAAGAATTACAAACTAAACTCAGAAGTTAACTTCTGGTTGAATTACAATAATGAGTATTTAGATGGTAAGTGCTTAATTATCATGAAAATAACAAATATGCCAAACAGGTCTCTGTAGAAAGTACATCTGCTAAAAACATGCAGATGAACTTAAAATTCAGACGGATGCTTAATCCATCCAACTAAAATTCAAAATCTAGATATCTGCTTCAGCACTGAATTTGCATCCTTAGTTATCATTACAAACACAATCATCCCCAATGAAAGTAACTGCATTAAAAATTGGCATTAGACACATAACCCCATGACATTGTGTTTACAGTACAGCAGAACATGTGTAATCTTCCGCTGGTGGATTTGGAAGAATTCTCTGCACATAATTCACCGGTAGCTGAACCTAATGAGCGCACACATCCACAAACATCTTCCATTTGCGCTTTCATCACATCGTCTTGCTTTCATTAAAGGGCCGAAGTGAAGCGCGAGCAGCTTAAGGACTGTTTGCCTTAGCGGTTTCAAACAGAAAGGAGGTCTAACCAGTCACCCGAAGAGCTCATACAGCACTTCATTCACACAGAAAACAGTCTTCTGCTGAGCTCCTCCACCATTAGCACAAAGAAACTATTGGAAACGCTTTCCTCGGAAGTAAATCATAAGGCAAGACCTGCTCTGATGGAGAAGAAACAGATGCGCTATAAACATTGTGAAGAAAGACTGCAGGAGTTTTCATCAGATGAAGGACAACAAAAGCAAAGTATGGAGAGAAAAGAGGAAGCTTGGCTCTGTGCAGCCTTACAGCGTTGCCTCTCTGTTTACTGTTTACAGCCTCAAACCCACATGAAAGTTCATAAGTTACTGTTATGAGACAGTGCTCATGCATACACAAACAGTACAAACCTCAAGCATGTGAGCTGCTTTCACACTCTGAAGTTTGTATGCCACTAAGACAACAGCTCAGTGCTTTAATAAATGCAAAATAAAGCAATAATCATCAAGAGGCAGCTTAAGACATGTCAAACATATAATTATAATAATACAATAATGTAAAAATGTTCTTTTAATCAGATGGAACCACTTTCTATTGAACTGAATAAATGAAATTCCTCAGATGTTCCTCAACATCATCCTCAATGCATTGTGGCATTGACCTATCTGCAAATGATACATGCAACAATGTCTTTGATATTAAAAATCTTCTCAGCCTGCAGTTTGGAACAGCCTGCGTATCAGTGACATGCCAAAAAGATGAAAGGTAGACAGACAAACTACACATTCGTTTTCTAGAATATCACATGATCACATCTTCACAGCATTAACACAGTTTCATAAGGGCCCACAAGACCGTTTATCCGTATTCACAGTCATCTATTTAAAATGCTTCTTCGACGCTCTGCATATCACAACCAGAAAACTGTGAGAACTTATTATTTTCAGCTTCTGATTATGTTATGAAAGTCCAGGGTTGAAATTCAGGTTTTTTTAAGAGTCTCAAAGGACCAGGATGAACCTGAAGGAGTTAGAATCTCATCATGGGCTGGGTTTGTGGATCAGGAAAGGTGCTCTGTAATGAGGTGGCCATAGCTGCAGACACACACTCTCTCCCAGCTCCACTAATGCTCTAATTGGATTATTATGGTCATAATTAATGGTGGAACACACAGTGAAGAGGCACAAAGTCTACAGCTCATTACTGTTGTTCAAATGCAAACAGCCTCAGCAAACTAGATTTATAAGACACAAAGAGAACAGTCTCTCCTCAAATATCAGCCGCTCTGTGTGTGTGTGTGTGTGTGTGACAGATGGCTGAGTGTGTGTTTTTATGACACTATTTGTGTCTGACCTAAAATATACTGTTGATTTTGCAGTGCACTGATGACACATACATACACACACGGGTTTGGTCATTCAAGAGTCATGAGGAAACAAGTTTCTCTTGATATTTGGAAATTAAAGAACTCATTGTACTGTGAAAACAGTGTAACATTCACAACTCAAATCTTCCCCAGACTATTAAAGCGTCTTTTTAAAAAGCTCTTGTTCTGAAATCCAAACTCATGACTGCCCATATTTATGTCAATGACTGCAATGACCCGTCCAGTCACAGTGAGGTACTAAAGGACAAAACAGGGTAGACACCATTACTCTTAACTAATGATGAGAGTAACATGTTAAAGCCTGTCAAACAGCTGAGTGTTACACCTGCACATCCTTCTGAAGAATCCCAGAGTTAAAAATAATCAGCTGAAGTTTATTTTTAACAAGACGCCTGATTATTCCAGTGTGATCTTATTACAGTGACATTTCAATGCCAACTGTTTGTGAATTTACCAGATAATGTAATACAGTAATGGGGGGCTTTGCAATGGGGGGGCGTAACTAAAAGATGAGGTGGTTAAAAACTAAACTGGACTCAACATCAAACCCACAGCTTGCACCTGAGATCTGCTTTGTCTCTCTCCAGCTCTCATTTTGCTTAAAGATCAAAGTGCTGTCAACTCGACCTGGTCACGTTTCATTTTTAGCCACAAACTGTGTTTTGCATCTGGCACAGTCTCCCTCTCTCTCTCTCTCAGCTAATTTTGAAGTTTACATTGTTTTCTCTGTAAAGAAAAGCTGGTATGTGAAAGACAAGAATGTTACGGAGTCTATTACTCCAATGCCCAAAATAAATCACAGTTTGAGTAGCAAGATCGCTTTATTCCAAACGTTCAAATCAGCCATTTCATCCATTTCTTCAGAAAGGAAAGACCTCATGGAGACTTTGATGTCGGCCGGCAGAGGACAGACAGGAAACTGCACTGCCTGTCACTTCACTTAAAAACACACTTTCAGGGCTTATTTGTTGATTTTTTTATACCGAGCTTACCGACTCCCATTCTGAACTATTTGTTAAACTATTTATTTATTTATTGTTCAAATTAAGACACACATCAGGAGCACAGATCTGCCTAAAAAAAAATAAAGAAACAATTTATGAACAACTTTTCAGGTGCAAAAAAACTCTAGTTGTGGTAAACAGCAAACATGACTAAAAATAGGAGTGCATTAATATTAATGGGTTTATTTCTCAGTTTGAAAGCCTAATACAGTTCACGGTGTGTGCTACCTGTCATGAGATACCAGCATAACAAGAGGGCGATTTATCCAGCTTTCACTGAATGCTTGAGTTCAGTCCCACGCAGGGTAAGAGGATAAGAAAGAGTCATTTCTCATTAAAATAAAAGGCTACACAATCTTTGCTTTCATTCTGTACTGTATGAACTCATAACGTCTTGTGAATAATGGGCTACATATTCAATGTGCTCACGTGCTTTCAAAATCTCTTTAAACAGTTCTCATTTTTGAAGTTTAATTTTAAAGGGGCAGTTCACTTAAAAATGAAAATACTGTCAACTTTAACTCACCGTCATACCGTTCTAAACACCACGAGTTTCCTTCTTCTTTGGCAGAGGATATAGTTTTACTTCCAGTAAATTTAATTCTGTTCACCCAAAGCTATCAAACAGCTTTGTAGACACAGTATATAGTGGAATAAGGTATACAGACTTTATATATGTTGCTTCTTTGTCATTTTAAAGCTTGACAGCACCAGCCTCCTTTCACTGTCATCATATGAGAAAGTCTGATCAGGATTCGCTTCAAAATCTTATGCTCCACAGAGGAAGGAGACTCGTTTGGGCCTGGAAATAACATGAGGCTGAGTTGTATAACAGCATGCAGTTGTATGACTAATCTCACATGAAGACATTCAAGCGTAAGGCAAACAACAAAAGAAATCTTGAAAAGTGATTTACTTTTTAAAAAGAGTTGCTGGACTGTTTTACATCTGCACCCCACACAAGGAATTTGTGCAGCGCAGCCGTCCTAGGCTGGTATGAAATAGCTACATTTGTCACCTTCTATTTAGCAATTAAGCTATTCACACTGCCTTGTGACACCAGCCAGCATGTTCGAGGAAGAGGAAAAATAGCTGTGGGATCTGGTTCATCTTGTATTTGAGGCCAGCTGATGACCTAGCATGCTACTTAAAGACATCAGGTGACCTCCAAAACTTCAAAGCACTTGCAAGGCTTGCTGGTCTATTCCTAGGCAGCAACAGGAAATGTGTTTTTTCATGTTTGCCTGTTCTTTTTGTGGCACCTTTCCATCTTATTCCTCTGCCATTTCATATCACCCTCTCTAAAGCTATAAGCCATCTGAATTGATGCTAAGGGTCTGGTTCGGCCCTCGTCCCCAGAACATCTACTAATTATTTTCTCAAGTGCTTCTGGGTTCTTGAGGAGGTCTCCCTCTCTTCCTAACAGCTGAGCGCTGTTCTCCAGGGCATTTTTGAGAGCCTCGACAAGTGTCCACAGCTTCTCAAATCACCCTGCTCTTCTGCAATATTACACACTTCCGTCCAGTTCAGACGAAGACCCTGCATTGAAATAAAACCACCAGTAACATCAACTTTTGAATCATTAGGCTGAACTTGACTCTTGTTTGCCCTGTTCTGGGAGAGCATGTCAATATTTGATGGATCTCTCTGAGCATCTTGGGGGCAGAAGATACACATGGTCTTAAAGAAGTTAAGTTATAGAGTTGTTTCATCAATATTTTAGCAAACCAACCTCATGTTCCATTCATAAGTGCCCATGGCCTTGTGGGCAACCCCAAGAAGCTCTCTGACTCATCTTCTTTGCCAGAAAAGCAATGCCTTCTGTGCTGCTTTCTAAGTACTGAACTCCAGGTGGCCTGCACTCTAGTTTGGTTTAGGGAGAAACGGTTGATATATTGGCAGAAGAAGCCAGTTTTTATAGACTGAATTAGAATGTGCTGTATTGCAGCTTCTGTGGGTTCTTGATTTTCTTGTACAAGCAATTTTGTTTTCCTTTCTGTCCCTCTCAAACACTGATGTCTGAGGTCAAGGGTCTTTTGTGGCTTTTAACTTAGCCAATAAAAGAAGCAGTTGGTGAAGAAAATCTGCGGACACAATAACAAATAAATATTATAATAAAGATCCTGTTTTTGATAGTTGTTTTCCTTCCACATTAAAGCACATTAAATCATTGTACAAATCTCTGTTTTCTGTACTAATGAGACCATAGTTATTGTTACTACTGTTAAATCATAAATATGTTAATAAATTCCTTCAAAAAGGTTTTCTAAGGCTTCCAAGTGTTTCTAACATTTTAATTTCTATTTAGCTATCAATATATAAGACTCAACTACACGTCATGTCAACTCATCTAAACTCACAGAAATTACACCCAAAGGCACAGAGCAGGATTCAGTACTTAAGACTGTTTTAATGTAATGAGACTTTTAGACCTTCCATTAGGCCCCCAACCAATCACCCAGATACTCAGCTGTGATTATAGCATGAAGGCAACTTACCGTCGTCACAGAAAGCGCTCACACCTGCGGCCTTCTCACTTTAAAATGAACTTCTCACTTCTCCTCAAGTCTCTCATTATGCCTTGTTGTTTAATTACAAACTCTCAGTTCTCACACAAAAGCAGGCGGATGCATCACCATCAAATATCTAATCGGATTTTTTAAAACTGACTGATCGCAGTAACACACCCAGAGACCGAATCTGTAGTCTTTGTACTTTCAAATGAATTTACGACCATATTCAAGTTTTCCCTGGAGGAAATGCGAGATATATGCTTCTCTCTGAAAGAAAGCCCATATCTCTGATTTCACCAGCAACTCAGGAATTAGGCAACTGAAACATAAGACCTAAAACTTTAGTACTAACTCACACTTTAATACTTTCTCTCAGTGCCCTGAAGCAACTGGTGGTCAAACAATTCTCTCACCGATAACTTTGAAATGATACTGAAATAACAGTGTCTGTAATAAATAATAAGTATTGCAAAGCTAAGCTGGCAAGGGCTATAAAATAGCTCACTATCTGTGACCGGACAGAGAGACAGCTTGCCTTGATTTAAACGTTCCTTTTGCTTCTGTCTGAGAGAAAATTTCTTTCTCTTTCTTTCTTACTCTCTCTTTTCAGCTGAGATAGTTTTATTGAAAAAATTCAATTGACTGTATTTGTACTGGTGAAGTATTTATGGCTTAAGTAATGAAATGTGAGTAAAAAAAGAAATGTAGTGCAAATGAAGTGATTAACATAAAATAAATTATTATTACACAAATTATTATTAGTTAATATTAAGAAAGAAATCAACAAGCCTAAAACAAAGGAACATATTAAGGAGACACATTTTTTTATTACACACTTTAACTAAACGAGTTCTTTTAAGAGGAAAAGATGATACTCAAAATACAGCAAGCATAAATGTTATGAGACACTCCTCATTGCAGCTGCAAGTCTCTCTCTCTTTCTCTCTCTCTCTCTCTCTCTCATACACACATACACACACACACAGATGAGAATCACTCATACATGACCTCTGTAACCTCTGTAACGATAAACAAATGCTCAGCAATAAGTAGGATTATCACTTCATAACCCAGGCTCTTTTTTATTAAATTGCCTTTATATTATTTTAAGAGCACTCAATAACAATATGCAGTTTGAGACTGGTGAGCCGGTGAGCGCTTCGGTGCATTCACAGTGTAACGCTGAGCAGATATTCTGACACATACGTCACAGAGAGAGAGCAACACACCAGCTCTGGCTCTAATGACCAGAAGAACTTCCAGAGGAGAGCGTGATGTGCTGAGTCACATGACCAGAGTCACACAACATCACAAGTGCTCTGTTAGTTTTTTATTACCATGTTTTGTCTGTTGACAGAGAGATAACATGATGCAGTTCAGGTTACATCAACATTCCTCTCTTTCTATCTTTATCTGCCTACCACGAAGCTTGACATTTTAGCTGCACGTCTGTCTGTCTGTCTGTCTGTCTGTCTTATCCTTCTTTGTTTTGTTCCCTCTGACAATGTTTTCAACCGCATCTCTCTCTTTCTCTCAATGCCAACAGAAACGAAAGGAAATCATCTCCCTGAGCTCTGTTGCCTCATGACCTCCATTACCATGTGAGCAAACAAAATCCAAAATGAGAATCTGTCACAGGGTGATGAGGTCACTGGCTGAAGTATGGGCATGAGGCATCCACGCACTCTTTCACCCTGATCGCACCGCAGGGAGAGATAAGCTTCTCTCTGTTCCATGCCCCGCATCACCGCCTCACCACGGTGAGCTTCACACACCTCCGTCTGGCCCTCCGTCCACAAGAGAGACTGAACATTCATTTCATTCGGCTGTGCAGGCTGACAGGAAGTCCTTTAATGGAGAGGCCTATAATCTGTTTTACTGGTGTAAGGAGTGTGGTTTTACTGACCCTTTAGTTGTCATGGAGAAGAAAAATGAAAAAGAGGGGAAAATGGAAGAGGGTCTCCAGAGGGTCCAGTGACAGATTAGGAAGGAAGACTTTGAAAGTGTGAAGATTAGGAACATAGATTAGCACTTCCTGTAGGAAACAGCAATGTTTGCGAGGCAGGACAAGAATAGTGAAAGGTTTAGGTTAAGCTGGGGTTTTATTCTTTGGTTCTGTGCAAATGCTGCATCAAAACTGTAATGCTGTAATACTGAGAGTGTGTTGTGTTTACTGTCCATTTTTTGAATTTTCTGAATTAACACACTACTATAGACAGAGATCACTGCATCCCACAATGCAATGTGTTTGTGTGACAGCAATTAAGAGATATTACACAAACCTGAATTAATCATGCAAATCATGATTGTTTATTTCAGAAATGACAGCTGTACTCCACTCCTGCAGGCACTGTGCTGGGTACCAGTTGAAATTAACATCAGCTTAAATGCTGTATAAGTCTTGTTAACTGTTAGTTCATGTTAACTATGGTAATTAACTAATGTAAACAAATGAAACCTTATTGTAAAGCATTACTCTAATCTTAAACTATAGTATAATGTTTTAGGAAAAGGTTTAAGCAAAGCTTTAAAAATAAATAGATAGCACATCTCAAGGCTGACATTATCAGCAAAACAATGTGGGAAAGGTTTCTGCATGTTAAGTTGTCTAAGCTGAATTAAGAAAATTTCATATGTGGGGTTTAAAACAAAGCTTAACCGCAAGGTTTCAGGAATATCAATACACTATTGAAACACAAGCACCTTTATACACAGTGAGTCACAACACTGCACTTCACAGAAGAAAAAAAGAGAGGAGCACACTAATAAGATGAGTACTCCCACCCCTACAATATCCCCCTCGACAGTCGTGTCACAGTTTTGAATGAATTCAAGCAGTGCAAATGATGTAAATGTATGTGTGTGTGTTGCATGCAAACACCAGCTAACACACAAACACACACGCAACAAAGACCCCCATTAGGTTCTTCTTTATGTTTGTAGTGCCAAAGAATCAAATGCTCTAAAAATAATCACATTCATTTTACATTCAAAATCTTTTAATGTGTTTTCTTTCTTTCTAATGTGTAAACTCAGAGAAATATCTGAAAATGCATTGAAATATTAACGTTTCATATCTCATTGTCTAGGAACATAACTAAAGTATGAAACAGGACACACCTCCTACGAGCATCCCCTGCATGTGGCCGTGTATGTACAGAATGATGAGATTTAAAGTGATGACCTTAAAATGATTATGAAATGGTTTGCGACATACGTTTGCCAGGCAGGAGGAGCCCTGCCAAACTATTTGAAGCTCTAATCCCTGAAAACAATTAAAGTGGAGTTAAGTGTGTTACAGACCAAACGCTGTGACGTCCTTTGAGAGCAAGAAAGCTCATAATAATGCTGTGAGAATCCAGCAAAAACAGCCAGAAACAAAAAACAGAAAGACGCGAATGCCGAAACACATTTCACCTGACCCCGAGAGAGGAAGGAATCAATATCCAGCAGTCATCTCTCTCTTTATGCAGGCCGCTGCTTTGATATAGCACTGAACACTTGTTCACAATCCTCCTCAACCCTTTTCTCCTGCCCTCAGTCCTTTCTTTCCTGGTCGGCATCGCTTTGTGCTTCCCTCTGCCTCCCGCCAGGGCCCTGCGGTCTCTCTCTCTCTCTGTTTATTTAATTATTATAATAATATTACAAAACAGTGCTTTTTGAAATAATAGATACAACACCGGATACAGTGTATATATTTGTGTAGTGTTAAAATGTCAGAAAGCAGCACACTAGGCCATGGAACTCTGCAGGAAACAGCCAACAGTGATATTTTA
Organism: Chromobotia macracanthus; assembly: GCA_036877525.1. NCBI lineage: Eukaryota > Metazoa > Chordata > Actinopteri > Cypriniformes > Botiidae > Chromobotia > Chromobotia macracanthus. The sequence goes on from JAZGTH010000095.1 coordinate 2,280,241, forward strand.
GTTCCCAAACGCCTCCTGCCGTTCGTCGGCCTGCCCTCCCTGCTCAAACTCTTTACATTAAATTGTCAAACATCACACATCGCAAACATAAGTCCAATAAAAGATACAGTGCTAAAATCAATAACAGCCCCACGACCTGTTTGCCTAGGAGGCTTTGTCGACTGTGGATACACACTGCAGGTTGGTTCAGCCCATGAAGCGGATTACCTTCAGACCCTCAGGTCAACGTTTCAAGGTGGCTCCCTACCAACAGACAAGCTGAAATGAGAATGACAGAGGAGAGTGCGTTTGAAGGTTATGTCAAGAACAAGCCTGTTAACTGCCTTGCTGAGTGGAGACAGCAAGAAACACAACTATTGCATCCCAACAGTGTGAAGGGGTCTTTGACAATGTTTGTCTGAATCTCGTCTCATGTCTTTAATTTTGTGGCTGAATAATTCAGATATAACTGATAGTGTTTGACAGAGGTTCTTGTTTAAAATTAACCTGCTATATCTTTAATGAATGAAGAAACAGCTGCTCTGATTGTTTACAAACCGTCCACACCATCACAGTGAATAAGAAACACAGTCTGGATGCCAATCAACAAGAGCCACCAGCTACTAACAGAATCCAGAACAATGAGCTCCCGCTCCATTTAACAGCCCAGTCAAGAGAACAGATGATGTGTTTTAAAAGCAGAACAATTCTGATGAACCTTGGGCACATGGACAGGCAAGCATGCATGGTTAAGCCCAAGGAGAGACACCTTTTCTGGGGTAATGGATTTCCCAGTGCTAGGCTTACTCCACTTTTTGGGTTACTGGGATGAGGAATTGGTTTCTGGCGATAGAGGCTGCCAGGTGTTTCATGGCCCTGGGATAAAGGGAGAAATATCTATCCTCAGCTCAAGAAAGGGGAAATGAGCCTGGAATTACACTATACAACATGGGCCGATTTCTATTCACTAACCTGCAGAAGATGAAACCAGGCAAATACTGTGTCTGCTTCAGTGCTATTCTGGATGGAGCTGAGCAGAAACATTTGCTGAAGGCATATACTGAAGCACTTGTAGATAAATAAAAATGTTTCCTCGCAGAACTAAACAGGTCTTACCAGCGAGTGGTCAGGATGCTTCTGGAACATTGCAGCTGGTTTGCTGCTTCAGCCAGTTGAACTAGTTCACAATTAGATGGACAAACTGGAAAACAGTTACCCTTAAGATGAGTTTTAAATAGATTTACACCCACACGTATATACTGTATTCAAATCAATATTACATGTTCACTTATTTATCAAGCAGAATAGTGTATAGTCAGCAGGTCATATAAAATAATAACAACAAAATAATTCTGTATAAGGTGCTACACATCCTGATGACCCTGTTGGGGTTTATTTTGCTATAACGACCGTATGACTGAACGTTATCCCTTATTTAACTCTCTGCATAATTACACACAAGAACTATAATCATTCAAAGTGTACGCTGTAGTCTTTTTTAATGCTAAGGTGTGTGTGTCATCTGCACACCTCATCTTTCATGGCTTTGAGCTAGCTCTTTTTAGCATACTCTAACCAGCCCAAAACTGAGGCCCAGAAAAGAAACAAGAGATAGACAGAGAAAGAGAGGGATAGACAGATAGTTCTGCCTGTGTCAGAGATGTCTGTCAAAGCCCCATCCCTGTTGACTTCCCAGTTCTTATGATTCAGCACCTCTGACTGTAAGAAGGAATTCACTCAGGGATTTTAGACAGGCATGTTGCAGGTCTACCTAACAGCAATACGCAAAAAAGGCTCTTTAAGGTCCACTAAGCACAGCTCAGGTGAGAGACAGACACAGGCTATATATAATCCAATGTTCTCGCGGCGATCAGCATCAGCAAGTGTGGAAGGTGATTGATTCCACCCCGAATGCAGAGACAGAAAAAGAACGACACGCTTGCCTACAGTCTGCCTGCACAAGAAATAAATGAAAAGAGAGAACAGTGAAAAAAGTGTACCTGTTATTACTGGTGTTACCTGTGTCACTTAAATTTGCTCCAGATCTCTGGTGTCACACACACCCTTCTCTGGTTCATGTTATAAATATGTTGAAGCGCAGGCTGCATGCGGCTGCACACGGAGCAGCGGCTGCACACGGAGGAGCGGCTGCACACGGAGGAGCGGCTGCACACGGAGGAGCGGCTGCACACGGAGGAGCGGCCGCACTGCTGAATCAGGCTTTTAGCCGAGCAGAGGAGCATGGAGTTTGTTCTCTATGCAGCTCTCTTCTTTTTGTCTCTCCTCCTCTCTGTCAGATCTGCTGTTTTGTCTTCTCTTTTATATCGCTCCTTTCTCATTTCATTCTTTTTCTCTGTTCTTTCAGTATTAATCAAAGGCCAGCAGAATGCTCACCCCAGCCTTTTCATTATTCATGGTAATTCCTTGCCTGTAAACCCTGCATGACTCACATACACATTTATCTAGCCATCTTAATGAGGACACACCATAGACCTCTGTTGTTTTATATAACGCTAATTATACATATTACAGAATTATATGGATCTCTCTGTCTGTGTCTGTCAGTCCATCCATCTATCCATCAAAAACAGAATGAAAAAAATACCCTAATGAGTCAAATCAGGATGTCCCCCAACCTTTCATGAGATTTAGCTGTTTTGTAAGATTTTACATTAGACGGCAAATGAATCAGTATGTATTGTACCGAGTTATATGGTATGCATTTTCTTGTACCATCCAAAGTGTTGTTTGTTTATTTTATGACATCCACCTCATTTGACTAGCTTCTACCATGTAAGAATATTGACCTGTGTTTGACTGCAGTAAACAACACAAGACTGTTCATAATGCTGTTCATTAGCCTGTATAACTACAATAGCACAATTATATGGTTAGCTGTACTTGCATCTAAGACATTATAACTGATAAACTCTAACCCAAAGCCTGGCTCCACCCCTTTCAAGATAAATTATTTAAGCAGGTATAAGTTTTCCCTTTGAGGACATCCTCAAGGAAAGCTTTAATTAGATTTAGCTTAACTTAAAGTTAAAATAAATCCACACACACAGACATAATTTACTGAATTTATGTTGCGAGATTCATCTTGCATTTATTACACATAAAGATGAATGTGATTTACATTTGATAGATGCTGTTAAAACTAACAAGATATTGTTTCCTTTTTTATGGTTACCTCGTTCTCCTTTCATGGGCTTGAAAGCAGCGCCAATGATTCCACCTTAAACTAAATCTAATAAAATGCATCTCCCTCACAGATTCTCTGTCTTTTAACAATATACTTTCATCTGTCCTCCGAGCTGATTACTGCAGTGCAAAAGCGCTTTCAGGCACAGATAACAGGCCCGTCTACTGTACCGGCTTTAAAGGCTGCAGGTGCCCTCCGTTATGCTGCCACTGCAGTAAGGGAAAGGTGGGCTCTCTCGATAAGGCCCCAGCCTAAATCAACCGGCATTCCTCCATAACAGCTAATTAGCCTGGGCACACATTCAGGCCGTGCTGTCCGTCAAGCTCTCAACAGCCATTGACATCCAACAGCAAATGTCAAGTCCGCCTTTGTGATGGAGACAAGCCTATTACAGAGAAGCATGCTGACGAGTGGGGGGTGCAGGCTGGCATTCAAAATAGTAAAAAAAAAAGGTATGAGAATGGAGAGAGAGAGAGAGAGAGAGAGAGAGAGAGAGAGAGAGAGAGAGAGACTGTCTTTCCTTCTAAAGGCCGGACATGTAGCAATTGCAGAATTTCTAACTGGCCAGCTGTCAGAGAGAGACGACTGTTAAAGGCCGGACAGAAACATGAAGTAGGAAATAAATGTGCTCAGAGAGAGAGAGAGAGAGAGAGAGAGAGAGAGAGAAAAAAAATTAAGGGCTAATATTTGCAAATGGAGAAAGCCCTGTAAAAATACTAGCTTTTATGTCATCATCTGACAAGCAAATAATGCTAAATAGGTGTAAAATAACCAAAAATCTCCAATAAAACCAGTACAGAAGCTGTCGGTTCAGTGATGAAATCAGATGGTAATACCATATTTACATATAAAACATGGTAGTATAGGCAGAGCAGGGAGATTCTTCAGCTATTAGCATTTGGAATTTAAACATTCAGTATTTTTCATTTTCATTTACTATCAGACTTGGCAGAAGCACAACCCCCCGTCAGAGCACCATTATTGGCTGGGGGTGACATCCACTGACCAAAGTTTGACTCCTAAAAACATCCTGAACAGTCCAATACAATAAAAAAGAAGCTACAGGCAGAAGACAGTGTTTTCTGCCTGTCTGGGCGACACACTTCTAGTGGATCATAATGAATGATTGAAGGAATGATTTTTGTTTGAGCCCATATTTTCTTTTTTGAAAAATTCTACGTTGCACTTTTAATTGAATTAACTCACTTTTCAAGCTAGCTAATGTATTTACTTTGTCTGCTATCAGTGGTGAATAAATATACATGTTGTCAACAGTGCTGTGTGTCAGATAAAGCAGCACACATGCACCTGTGTCACTGTGCTTCACCTCATGCTCTTTACATGATTAAGATTCTTCTATAAGTTCAGACAGTTGACATAACATGATTATTTCTACAGTATAATTGTGAGGGGAAGCACCTTTACAATGGTTACCATAAAATATTTCAAAAAAATACCATCAAATGACCATAATGGTATAAGCTTATGGTTATACAATCATATATTTTGAGGGATGGAAAATGGTTCTGGTAAATGGGCTAATAACTGAAAGTTTGTGGGTTCAAACCGTGTAACGATCAAGCCATTACCATGCTGCCCTTGAGCTGCCAGAAAAAAACATCTGCTAAATGACAAATTAGCATTGAATGACAAGAAGAAATTCATATGACACTGTCATTTATGAGAAATCTGATTTGATTGATGACTGAAAAAGCGAGAGACAGATTTTCTTATCTAGTTTTTATGGAATGCAGTCTCGTCACTGAAACCAGAAGTGGTGCCATGTTTTTGTTTAAGACTGAGGAAAGTTTGGAGGAAACATGACAGCGAGGGGAAACTCCACAAGAGTGACACTCTAAAGAACGGAGGGAGGCACCAGCGCTCTGCTGTGTCGTAGTGACAAGAGCTTTTAGAAGGAGATAGCCGTCCACGTTTAGTCTCGAGTTGAAACATAATGTCTGTTATATAGCCTGACACATTGTTTTGCTCACCGAGTTAAAGTATGTTGTGAAACTACAGCCAGTATGAACACTGAAGGCTCAACATCATGAGTAGACCATTTTCTCCTCCTCATGGGTGCACTTGACATGCAGTCCTACAGTGTAAAATACAATGCTTTTCAATGTTTACCTTAAAGTGGCCATATTCTACACTTCATTTTCCAGCCAGTCTGAGTCTCTGAGTCTCATACAACACACCCACAGGCCTCCCGCAGTCTACTCACTGACCCCCTGACGACTACTGAACCCAAATATCACAAGATTTTCGAATAATCTGTTTTGTTAAGCTTAGTTTCCATAAATATAAGTTAGAACTTTGGGGTATGTGTACATACATACATTTTAATTCAAAGCGACTTAAAATAAGATAGCATTAAACATTTTGCCATTACAGCCAAGCCTAGTCTACATAGTACAAAACTCTTCAATTTCTAAAGGGTAACAACAATCCTGTTTTTCATATGTTCATTGTAATGTATAATACCTCATCTGTACACTGCTAAAATAGATAAGCTGTAAATTGCATCTGTTTGCATGGACAATATCCTTGAAATAAACAAATAAATAAATTATGAATGGGCAAAGAAAACAACAAGAGTTATGTGACGACCATGAGAAAATACACTTTCTGAGGGGCTACTGTTTGCCCATCTCCAAGCCATTAAAGCTGGGGAAACAGTAGCCTTTGGGATAACAGAATGGATAATAGTGTTTCCCAGGCCACTGCAGCAGAGCGGTTCACATTCAATTACAGTCTGCCCTTTCTATCTTCATGCCCCCCTCCGCAGATGCTGTTTCAAATCATTACCTGCAAGGAAGAAACAGAGTGTGGGCTGCCATCTTTACTGCCTCCGAGCTATACCAACCCCTCAAATACACACGTGTGCACAGACACACATAAACACACAGATGGACCGCTCAGCTAGCTGCCTACCAGCTAGTCTGAACAATCACAGACAGACCGCACGCGCCGGTGGCTATATCAACAGTGGATGATTGTTTGTGTATATTTTTCTCTGTACTCTGTCTGTCAGCAGAAAATGAGACCTCTGCTATGGATAAGCCGAACCAATGAGACGCTAAGAAGCACATTATCTCCAGCTATAGCCTGAGAAGATTATCATGTTGGAAACGCATCAGAAAGCTAGTAAATAATGAAAGATTTGCTCAAAACCATCAGGCAGGCTAATCAACGTCACCACTCAGGGCTAATGACCTAGCATCTTAATGTGAAGACACCTAGCAGCACATGTAGTGAGTGAACATATGTTTACATCCAGGCCTATTCTCACAGTACATTGCTAAAACACTAGCAACACAGCTGCTAAAGGGAATGGGAAAGCTGTTATGTTAGCAAAAACTAGCAACATAATGAATGACATTTAATGTATTTTCATATTATGTGTGATATAGAATGTACATGCATCTTTTAAGATTTGCCTACAAATAAAATCATGAAAGTTGTTTTAACAGATGTCTTGTGAAACGTGTTTACTCAAGATCTTCATCTGAGATCACATCAAAACTTCAGTCAGGCAACTAATCAATGTTCACATTTAGGTCACCAATATGTCCATAAGATGTGCATTTGTATCATTTGATTGTGTAATTCTCAGAATGTTAGAATGTTGCTCTAAGACGTTGCTAAAATATTTTCTGTCTGATGTTTGAACTGAGACCGACAGGAAAATCTTCATTCAGGCTAATCAACATTGATGCCCAAAGGACAGTGAGATCTGGTTCGTCCTGACCTGGGGATATGAAAATATAACCAAACCCCACAGTCCACTTCTCCCAGCCGCTCGCTCTTTCCACAGCCTGGAATCCAGAGGCATCGATCACAGGCAGATGAATTATGAGGGTGTCTGAAGAAGCTGGAGGCTGCGGCTGGTGAGGGGCAGCCTCCAGAAGAATGCCCCCACTCAAAGTCACCTGCAGGTGGCGAGAGGGTGATGGATTGGGGGTCTGGGAGAGAGATGGTGAAAATTTCTTCCATTGAGAGGCAGTCAGTGTTCAGTCAGCATTAAACCATCCTCATTTGTGTGACAGAGAGAGAATGAGAGAAAGACTTTTGTTCCAGCCCTGAAATACAGTCTAGCTGGTCTGCACTTCGACGGGTCTAGTTGGTCTCCCAGTCTGACCAAGCTGGTTTCACAGCATATGCAACTAAATAATGCCAAATACAGCCATTATTACCTTAACTAGAGAAACACCAAAATCTCTAAAATGGACAAGATTACAGTTCAAGATTTTTCATATAAGCAATAAAATCAGACAACAACAACAATATAATGTTGTAAAGTTTGCTCAGATCACATTGAAACATTGTTAAACCTTAAAGAGAGGTAATGAAAAAACAGCCACAAAAAATGTTGTCACAGCATTATAGAATAAAGAGTAAATCTGTAGCTAATTAGTGCTGTGGGTTGAGAAGCGAAGCTATCTGTCATTGTGTGGAGCAGAAGTGACACAAGCAGACAGAACACTGAGGAGGATTGGAGGCTCACACTGGGCCTTAATGGAGGTCACAGAACCCCAGTCCACAACAGAGCCGGAGACACAGATCGGATCATTAGCGGAGGCTTACCATCGCCCAGACATGCAATTTCTGTCTCTGTAATCACCCCATGATGTGCGTTTAATGGTGAATACAGTCACCTGTGCAGTGTTAGAGGTCCTCAGACAGGAGATGGGCGTGCACGCAGAGCGCCTGTAAAACTGTGGTCATTAAAACCAGGAGGTGGAATGTTCCTCAGATCTCATCAAGACTTCTGCTCATTCCTGCATTCCTGTGTGAACTTATCAAATAGAAATTTGATATGAATGAGTAGTACAGGTATTAAATATGCCTCTGTATGGACCAAAGTGTGCATTGGTGTATATGGGCTTCTCATTTGACCACTGTGCATGTATATCATTACAGTGGAGTGAACATCTGCAGTGATCTGTATGATGATCTGGTTATAACAAGCCTGTTGTACTGTACTGACTGTGCAAAACCGCAGATATGTTATACAGAAGCTACTGTATTTCTGGCAGCGTGTCTAATGTTTAGCACACACATACGCGCTGTCTCTCCTGCTCAGCAACACTCACACAGAAACAACACTGTATTCACATCAGCACTCTGTATTCCTGTCACACTTGTGCTTGCCGTTGCCTCAGAGATGAATGGAGAGGCGGGATGTCACATTACATGAGGCTGGGAGCGCAACGTGAATAAAAAAGTACCTCTAAGCGATCTGTGTTAGCCCGGTGCAAGCCGCTGTGGCCCCCGTGATCGCAGTGAGGATGAGGGAGATGAAGCAGCAAGGATATGGGGCAGACGGGGTGGGGCGGCACTTCATATCACTGTTAGTAATGGAGAGGGTTTGTTTATATTGGTGTATTAATGTGATCAGAAGCGGCTCTGACCATAACAGGGGTCTTGCCAGGAAGAGACGGGAAATGGAGAAGAGAGGAAGGGAACATAAGAGCAGAGAAACAGAACCTCTTTCTTTACTCTGCTGTTGAACCTTTAAAAACACAAAGATCATTACACACATCATGTCTAAAGAAGCATGCTAATGCACTGTGCAACACTATATCTAACACCTAAAGTTGATTTATGCACTGTAACTGCCATTAAGGGTAATATGCTGCTTGCAGCCTGTCTTGCTGAAACCATATATTCAGTGAGTTACATTTAAATACCCTCATTTGTATCCTGTCAAGAATTTACAGTCCCAATCAGCTGCAACCACAACCAATGACATTTTGCCAATTGTCTGGTGTCTGCTTCTTCTGTGTCACAGCAACAGATGTGTAACAGATTCATGCAGATTCATTTATGTAGAGCCAAAGCAAAATGACACTTTGATGAATGTTTACAAAAGCAAAAAATTCTTTATAAAGTATTCAGAAACTGAAGAAGATAAACTTTATTGTCATGTTTACTTTGAGAAATGAGAGGATCTACTTCCTCAGTGCAATGTTTTCATGAGTTTGGATTTTTCTATTGGTGCAGATTCTCTCAGAATGACAGAGAGAGAAGAAGATGATGAGGCGAGGCAATATGTAGATGAGAAGATGAGGAGATGGTGCTTTCATGGTTTGGTCTTGAGAAGATGTAGCTGTCATACTTTGAAAAGGAAGGCAGGCGAAGCAGGGAGGAGCTGAGCATGTACGGTTGTGTCCTTTTCTCAGATCCATGAAAGAACTGTGTGCTCCTCTCAGAACGCCGATCTGGCTGAGAGGAGATCTGTGAGCTTTAGCTTGCTCTGTGAGCTGTCAATCATCCAGTGAGCCACTGCCTCTCTTCACACTTTAAGCATAGAGTGTCATTTATTGTCCATGATGTCTACCACTGGAGCTTAAAACAATGTCTTTTATTGTATCGTGATCGATGGAGATGAAACTTTGGAGGAGAAGCATCTCAGTAATCTTGTGCGTCTTTTCTAAACAGACAGAGATCTGCCAAATTACCAAAGTTTCCAGGTTAAATTCTGTTATCACATAACTATTCTGGCATATTAATTTTAATGGTTAAATATTCATTATTTGGTCTATTTCCTAAGAAATTTTAGGAGAAACATTTGAGATGAAGCGGATAATATAACAGAATAAAACAGAATAAAAAATACCACATAACCCTTAAGCTATAAAAAGAGCAGTTAAACTCTGAGCAGTAGTTTTTTTCTGGGAGAAAGTATGATGATTTAAGGTTTTTTTAATGATTCATACTAATGTTCTCAAATACATTGTATTCTAAGAGGCAAAACATCAAGCTACAGTAGTAGAGAGAAAATCAGTACAATTAAAGACATTGAAATGTATGACACAACAACAGGAAATTTGGAGCTCATTTAGTAAAGCTGCCTACAGCAATTTTCATTTGGAGGTCAAAGCAGCACATGACAATTGTGTTTAAAATAAAGATTAAAATAAATCAAAGAGTGCCAGCCAACAAGATCTACCTATAAATCACCACAAATTAAAAAGAAATGTAAAAGAAACCTTAACCAAGAAGTCTTTGAATGTTGCCACGTTCCCTAAGGACGCCAAAGTCTTCAGTCGTCATATTTTGCCACAGAAGTGTTGTGAAGAGGCACTTATGATGGCCTGTTTTTAACAAGATCTCATCTTAGCATCTCTGACAAGCACGGACAGACACACGTAAGATGAGTCTTTAGTGTGTCTACAACTCACTGACGTTAAACAACAACAAAAAACCCAGGAAAGAATCTCTTCTGATGATGTCAGGCTGATACCTCAGAGCTGTGCTTTTCAAACCCCTCAGACTGACGCTGGTGGGTCGTAAAGCTTGCTTTAAAAACATCTTTCCTACTCAATTCGATTGCTAGTATTGAAGCAGGAAAGATGGTGCAGTGACCTCATGCTCTTTAACTCTCAATTAACATACAATGAGCTTTTGTTTGACATACTGTTGACACACAAAGTCTTTAAAGGAAACCTGCTTTTTTAAAAGGCTGAACGCTCCTGTTCACCTGACAACTATTTCCTCTTCTGTCCTTCCTTCCTCCCCTTTTTTCTTGTCTTCCATTCTGTTAATTCATCACCCCAGTTTTCTTCTCTGAATCACACTTTATGTTAAACTGGCAAATTAAATAATTCCTCAGAGTACGTGCCTCCTCATTTCCTATAGTTAATTCTGGTAAATGAGAAAACAGAGCAATGGAGCATTGTAAGGCTTTAAATTCAGGCCTCCCCACAGTGGCGCTCTGTTGTTGCCACAGTCAGCTAAGCCATGTTTAAGTTCTCCGAGAGAAAAACACGTTTCACGCTCCTTTGACTGTAATTGAAATCTATTTTTTAGCTTCAACGCTGAATTTATTGGAGCAATTTGACACAGTGTGGTACAGTTTCTCGGGAGCTCCACCTGCTTCACTCTGACTAAAGGAAATGACATGAATGAATCCACAGAAGGTCAAAGGCCTGATTCATCTAAACTATGTGCTTTATTTTTAAAAATGCTTCAAAACGACTTTAGTCTGGTGACCAGGCGCAGCCTATTTTCAGTCGCTCTGCCGTGCTTAAGCTGACAGACTTTGCTCAGATCATCATGCTAACTGATGAGTTTTTTAGCGCAGACCTACAGCAGGGTGTGTGTATTTCCTCAACAGCTTAAAGGATTTTTATACTTCCTCATGAGAAAAGGAGATGCAGTTTGCACTTGCGTGTTTATATACCCACACAGATGTCACTCTGTGAGGAGGGTTCAAATGTGGTCCGTGCGAGAGGGCAGGGTTTGACCATCGCCCCCTGCAGGACAATGCCAGAACTAAACCATTGTGCTAAGTCCTTTCCTCCATTGAGGACCATTCAAAAGTAGCCCTGAATTTTTCCTGTGACTGCATGCTAATTACTCCATGTGATTATGGCAATTGGTAAAAAAAAAAAATGGCAGCGTGCAGACTGGGTGCTACTGGGGCCTGCAGCTGCCCAGCAGCAGACATTGAGATGAATGGGACTGTTACAGGATAGCTTCCTTGAGTCTGTGCACCACTAATGCATTTGCAGCGCATGAAATGCAATCAGACACAGCATTCAGAGGCAATAAACTGGCAGGAAAAGGTTGCACAGAGCCTATTAGAATTGAACACTCTATTAACACTTAAAGTCGACTTGCATTTACTCCAACATTAACTTGCAAACCTGATTTTAGGGCGATAAATGTATGTGCTAGCGCAGGTGCAAAAGTTCTTTTTAAACATATAACAATAGCTATTCTTTGACTGTGAGACACAAACACACAGTATAAGTACATGAAAGCATTCAGGGAGCAAGTTAAACATTATAACAAGAGAGTAAGAGCGAGACGAGGAGAGAACGTTATCATCATTTGCATTGTTATATCATGTTTATTTAGAGTAATGGCTCCATTCCAGCATGGCAGGGAAACAATAATGTTTATTTTATGCTACTGAAGATAAAACTGAGCAGTCTGAGAAATGAGCCAATGGTGTCTGACTAACATGATTCACTTTGATATTTTTAGCTCTCTTTAAAATTGTTAAAGTTATCATATCAACTAAATTATCAAAACAAACAGTACCGACAAAACCTCACAGAATTCATAAAATACGGTGCTACATTTACTGATGTTTACTGTTATGATTTCTTTTGTTTGTTTTCATCCAGTGATTGAAATTCACAATTGCAATATTGCAACACATTAAAACAAATACTGTATGATTTCCATCTTAAAAAATGTTGTGTTCTTATCCAACACATACATGATGTGATCATGCAAATGTACTGTCGCAGGAATGACCCTCCTCTTAAATCTTTCTCTAGTTCACTGTCATTAGCACTGACGCTCAAGGAGGGTGTTGAGATGCTCTTATAGAGTCAAGAAGCAAATGAGTGACAGACTGAGAACTGAGTGATGGTGAGGTGACACTTATTAATGCTGTGAAGCTCTTCAAACTTCCTGCTTGGAAGAATACAAAAGAATGCCATTTAATGTCAGACTTAACTAATCTAGACTTAGCTAAGCCTGACTAAACATTCTCTTTAATGCAAATAAAACACAATAAGTCAAAATGCCTACAGGAATGATACTAAAACCCATTCAGCAAACGTTTGTAAAGGCTGGCGTGTGAAACTCACTAAAAGATCATCTGTTACTAATCGTAAATGCTAGCGTTGCATTACCATTCATCCACTGCAAGATGCCAGGAGACATTTTTGTTGACAGTCAACTGCATAGCTCATGCTAGCATTGCCATTTTGTTTCCTACCTCTCCACCATTTTTCCAGGCAATGAAACACCTTTATGGTCAAAAGTCAAAGATATCAACTCAGAATATTTCCACATCTGACTTTCAATGGAACACAGAGCAACACTCACACAGACACACCTCTTTCTGTATATAATTACTAGGCATTCAACTATTCATATTCATAAGCTGCTGGGTAATAGAGTTGGTTTTTGTAATATTCAACACACCGTCTCTGAGGATTTTACATCACAGCACAGCACAGCACAGAAGTTTCAGACTGAAAAGACAAAACTGTTCTCCAACAAAACAGAAACACAATAGTCTCCTCGCTGCTTCACTTCCAGGCCGGCTAGACCTGATAAAGCAAACCAAAACAAAGAACTCGACATCTCTGAGTAATTTAACAACCTGGAATAAGAGCAGACTTTCTGCTTCTGTGAGTCTGTCTACCCTTTTAGAGCAAATGTACCGCTGGATAAGAGGCGTGAGGTGGTGTCCATGAAAACTGTCAATACAAACAGCACAAGGTAATATTGACTTGCCTCATCTATCACGGCAAAACATTCATATTGACCTTTTCATTTAGGGGCTCTCCAAGTAACATGCAGAAGAAAGCACTTTTATTACCAACTAGAGCCAGATCTATTTTTAGTCAAAGGTGGGGAAAAAGCATGAAGACAAATACACTGAAGTAAATGAGGGGAAGCTAAATTCTGGTTGAAAATGCAGTCCAAGCATAAAGCAGAAAAGCTGTGGGTGTTACCTGGTTGGCACTAAATGCTTTAAGTTTTCCGGTGCTTTGCTATGTAAGCTGTTGCTAGTCTTTCTCACTGTGAATTAGTTGCATTTAGTGCCTTTGTAGTCAAAATTCATTTTTATGCAACATAGATTAAATTGCAATGAATCGCATGTTTTTGCATCAGAACTTGTGTCCCATGTTACAATGTTTTTCAACACTCTTCCCTGACTGCCAGTCAGACAGCTTGTTATTCCAGGAAATTCTTCCTCTCTCTCAGTCATGCCTCAGATATCACAGCTGTTATCACAGTTCCTCATTCAATGGAGGCCCGAGTGTCTTAAATGCCTCTAGGAGTCACTGTGGAAACTATTTGAGGACGATTTTGAGGTCTGAAGACCACATTGAACACAATTAAGCAAACTATTCACACAACAGCTCCACTGATCTCCAGCCTCATCTGTTTGCGACTTCTGACGTTGAGGTGAATAATTCAGAAAACTGATCCGTTAATTCAAGTCACAGTGGCAGTGAAGAGGACAGATAAGAAATGGCACTTACAGACTGTAAACAGCCTCTGTGGTCCCCATGGAACACACGTCCACACAGAGAGCAGCTCTCACGGACTGCAGAAACCTGCACAAATAAATCTAAACTGATAGTAATGCATTCTCCATCAGCTACAACCTTCATTTATGATGGATGTGACAGTGCAGGTCAGGGTTCAGGTTTATGTTACTGATTTGTTCCCCTGGGGTTTAAACACACTATTCCTGAAGAAGCCAAAGATGGAGATGTGTCCATCTGACCATCATGTATTAATATCCACAGATAGCAGGAACGCTGCTCAAAACAGAAGACAGATCTGTAGCCCAAGATCTCAAAACGGTGAGCTCACTAAACAATTGCGTCATTTCACAACATATTTCAGCTCAGAAATGCTCAACTTATTCAGGCACAGTATGTACAAACATGCTTGTTTATTTGATATTCCATAATACATTTGGAAAGAGTTGTAAATAAATGATGTATAAATGGAAGGTGAATTGGGAATATTTGTACCATTTGATACTGCTCTCAGCCTCATTCAACACATTGTCTCTCCTTTCTGCAGATTTCATTGCAGAATCACGGTTCTATATGTGTCTTCGTATAACTGCTGCAATATATTGTCAGAAAGCTTCTCAAACGTAAGCCTTTGCTTATGTTTCTCTTTTAACTCACAAATATTTCTGCTGGAAGAACAAACCTCTCGTTCTTCAGGTTGGAGTGGAGTTTGGAAAAGAAAGGAATGTAAATTTCCTTTGGGACAGCAGCTCAAATGAATTTTCAAGCTGCTTTTACAAAGTCCATTAAAAAGCTCAGTGTTTTCCAGCACATTTGGCATTATTAACTACAATGAATCGAAGCTCAACAATCTCAATGCTGGGATTTACGATGAAAGATGTGTGTTTTATATAGCAGCAATGTTCTGAGCATAACAAATACATTACAGCAACAGAAGCTACAGTTATTGTGGGCATGCATGAAATTAAGTGTAAACCAATAAAACTATATGTTATTATATATCTGCAATTCTATTTGAAGTTATGGTGCAGATATTACACTTCTTTATTACACATTTTTATGTACCTTGGAATACAATTTAAATCAGTGTTTCTCAACCAGTGGCCGGGGCTTATTGGGGGCCTCAACAAACTTCCAAAGGGCCCTCAAGATCATTAAAATTATTAAAGTAAGTAATAAAGTAAGATAAAACAGTAATTACAAAAACAACTGAACTAAAAATAAAGATATTTCTTGATTATTTTTATAATGAATATACATCTTTGCAGTTATGCCAAGCTCTAGAATAATTTATTGGAAATCAAAAGTTTATTAAAGTGCAAAGGCTGAGATCCACTGATTTATATACCATGCTGTTATATTACAGTAATTATTTATTATTGCAATATATATTAATGTACTATGATAATCCAGTACTTTGTTGTAAGAGTATGCCACACATCTGCAAAGGTTACCCAGTTTTTCCAGACAGGAAACAATGTTTATGTACCTTGAAAGCACTAAACGACTGGATAAAACACATTTATTTTGTCCTTAGACGTTAAAACAAAGACAGTTTTAGCAAAATTTGGCTCAAATCCTCCCCCAAATGACTTAAGCTACAACACAAATACCATTAGCAAGCTGACAGTCAAGAGACATTACTGGATAATGAATCAAATTTTCACCCAGCAGAAGAGAACTCCAGAGAGAGAGAGAGAATCAGACTTAGAATCTAACTCTCATTATCAGAAAAAGGAAACGTCCAGGGTAATTAATGACTGGGGTCAAAACGAAGCTCAGATCATTAATGAATCATCTTAGATACATAATCATGGAATTAGAAAAGGCGTGGCGAATAAAGCGCAGGAATGATGATTATCAGTTTGAAGGATCTCCTGATGGTCCCTGGGGACCCGCGTCACATCTTTGGCTCTCAGAAGTTGATTTACTCTCAATCTCACCACAGCGATTCTTCCATCTGACCCACAACAGAGTCCTGATCAAAGCGCCTAAACAATGTTAGACAGGAAAGTGGATTCTGGACAGTGGAGAGAATTTTACATCTCCTTATAGAGCATTATAAGATGGTTAGCCATTGCAGGTACTGTACATCCTGTAACCACACCATTGTACTTGCCAAAAAAACACATTTCTATTGACAGTTGTATTTATACACACACTGTCATACTATATGTGTCTATCTATCACCTATCTATCCATCAACCCATTAATCCATCCATCCATCTATCCACACACACACACACACACACAACACACACACACACACACACACACACACACACACACACACACAGATGTACCACCAAATTATTGTTATATTGTTAGAACTGTAAGTAGGCTATAGAGTATTTTGGTGGAAATTACTGTATTTTTTTTTAAAGGTACCGGTATGTATGTAAATATGTTTGCTCATGTACAAATACAATATTACATTGTGGCTTTATTATCATTTCTGTTTAGCACCCCGTCAGCCATTTCTTATCTGGCTGCAATTACACCAGCAGCCAAAAATAACACTTTAAACCTTCAACACACTTTCTCCATTCAAGCCGTCCCGTCTCATTCACTCTCACGCCATCTCCAGCTACCCACACAAACATTCACATCAGGACTGAGGTATTTAATGAAACTGCTGCTACGACTAATTAAAGCCCCTTTCCTCCACACAAAAGGGGCTGATGAGGAAGCCCACCTCCACTCTAAATTTCTGTCTTGCATGTCATCTCTGATTTAAATCAGTACCCTCATGTCCCCTGTTTCACTAATCAAATGCTCAAGAGCTTCTGTTACTTCTATAAAGACAGTTAAGACGGGATGGATTAAAATCAGGAAACAGTGGCAAAAAATATTATTATCTCTGAGCCCCAAAGGGACCAGCAGAGAAGCGGAGATGTCTGTCTTTAATAGACGTGCCTCCTCTGAGCAGAGCAGCGCTTCCATCACGGCTGTACATCCGCTCAGAATGCGGCTCCTGGTGTATGATGACAGCTCTTCTCTGCAGATGTAATACGGCTGATGCGTGTCATAAAGGGAAGGTGGGTGTGTTTAGGGGAACAAGTGAGGCTGAAATCTGTTTCCGGTGGTTTTTAGAGTTGGAGGATGAAGGAATGTTTTATAACCTCACACTGCGGATGAAAACTCCATCATTAACTCAAAGGGAGGTAGCTCTTTTTGAGTGGCAATGGCCATCAAGCTTTAAAAAACAACAAAAAACTAGAATTAAATGACCATAAGCGTACATTACATGTGGTATATTTTAAATAATATAAAGCCAAATGGGAGATTTTTATAAGGAGCAGACAGTGAATATTTGATTTTATATTTAATTGATTTTATAATTTTAAGGTCTGAAGCTTTTTTAAATCATTACATTATATTGACTTACTGGTATTGACTGTATCAGAATGAGGTAGGTAATGCTATGGGGACTATACATTAAGAGCATGGAAACAGTTGTGATGTAAATATTTCTTACTGAGTAACTCTCATTCAGTTTGGTGCAGCTGATAATGGAAGGCTGTTGATTTCTGTATTCACGTCTTCTCACCTGTGGGTCTTCTGGTGATATTAGATGACCGTGTAAAGCTACAGGTCCTTGTTCACAGACCAGTTGATTCTTAGACGCTCGTATTTTAAACACCCTTGAGACAGCTAACTAAGGAACTGATCAGAGATCAGAGTCTTTTAAGCGCAATAGAGAAAGCTTCTGAACTGGCATGACAACTGCCATTGGATTGTGTCCTGAGGGTCACCTCAGGTGTAAATAACAGAAAGCAAAAGCCAACCTTCACAAAAGTGCCACACTGCCACGACAAACAACAGCAAAATCGTGTTAGCCTTCTTTCGCGAGATTTAATAAATAACCGTGGTTACATATACAAAGTGGAGGCAGCAGAGACCTGGGTTCAAGTCCTGGTCAGATTAATGGCAGGCAGTCGTCGAGTAGACAGAAGTGCCATTTGAGAGGTTTATAAGGGAGGGACAAACAGAAGCGTCTGTGTCAATGACTAGCATCTTCATAAATGTGCTCCAGAGGCCTAACAGTCACTACAAACACACGATGTTTTATCACTTTTAATCAGTCAGGGCCGCAGTCTCATCAAAGAGCGCTGGGAAGGGCGGGTGGAGGGGAGCAGAGACGTGCCAGGAAAGAGAACTCAGAGAAAGCTTGCGCATCCACACTAATTCCATGTTTCAGCAGTTGTAACAATGTGAGGTAAGCCAAAATATTAATAAGCTTGTGTAATTACGTTTCATTTCGTTTCGGCCACATTGCACAAATCTGAAGGCAGTGGTGAGAGAAAATGTGAGGACTGAGCTGATTCAATCAGCCTCATGCAAATGAATGGGCAGACGGTTTGGGAGGGCATCTTCAGTGAAGGTTCGGCCGCCTCAGTGAAGTTACCGGAAAAGACTGGCAGCACACGCGGCGTCACATTTATTCACTCGGTTTGATCATCAGGACTCCTGTTGATTTGATCAATACTGGCCCTGCGAGCAGCTGCGGAGGGCCAATGGAACAGCAGAGGCTATGAAACAAATAAAATAAATGCACTCAAATCACGTTATCTAAATAATAACCAGCTAAACGGCCACATGATGGAAAATTTAAAATATTTGAGGGGTAAAGAAAAGCCTAATTCACTCGGATTTAAATGTGGAAGATTATCCGAGAGCATTTAACCTGCTGTCGTCATAAACCTGCAACATCTGCGCAGGAGATCTTATTATTATGAATTACATATTATTACATTTGGGCCAAAGATATTGTAGTGAAATAAGCCCGTGGCCCAGATTCATGAAAACATTCTGAAACAAAGCGGCTTGCATTGTCAGTGTCAAGATATCCAGTGCCAAGACTGGAAATAACATATCTCGCAGGCATAAACATGTATGCTGTACTTTTGTTTTTTGCTTTTATTTCTCACACTCTCGCCTCCACATGTTTTTCTCTCTGTAAATGAGTAAAGAATGTTCTGGAGCCTTACATCACCTATGCAATCAATCCTTTAGTTTCATGACTTAGATTGTCACCAGTTTCACACATCCTTCCCAGTAACACTCAGTACAACCTGCTCAGTTATTTACCTGCCAAAAGAGAGTCAGTTCGATTTAAAGTAACAGTGCCCCTCAGAATGTGCCTTGTTGCTTTCTTATCGTCTAAATTAGATGGAAAAATGAAAGCTTTTAAAAATGTATACAAATTTTTTGGTGTTTTTTTGTCCTTTATGCATCTTCACAGATGAAGATCACCGCTGAAGACACTGTCTAAAAAAGCTGCATAAAAATCTTCCAGAATTTTCTTCATTTGTGCTTCACTGAAAAAAACAGCAGCATAAGGGCCAGTGTTTTGTTTTTAAGTTTTTCTAAACCAAACCCATTTAAAGTCACACACAAGGCACATCACCACTGATTTATTCCTTTCCACAACAGGTAATGTATTTTTGAGACAAACTAATGTAGCGTGAGGATCATACCAGAGCACAGAATCTAAAATGTTACAAAGAAGTGGGCCAGAGCAAATATAATTGCTGTCTAGATGCTAAGCGTGCGGTCAATGGGCGACATTTTAAAGCTATCAACAGATGACGCAACCAGGTGAAACCCAGAGAAACAGTTTCAGGTAAGTGCGACCCTTGTGTCAGCACTATCTGTTTTTAACACTACATTAGTCAGCAGTATGTAGGTCTGTGTGCGACATATCTCTCCTGAATCTCATAAAAACATGCCCACAACACATTTCACCCAAAAATGAGGATGCTTTGCATTAAGAAAATTAAGCCTATTTTAGGACCCTTATGATTTTTGCACTGTGACATTATCTTCATGAAAATTATTCACAAACTCGCACGTCTCACAAAAATCATTACCATTATCATTATCATTATCATTATTAGCATCTACACTTTTGAGTTTCTTATAAAACACATTTTAAGTTTTTTTTTGCATTGGATTGCAGTAATAGGTATTAATGTCCTTAACCATCATGCAAATAATGTCAAAATGTAAAAAAAAAAAAATCTGGTCTTGATTTCCTTAGGGCAAAACAAAGGTTTTTATTTATTAGGGTTTTGGGATGAAATACGACCGGACATGTTTCTGAGGGGTTTTGTGAGCTCCACATTCTTCTCAATCACTCTTTGGTTCCATTAAATAACAGCCTCATGATGGAAACACATAAATCCACATTCAGCATTAATATCATGCTGGTTGAGCAGCACATGATCAATACAGCATGACTCTCAGTGCAGTCGCCTCCTTTAAATTCCATGCGTACATCAGGTGACTAATTCAATCCACACACCACTCAACACTCGTGAGTAACTGATTTATCTGTTTTGTGTGTGACCAAAAGAGTCTGCTGATGTCAAACTGTGCCAAATGTGGCTGGTCTTGCCCTGATTTCTCTCTGTATTTGTTGTCTTTCTCTGTACGATATTGATTCTCTTCACGATGCCACATTCACAAACAGTCAGCATCTAACACGGCTCAATTAGATTTATATGCCTAAATCTGTTTAAAGACACCTGAATGTCTTTGCTCTCTCTTTAACATCTCATTCTTTTCTTCACTTCTTCTGTTTTACATTAAATATCCAGGTTTGACACATTTTAGTTTTTAAACACTAAATAGGACATATTGTTACGCTACCTGTCATTGGTCATAATCATAAACTCATTATTAACCCAAGAACAGCAGTGAACATCATGACCTAAATCTGACATACCCTTCCATCTGCAGTTTTACTGTCTTCAGACCTTCTGAGTGGTCCAAAGCCATATTCAGGAGCACTCCACCACAGCCAAAAGTACAATGTGTTGCCTAATTGCACATTGAATATTTTGTCAATGAATTCAAATTCTTAATGTGTTTTCTAAGGACATTAAGGGAACTTTGCAATGAATTCATCTTGCATTGAATATTTTGTCAATGAATTCAAATTCTTAATGTGTTTTCTAAGGACATTAAGGGAACTTTGCAATGAATTCATCTTGCATAATGTGAAATATTATATTCATCAGGATTTGATTGAATTGAGAAAAGTAGCCTTTAAAATTATTGGCTAATATTATTTTCTAACACCAAACAGCTTTGGTTACATTAGCAGAAGAGTTATTTCAGAGTTTGTAAAAGTTATTACATTTTTGTTTTCTTTATGATAACGTGCACCAATGAATTATGCTCAACAAGACATTTACATTTATTAATAAAGTAAACACTCAATTTAACGCTCAGATCGAATTCTAGTGTTTGCTAGAAAACTTTGTACGCTTTCCAAGATCCACACTGAAGCCGCAGGAGAGAGGCAGAGAGTGTAGGGCAACATTCACTAATGCAATTCCTTCTACTGTTGACAAGCCAGAGTTCATATCTCAGTCATTACCAGCTTGTATCTGCTCACACATGTGATTAATGTACTAGTGTAATTGCAGCCAATAGCCAAACTATTTCAGCAGCTTCTGAGCATCGATCATATACAGCACAGTAATCAATACAACACGCCGCCAAGCGCACTGGAGCCAGAGAGACTCGGGAGATATACTGACACAGACAGCATGCATTAAAACACGGAAACTAGACTTTATTCTGGTCTTATCGCATATATGCAGAAACACACGCATGCTACCACAAACCAGCACACTCTGTTTATCAGTACAAATGGATGTTGTGGACATTTATAGCTGAATTTACTGTAGCTGAGCCAGCCACCAAGAAAGGTAGAGATTTATAAACCAAGAAGTTAATATTATGATTTAAGCAATAGTTTGAGCCTAAATAGTAATTTTGTCATCGTTAAGCCACCCTCATGTTGTTTCAAACACTTATGCTTTTATTTACATTGTTGAACCTGAAAGGAGAAATTGTCAAGAATCTTTAGGCAGCTCTTTTCCATGCTGCCACACTGATGATGTTAAAACCCAAATGTTTGTTGGCAAACATCAGATTTTAAAGCTCTGGGGGAATGGATGATTGTCAGTGAATAATGATTTAAATTTGCTTGAGAGCTATTCTTTTAAACCATTTAATTATCCAAATACCTGCTACACAACTGTTATATCACGTTCAATTTGTCACAACCTTGACTTTTAAGAGTTACTTTATTTCTTATGTTTACTCAGTGGCATTCTGGGAGTCAAGTGCTAAACGGCTAACTGAAGTGACTGCAAATGAGCAGATATACCCCATAACACTGTAGTAACTAGTTTCCAAGGCGACCACACAAACTGTCCCCCTGCCATTTCCTTGGAACAAGTAAAAGAAATGTTGGGAACAACACTGTGCTTCTTTTGCCTCTGACAGACGTCATGTACAAAATCTGAATAATTTACCATGCGTCTGCTTACAAACACACAAAAGCTTTCAGAAAACTACAATCCCACTGAGTGACACCACAGAGAAATGACGGATTCTGGTCAAAGTATCATAACTGTCATGCATCCATGATACAAGAAATTAAATTTTATGGAAAAAATAAATATATATATTTTTAATATATTCTATATAACCTATATAGTTATATATTTAGATATATATATATATATATATATATATATATATATATATATATATATATATATATATATATATATATATATATATAACTAAATATATAACTATATAGGTCCAGACCAATAGCGTACTCTGACAGCCATATTTATCACACTCCAGTAGGCACTGCTTGGATCGGTTCCTACATAAGTTTCTGGACACACACACACAGTACAGGAGAGAGTTACTATCAGAACTAAAACTAGAACATATTTAAATGAATGTGTGCTAAAAGTTAACATCATACAGTCTGAGAAGCAATTAGTTTTGGAAAAGTAATGTTACTGGAACCACAAGCTGTGTTCTGATACACAGGCCCCCCTACACAGTATTCACTGCTCCCTACACACTCAGCAGGGGTCATGAAAGAAAGTTCACTTGATTCAACAAAAGTCCTTCATTTGGAATGCTCTACAATAACAAAAACAATACTGGAGTCAACACACAATTTCATTGAGAGCATAATGACATAATATACATATGCTATATATGGGTACTATCTATACTACTTCTGTATGGTGAGCACATATATTCCTTACGACTTCGAATCTAACTCTTGATGGCTGAACGACCCATGAAGTCCACTTTGCAGGGTACTATCAGTTGACTTGAACGTACCACAGGGGGTGTACCAGTGATGGCTCTCAGCTGGATTACCCCCGTGGAGCGTTTGCTAGATACAGTATGATCTTTGACCTTGGGACAACTATAGGCAGAGCTTGAAAGCAGTTCCGCCCAGTACCACCTCACCAGCTTGACATTTTGAGTTTAATCTACTCAAAGTACCCTAAAATATCAAACCGTCTTCAAACAGAATTCATTGGACCCCCATTATACCAGCTTTTTAAGATCTGCCGGACAGGCCCCTTAGGTGCGTCACAATCTGGTCGTCAGGACGATAAAGTGGAGACTGGATGCCAGGGAAGCACTCAGCATGAAAGCCAAGAGCAACGCAAGAGTCACTTTGTTTGCAGGGTTTGTTTCATAAATACTTTAAGAGGTTGCATATCAAAAGTGGCAACACGCGCAGCACATAAACATGTGCTCTGGCACCCATTTATGCTGCTAATTAGGGAAGCCTGAGTTTGAGCTAGACAATATGCACCTATGAACGCTTCTAAAAGCATCCTTTATAATTCATGAAGGAATCTACGACTTAAAGAGGGATTTGGCAACACCTTTGAGTTAACCCCTCAAATGCTGGAGCCTAGTTGTAGGGCCTGCAAGGGTGAATCTTAATTTAACCCCAATATTTAAAAGGAATAAAGAAATCATATTTCACTTCTAAGATTTTCAAGACCACTAAGACTTTCTTTCAATGCGACAACATTACACAGAATTACACAGATTTTCCAAATCATTCTTTCCTGTTTCTGTAATAAAACCCACATGTGTTATTGACAGGTTTCGTGATAGTTCCGCATCATTTTATGCTTAAATTATGCACCTTCATATACGTTTGTCATTAAGCGCCCATGAGAGTTCATGACCCACCCACCAAGACACAATAAAGGACTTCCTGAAGTACTGTTCAGGGGCGTGAGTAATCAGTCTCACTCCGGTATGAAACCTGGCAACTCCACTCCCATGCCAACACTCCTAATGGATCTTCACACCCATGATGCACTTCAGCATCACAAACAAACAAATAAATGGAGAAGAAATAAGTCTAGGAATTTAGTTTTTATCTGGTTCTTCGTCTTCATTCTGCTCTTTGGAGGTAGATGATACCTAGAAAGACATCTCCATCTGTACAATCTCTACATCTTGGGGTTACAATGTCATTTGAGAACGATTCTCCAACCATAAAACACTTAGATCAATGAACATCTGCGCAGCACTCATAGAGGGCAGGATAAAAGCACTTCTCCAAATAAATTTACCCAGTCTGACATGCACATTTCCAGCACAGCTGTCTAACTGGCACCTTTCCTGGTGCTTTTGTTTGCCCAGATTTCCTTTTACATATTTACTTCAGATGTTTTGCTTTGCAGGCATGAGACATCTCGCCATCTCCTCCTGTGCCATCATATGCTGGACAGTGTGCGCACCCAAACGCTGTCCATGCCAACACAGTCCAACTCGCCTCAGTGGCTTGACATGCCGCCGCTTCTTTCTCTCTTATTTCATATTTCTTGACATGCAGAGGCGTGAAATTGACGAAGTGTTTAAGAACACACTGAGTAGAGAATGTAAACTTTGAGGAGGCTGTAAGTAGCCTGACAGCTGGATGTGTGGAGCAGCAATTCTGAATGACAGTGTTTTTTCACATGCCTGACCCATTCCTCTTCCCGCCTTAAGAATACTGAAGCAGAGCAGGTAAAAAAACTTGATCCAAGGGCCAATAGAGAAGAAAGATGCAAAATTTGAATGTTTTCTTATCATTGTTGTTTCTCTTAGGAGGCTAGAAGATTAATTTGATGTGTGTCTTCTTTAGAGTTTAGGAAGGTTGCAGGTCTTTTTTGTGTGTTTTGCATTTCTCTTGAGACACTTCTGGAGAAACATCAGACAACATGAGAGAATGATTGCCCATTGGCTCCTCCGTCATTACTTCTCAGATATTTCCCCTAAAATGCCTCAGGAGAAGTAAAAAATAGACAGAAATGAGTCAACGATTGACATACAGTAGAAGTACAGCCTGTAAAATGATTGTGGAGAGCAAAGCTCTGATAATTGTCTCAATCTTGAGAGAATTTGATTAAATAGAACTTTTTATTGAAATTGTTTTTATTGACAACTTTTGAAAACAAGGGTTAATATCTTAGCTAATCTGAGCACTGATAACTAACGTCTTTCTCATGTATTAGAAAACAGATTTGTGATTTTTCTTTTCTAAAGGAAACTGGCAGGAAAAATGAGGACAAGGACTATGAGGGACATTTTGTCAGAAGTTGTAAGTATGAGGAAAACTAATAAATTATTGGACTCGCATAGAAATGAATGGAAAAAAATGACAAGGAACACTGACAGAGTGACGATATGCAGAAATTCCTGTGATAGATGGAATGGTTAAAAAATCAGTTTCACTCAAGTAAATGCAGTGAGAGATTGAATAGAAGTAAATGAAGACCACTGATTTAAGGGAAGTCTTTATATCATGAAAGATCACAAAAGGTCAGAAACTGTGCCATAATAGATCCCCCAACAGATAAAGGACAGGAGCAAACATCTTAACTTCATTAGGCCAGAGAGACGCCTAGAGCTCAATGCATGATCTGTGACCCATCAGTACTTCTGTTCTTACCCAGAGTTCTTTGCTTTAGGCTGAGGAATAGATCGTCCACTGGGGAATGATGATGTCTGTTGATAAATTCTTCTCTTCTTCTTTTTGCAGTGTGGGCAGTTTGATTTATCGTCTGCATTATGGCCGCATTTCCACAAGAAATTAAATATTTCAGCAGGGCTCTGCGACTGGCCCAAAAATCGTTAAGGATTGATATTTATTCCAAATGCGTATTTTGGAGGTGAGGCAAGGATACTGTTTCTTATTTGTTTCAATTTGTGTTTAGTTTGAAAAAGGGTTTATGTCATAATGTTTTGATACCTGTGTGAGCAGGTGAAGATAAGCAAGTCACACAGAAACAAGGTGGAATGTTTAGTACCCTGCAGATGGAAGTTGCTTCACTCAAGATGGCACCCTGTAGTTCACAGTAAGGGGCGACAACAAGCACATATGCATACACACACACACTCGCACACTATTTAATGCAATGGTACGTGAAAGTTTAGAGTCTTTCAGCAGAAACGCTAATGATCAAAACATCCCAGATATCTATAGAACATGCCAAAGGGTTAGTGCAGCCAAGTGGCTAAACATCTGGAAGCTTGTAGATTCAAACCCCTCAACGGGACAAGTTACAACAAGTACTGGATAACAGTATACTGTATACACTGTATAACACTTATAACCTACTGTATAATAAGTGTAAGCCACTTTGAATTAAAGTATAAGAAAAAATGTTTGTTCATTCTCACTACAGTACATAAAAATCAGCTGTTAATGAATCATTTTTCTAGCAGCCTTTTCCAATGAGAATAAATCATTTTAGCTGAATAAGCGCACCGCTCACTGTTACAGTACCACAGCTGTCCATGATAACAACACAATGTACTCTTTAGTTTCTATGCTATTGAATTGTGTTTGCAAACAGAGAGTATCTCAGAATTGGAGAGGAAAAATAACGGAAACATAAACAAATTGATTGATTTTTTTTTGACAACATATTTCTCCGGTAGCAGAAAATGAAATTGGCATTTCTGTTTAAGCTACAGTGATTGATTTTCCACCCGCTGGGTGGATTTGTAATAAGACATGAAAGAGAAAATCTTTCAGCTTTTAAGAGAAAAACACATCTGAATGAAGTCACAAATGTATTTATTTGGGGGTTTTTTTTGCACTATAACAGTATCAACATAAGGATTCAAGAGAACTCTGTCAATACGTTCAGGAGTCCATGTTCTTATATAAAAGCATTCACAAATCATAATTCCATAATGTGGCACTTCTGAATGAAACAGGATATTCTTTATTTTTTTGGAATTATTTGGAAATTAAAAATGCTGTTCAATAGCAGAACAAAGTTTACACTGGATTTTAGATGATTATTCCTGTTAGAATTCAGTCCACAAACACTCATGTACAGCTTTGGTGACATCAGTGAAAAAATAAACTAGTCTGGGTGTTATTATTAGTAGTTAGTTATTATATTTTGATGAACGAAAACAAATATGTTGATTTTAACAACTTGTAAACATAATAAATACTCACATTGTCCAATGTGACATTGCAAATAAGAACCATAAACTACACAGTAAAATTTATTTCAATGTTTCACCACAAAAAGTCATGCAAGTTATCTGTTGTCGCAGACAAGATCAAACTCTTCCTGCAAGAGAAATGAGGGTCTGCGTTTCATACAAAATTGGGTACACTGGATCTCTTCCTGGTGCAGCGATTTATATATTTCCCCTGATATGTCGTGTTGCATAGTCAATCCTTGAATCATTATGCACAGAGACCTCATTTTTCTTCTTCTCTGTGTTCCTGTGGGCCAGTTGCTACTGTGAAACAACAATCCCAACATCTAGATGTGTTTACCACACCCCTCTCTCACCTTGACTTCAGCTGAATGTGCAGGCCATATAACTACTCACAAAAACTTTCAACCGTACAAAAGATCTGAGGTGGGATGTAGGCGTGAAATTATGAGTTCAAAGAAAAGCTTCTGCTCACAAGCTAATATGATGTATTTACACGCGGTCAGCGTGCGAGACAAAACCCTCCTGCTCCATACGTGTTTGGAGGCAAATCCAGGACAAAGCAACATTATCTGCAGTAATCGTGTTTGTGGATGAAAGTATTTGGACTATTACATGCTTGATCTACACTGAAATTAATGAATATCTGGTAAATAATCATAGACAAAAGCCATTTATTGTTCAATCAGTTGTCTTAGTGGTTACAATCCACACGCAGGCATGGGCGTAGAATACAAATAAACCACAGACGCACACAGAACAAATGTAAGAGAATCAAAGCAAAGCTTTGTAAGTATGCCAAGCCCTAGAATATTTTTTTTGTGTAGAAATTGGTGTTGTGGACAATGGGCGGCCTTGAAGTCAAAAAGGTTGAGAACCACTGCTACAGCACAAACATGGACAAGCATTTCATTTGTTATACTCTTCCACTCTTCCAAGACTTTCTCCAAAAGTTCAGAATAAAGCTGTCTGTCATGACTTTACCAAACAAGCCCCTCATTACTGCTGGGTTAAGAGCTTTCGTCTGTCACTCCAACAGCATGAAGACACACAAGGACCCCTTGTGGAAGAGGTGGACTGTCTCCCTTTCCTCCATAAATCTCATTATGAGGTGTCTGACCTCTAATGCTAACACTGCCACCCTCAACAGGAAGAGCCCATGAAGAGAAATCACCTAAGTACATCAACTTCCTTTCAGCATTCTTTCCATTAGCTTAAGCGCTCATTTGACCTCAGCCCTCGTGTGCGAGGTAGGAATAATTCAGCAGGTAAAGGACGAGGCGTCGGAAGGTCAGAAGTGAACGTTCTGCTAATGTTATGCTGACAGCAATCACTCATCGTGATTAAAGGTCAAAGAACACACCAACCCAAACATGCTTTTAATAAGCAAGATGGATACCACACTGGTCACTTCAAAGCAGCGTTCTCCATCAAAATCAATACCCAGATTTATGCTGCTCAGCCAGAGTGCAAATTTTTCAATGACTTTTAGAGGATTGACTTTTAAGATTAATTTTTGTCAATAAACTTTGGTAGAGGTTAGGGATGTAACAATAATCGAAACTGAACGAATAAACATTAAAGGTAAAAGTGAATCTAGTGTTCTTTAGCATTACTGAACCAAACCATAGCACCATATATAACCATAATACGAACCATGGCATTGGTATATTATTACATGCTTAGTTGAGGTTCATCTCATGCAGCTCAACTGTCTTACAGTGCCATTCAGCAACCCTATTTTGGGACACGTTTTAAAATATGGTAATTAGTTTTCGAGTTGCCATAAAATAAGCTAATGACCAGGCTAGACTATTTAATGACCAGCTTAAAAAAAACACTATGTTCCAAAACGCTTAACCATAAACCTGTTAACATCTTAAAGATGTTTCAAATTGTTTAAAATAAAACTGACGTGTTGCTTCTATGTTTCTGCAACATTCTCTGAAAATGTTTTTGAAATGCATGCATTCACCGATAGGTAAAATAATTTATAAGAATAAAATAAGAATACATTAGACCACCTTTACCTTCCTCTAGAGGGTTCCAGCCAAACCCACCCCTCCACCATAATTCATACATTGCACCCAATGCCCTGTGAGAATGTATTAGAGGAGGTGCAAACATCTTTGCATCAGTGAAATGTTTCTGTCTTGAGCAGTTCAGTGCTCTTGTGGCCACTCGTCTCTAAATATACATTTCAGGATGTTTCTCCAAGTGCTCTTTTGGGCATGATAAGAATGAAGCCGTTTTTGAGGAGGACTGAGCCCTCGATGCTCCTATCAAATAACTGCTGCTGTTCGTTGGGCCACAGCTAAAAAGCATCCAAAAATATGTGGCATAAATATGAGGGATTTTTGGGGCCAGTTGTTTGTTATTCTCTCAAGATCCAATATCCACTGCTGAAAAGCTAGGCAACCACTCTAATCTAAAGACATCAGCTTAAGTACCACTAATGAGGCCACAACAGATGAAATATTAATATTTAGAAACCTCCTAACAATGCATCCCAGCTCATCCTAGAAGCCTTTGATATTATCCACACTCAGAGTCTTTAAACATCTCCTCTGATCATTCGCCTGAAAGCTGGAGGTCATTCCCAAAGAAACCATTATTTCATGATCTTCTCTTTTCCTGATTGAAATCAGACAGATCTATGATAGATTACCACAATACAAAGAAATAGAAGGATCTCCGTGTATTTTAAGTAATTATGAGGGCCATTTCATGATGGATACCATGTAATTCATCTGAGGAGTCACTGACGAGGGGGATTTGTCTGACTGTCTGATCGAATCATGGGTTCGAGGGGGCTGACGGGTTAGAGGGGGTATGTGGTTTTGAAGGTCACATAGATCACAACTCATTACTCAAAACAAAATATTTAATCTGATAGAATGAAATCAAAACTAGGTTAGGGATAAGACTGAATCAGTAATGTAAAAATCAAATACGATTTGTCATGTCTGTTGCTTATAGGAGAAATTAAATGAATCTAAATAGGATAAAAAATAAATCCAATGAGCATCCATCTAAGATATGAGTCTAAATTTTTCTATACACTTTGCAATATTACAAAACCACAATGCCAATGGATGTTACAATATTGTCAAGAAAGTGTTCAACAAAGGGACACTGGAGCTAGTTGTCACATAGGGTTTCATTTATGTTATTATAATTTACTTTAGGTTTAAGAAAAACAGAATTTCACTAAGATACTACTTTCCACCTCATAACATAAATCAATTTTCTTTTCAGTGCTGTTCGAATTTAACTCCTGCTGAATAACCACATCAAGAACACGTGATAGTTTAAACATAATGCTTCATTATTTCCCATGGAAGTTTGGGGAATGAACCTTGACTTTATTGGCTTGTGTATTGGTTAGAACTGTGTGGTCTTTGTGCTCTTTCCAATTATTTATTTACTGTGAAGAAACTTGATTTGGTCTTTGAAGTTTTAAAATGTGCTGAGAAATCTTGTTTAATCACAGCGGCGGAGGCATCCTCATATAAATTTACAACATCATCTGAGACACACACAAGTTTTCTGTTCCCATGCAATGTATTCATCCAACAGCCTGTGAACCATAAAGCATGTCTGTCCAACATGAAAAACAGCGATAGCTTTGCTAAAGTTTTGTCACTAATTATTTTTCATTGTCTGCAAAATTACACTATTGGATTCAATGGAGAAAATTGTCGTGAACAAATAATATTCTGCATCAGTTCTCAATTCAAGCTGAGAAACATACGTTACATTCTGCTTCTACTCATCTACTCACTGGCTGTCTACGAGGGTCTTCAAAATGAGAGGGGCTCCAGGCATCCAAAAGACACAAAGAAAAACCAATCACACTTATGAACACAGAACAAGTAAAGAGGCTTTTTGAGCTCAGAGGTCTATCATGAACGGAATGGCATTTTTGGTCTCGCAGAAAGTGAATTAATGACCAAATGCACCAACTGAGAAGATTCTCAGATACACAGAACACATGCCGACTTCCTCACACAGAAGCAAATTAATTGGCTAGCGTAACGTTTCCTAAATCGCTAATAAGGTTCCCTCAGCATGTGTATGTGTTAAAGGTTCGGATTAGTAGAGTTAGGGAAGATTTCTACAGAACAAAGTTCTGCTTTCTCAAGACACTTGTGAGGGTGTTTTTTAAAACTGAGGATTTGTTGAACAATCGGCAAGTCAGTCGTGGCTAACTCCAAATGACTGTGCTAGAAAAATAATAGAAAAATGTGGTTTTTCGAGTGTGGATCACCGAAAAAGCTTTTAAGAATAGGTTTCAGTCATAATAATATCAAAAAAGAGAAATCATACTGTTAAAAAATAATACCTTTGTGAAGAAAATGTGTTAAGTTGTATTGAAAATAATGTCAAAATGCAAAACATTTTAATAGTCCTATAAATAGGTTTCATTGTCTGTATGAAAAAGATTGTTTCTTTCCTTTTTATTCTCTGATATTGAAAGATGATCAACATGTTTTTGTGAGACCCAATTGTGTTTGTCTAAGTGTGTGTGTGGATTTTTAAGTGCACTGGATAGATTATATTCTTCAATCCATTTCCTCTCCTGCTGGCTCTAGAGTAATTCTGCTGCTTCCTGCCTCTCACATGGTTGTTATTGTATTTCTAGGATGTCCAAAGCAAAACTGAAGAGGGGAGAAATGAAAAACTGGGATGGTGTAGAGAGAGAGAGAGAGAGAGAGAGAGAGAGAGAGAGAGAGAGAGAGAGATTGAGAGCAGGATTGATGTGTGTTTATAAGACAGCTTTGACTGTTTGAGGTCTTATGCATATGCGTGGCAGATTAAATCCTTATCCAATCAGGACACAATCATGTCCGGCTGATTGTGGCTGAAGGCTCAAGGTTAGGCGAGCATCTCTCCATCGCCTGGAGAAGGAAATTCCATTAAAAGGGTCTGTTTCCTCATTTGATTACTTGTGAAGGCAGAGATTTCAAAAAGGGCATTCCCAAATAAAGGAAAAGAATCATTTGCATATCTCAACAATAACCTGCTGTCGTTGTTTTGAGTAAACCAGAACAATGCCTCTCCACATAGCAAAGTCTGTAAAAAACACTCATGCTTAAAATTTCTTTCAGAGCTAATTTTTGAAATTGTTTTCTGTCTTAAATTAGAATCTTAATTCACTTCTGTTTACACACCATTGTTTAACATAAAAGGATGATGGGGGTTGCACAGCTAACCAGAAGAAATTTCTACATATTTCTATATATTAAGCATTTCAAGCATGACAGCATCCCTTCCAAACAAAATATAAATTCTGCATAATTTATGTTTATATTAATTATAAACATAAATTAATTAATAATCATATTAATTCCAAATAGCTATGGCAAGTAGCAAACCTTCATCCTTCACTGTCACTTGTCAATAGGTGTGTAACAATATACCAGTGTCACGGTTCAGTTCATATCATGGTTTTGGCGAGACAGTTCCATTCGGTTCCATACGGTTCTCTTTTCTGTGGGTTCATGGCACCAGCACTGCTAAAGAAACTAGATTCACTTTTAACTTCATCATAATACTTGAAGACAGTAACTTTAGTGTACGGGGAATTCTCCCATCAGAAGCTCATATGGGGACTGATGAATTTTGCTCAATGCAACAATGCTTACTATGGTTGTGTAAAATATGAACATTTTAAAGTTTTTGAAAATATATTGAAGATATCAACAGATTAAGACCTGATAGAGAGAACCTTGTTTCTAAAACAGTAATTTGTCGATGATTTACTAAAAACGATAAATTGTCGCTCCAGCGCCATTCACTTCATTGATTTTTACGCAACTAACGCAACTGATTGCTTTGTCTCAACTCTCTTAAAGTGCAGAAAACATTCAAACTATCAGCAGCTTTACGTAGCAATCTCTCATCAGAAATAAGCAAGATTGCTGTGTCTTTAAGTTCAAGTGCCGTTTAACATTCAAGTTGCCAGTTTAAACAAACTACTCAGAAGAACCTCTTCAGATGCAGCGATTGTTCACACACTTTCACCTCTCCTTGTTTTTGGATATTAAAGACACAATGGTCAGACTGTATATGTGCTACTCTTGTGTCGGTTTGTCCTTCTTGCATACACACACTTGTGCTGTTCTCATAAATTATGCCTCATGTGGATGTTGCGAGAAAATGTTATAATTAAAAAAGACAGAAAAAATAAACATGTAAGTGGGTGTTTATTGAGCTTGAAATGGCCAAGTTTGCAAACGTTAATAAACATGGATATGCCGTAGACTTTCAGTGCTGTTCTCCTACAACTGTTCCGATAAACCCTCTGAGAGGTTTCTGATTCATTAATTGTAAAGTTAGAAGCGCTCCAAAAAGTCTTAAATTGAACTTCTAGCACATTTTAGGGCAAGACCATGTATCGCCGGAGACTTCTGACCCCTCAATACTGCACCAGAAGCCATTAGTGATTGGTAAACAAGGGCATGTTGCCTTTAAATTGCTAGACTGACTCAACTGGGGGGCAAAGCACTCAAAACAACAAGAGAGATGTCTAGCTGCTGGCTCTTGACGTTGATTTAATTGTTTTAATTATTAACTAAACACACAGCAGATTTGATTGTTTCAGCAGGAGATCATATAAAAATAAATAGAAACCAAAGACTGATCTTCACCACCACCTACACAGGAGCATGTAGCCTTGAGCAGCAAAGTAAGGAAAGAACTTGGAGAAGAAAATGGGGAGAAACTGGAAAAATAAAATCCCTGATGGATAGTTCTTCAAATGGAAAATCAACTTCAAAGTCTTATTTCATTGGCACAGTCTTGTATGCCTCGGCCAAGACGCAAGCCGCACACAGTAGCCCCTCAGGTACGTGGGGTAGTGTCAATACAAGGATAACACCAGCTAATGAGGCCTTCAAAGAGTCCAGGGTCTTCAGAGGTTGACCACCGGAGACCCGCTTTCTCCTCTCTCGTCTTTTCTCTCTCGCTCTCATACACATTCTTTATTCTGTTCTCTAGCCACTATTTATTTATTTAAAAAGCTCTCTGCACCTTGACTAATCTCCTCACCCTTCATATTAGACTCTGATTAGCGCAGAAATTCAACTTCCTGTGGATCTTCAACACAGCAGAGCCCTACTGTGACTGTTTATGGTTACGCCAGACAGGACTATAGCTCATTACACACAGGGAAGCATTCAGACGCACCATACTACTGACCACAATGCACTTAATGGACAATAATGACAGCTGGCCAGCTAGCAATTATTCGTTTTGACTCACTTATTAGGTGCAAACAGATCCCATGATGCTCTAGATTGTAAACAGCATCTAATTTTCCCAGATCTACTTGGCCATTGCCACTTTATGTCAGAAAAGGAACAACAACAAATAAATGCTATTTGTGACCTTGTTAAGACTTGCTGATGTGGAGAGGGTCTCATTCCGCCCTCAGAAAACAGGATTTACTTTGATGTTACTATGTAGACTTGCTTTTTCTCAGGCCTCCTAGATAAAGCAAATTAGCACATTAAGGTGATCAGCCAAATTGTCCAAGATTTACCATTTACCAACAAAACCAAAAAAAACCTAAACTTTTAACCTTAACCCTCTGCCACCTAACATGCTAATTGTGAAATTCTTGGCTAGAATATGCTGAACAGTGGACCAGATCTTATGCTAATATTCAGAAAGTCTTGCTACACTTGTTTATTAAAAATATGACCCCTAAAATCTTCCAGTTGGCTGCTGACGGGTGGACATGCATGTGTGTATTGTAGTCGAGCATTCTGTGGAATGTATAGAATAAGAAACGAAAGAAAATGGACGAAAGACAGAGAGCGGATAGTATGTAACCTCTAGATCTGTCACCCACTGTTTGTGTAGCTCTGTATGGTCACGTTTGCTATGCTAATATGACACAGATGGAGGCGTTTGTGTGAATTGGCTTCTGACAGCATTACATGCAGATGAAATACAATCACAAACACGCAACAGACTCCAGTTGTCACAGAAACACAAAAAGTGTGTTTAGGCCGCACCAATGGGAGGGAACGCAGAGACAGATGTGCTGAATTCAGAATGGAAGTAAATTCTTCTCTCTAAATGTCACGCTGACACGAACTTGGCACTTCCCAATGTGAGGGCAATCGGGGACAGATCCAGCTCAATATGGCACCTTTGTAGACGCCTCCCTCCTCTCATTACAATTCAGAAATGAGTTTGGTTTTCATCTGCCACTGTTGTAGACAAGCAGTGTTGGGGAGGAACTAACTAAGCAGAATGGCTATGCTAACTCACCTTCAGTGTTCAGTAGCGTAAAAGCAGCGCAGAGTTTTCAGATTCAGATTTCAAGCTCTTTTCACAAGTAGTGTGAGAAAATTTCCAGGCCCAAAATCATCAGGCCATCACCACCAGAAACGCCTCCCAAATTTTGCAAAATTTGATTTTGCAGTTTGCATCTTTGTTTACTGGTAAACATTTTGGCTAACTGGTTAATTTTTTTTAGTTACAAATAACTTATATTCTACTCTCTGTTGAACATTTTCCCAGGTTTAAATCTATTCTAGGCTTCAAGTAAATTAAATTCAAGTAAATACACAGAACTTCAAACCTCATGTCTGTGGATGTACATTAGAGTGAGATGATCATACCAAACCTGCAGACAGGAATATATCAGAGAACAGAAGCTCTGGATGTGCCCCTGGATGACAGGTAAGGTTGATGTCAGGACAGCAGTGAATCATAAACAGAGAGCAACAGAAATCAGTGTTTTCTCCACAGGTAAGTCAATAGTTGTGCCAAAACAAGTTGTTTTGGTTGTGCTCGGTTTCAAAACCTAGCGAGCTGCCTGTTTCAGACATCAAGTCATCAAAAAGAGTAGAATATATTAGTGTTGTGGTGCATTAGTGTCATATGTTTCATGTCTGCTTTTTTATGGCTGTAAAGAGATATTGGCATTTCCATCTCTGGGCACTAGAAAAGTTACCAATTTATTTTAAAATATTTTAGGTGCGATTGTTTCTCTTTTCTAATCAAAATGTTACAAACTAAAATTTTTCTCTGTGATAATAATAATTTAAGTGGTAACTAATTTTAGTTTTGTCCTGTGTCCTCACAATCTCATTATGACCTGTAAAAGTCTGTTTCTCTATGAGCTCTTCTGCGTCCTGGAGTTGAACTCAATGGCTTTGACTTGTCGCTGACAATTTATAAGTAATAAAGTTTGCATGAGCTTGACCACAGAATATTTCTAAAAGTCAGATATATTTACTTGAATTACAAAACAGGCATAATTCAATTTTAAATAGCTACAGAGCTCAAAAGATACTACATAAAGTGACCCATACTTACAGTAAGGACAGCAGGACACACTGTGTGTAAAAAGGACCATCTCACAGAACCAGAACACCTGGTTATGGCTTTCCATGCGCTTACAAATTAGCGGAGGTGGTTTCTTATTCATGAAAAAGCAATTAAATCCTGCAGGTTTATAATACTGAGACATGCAAGAGATTTAAAGTGGCACAGTATGTTTTGCATAGATTCAGCTCTTCTTAAAACCCTCATAACATAATGAAAGGTCAAGACTGCTAATCTCCTATATCTATTTCCACACAAAAATCTGATTTAATACATTATCATAAATCTGAATGTGTGTGTCTGAATCTCACAAAAACATGTCTGGGTCACATTTCAACCTTAAAATCAAAAGAGAAACGTTTCATTAAGGAAATGTAAGACTGTTATGATTTTTTTGCATTGTGATATTAAGCGCAATGTAATTTCTTCTAAAAACAGTCATATTTGTATGCACTTAATGTATTATTTTCTGATTTGGGGTAAACTATCACAAAGACAGTGGCA
Source organism: Chromobotia macracanthus (assembly GCA_036877525.1). Lineage (NCBI taxonomy): Eukaryota > Metazoa > Chordata > Actinopteri > Cypriniformes > Botiidae > Chromobotia > Chromobotia macracanthus. Next base: position 2,317,612 of record JAZGTH010000095.1, read on the forward strand.
GATTTGTGAGATCCCCATGTGTGCAGATGTGTGGTGAGGTGAAAGGAACCCGCTTAAGTGGGCGGGGCTTTTGTCAATAGCAGAAAATATACAGAACACCTCCTACTTTCCTACACACGGAGGAGGAGGGCACTGCATTTAGGGCACTGCTTCCCTACTCCAACAATGGAGTGCCGCCCACCTGCAAAACCAACTTCCCTGAGACAGTTTGATAAAAGTCAATTTGGAAAGCAGTGCCCTAAATCTCAAAAGGCCAACTGTGTGTGTGTGTGCACGCTACACAAAAAAGATACAGCAAAGAGAGAGAAACATGGGCCGTTTGAAAGGACTATCTCCCTAAACCACTTTATATATGGGTCACCTTGCCATGAAAGCAGAAGATCTCTGAGGTTCAGGAGTATTGACAGACAGGCAGCATAAAGGCCAAATCTGGTTCCTTCACACTTGTGGCCTCCATCCGACGAGCAGTGCCAGAGCCCAGCACCTACTGCCCAGAAAGTTATCAGCAAATATAAGTGTCCTGTATCCAGTTAATTATTTACTTGCCTAGTTAATAATTTTTCCCCTGATAACTAACTAGGTAACACCACCTGCTTCTGCAGATGACAAAACATCTGTTGTCCACCTAAAATTATAATTTGATTGAAATTGACATCTGAAATTGATCTGAACTTTCCTAAAACCTTACTGTTTTACTGTGAATGATTTACAGGGGCACATTATTTAACAAAAAAAAAATGTTTGTCACTGAAAAATTTGATCAAAACGTAATCACCAGCCCCGCCTCCGAAAAAACTTTCTTAAGCTTTGCTGATGATGTCACTAAGCCCCTCCCCAATCACCTGTTATATAGAGATCACTGCACTATCAATTCCCAATGGATAAAATCAGGTCCCAACAGTACTTGTAAATATATGTCAAATTATGAAAGTAAAATGCTTTGTGACTTCATTTTGATTTTATAAACTCTTATTGGAGAGATATGGAGAGTCCGTGCCAGGATCTCTGTTTAAGTGTCTTTTACCTATTTGTAAGATTAAAAATCTGGCAAGGGAACAAACAAAGGCTCTTTTTTAAGATATGGAACGATGCCATTAGGGCAGATGTAGTGCAGACAACAGAGACCCGAAGAGACAGAAATTGCCTGAAGTAGAACAAAGTTTCCTGTGGGACAAGTTAATTATTTAGATAATTACGATCTGAACTCTTTATCTGAATAAGGGTGACAGCTAGAAACTGCTGCTCTATCAGGCCATAAACACACAGGCATCTACAACACAAACACAGAAATACACAAGGTAGAAATAAACATATAGATATTAATCAGATTCCTCAGAAAGACGGTTCAAACAGTTACTCTGCAATGAAGGTAAATTTAACCCGAAAGAGAAAACTGGCTAATGAAATAGGCGCTAAATTATGCTGTTGACCGCACACCTTGCTAATACTAATGATGCAATGCTAACTTGCGTTGAGTTACAAATTTTGCTCCGAACCATTCCAGAACATTATGTGGATAAACATATGGATTTTGTTTATGCATTGAAAACGTTAACACAAGTGGACTAATTGAAAAGCACTGAAGCAATAGTCCAGCTAACTGTAACCCCAAACAGCAGTGTGAACCACAGAGAAACAGCCATGCCATCCCTCATTTACAGAAACTCCATCCAAAAGAATGCTTGTGCAACTCTGTGCGCTAGTCTGGCATCTCTTTAAAAATACACCACAGCTGATGTTTATGAGGGTGTCATGAAGTCTGTTGAAGAATCAAGATACAACAAATGCGAATGACTGACAGGTTTCAGGGACGAGATGCATTATGACATCATCAAAGGCCAGGAAGTGTGCGACGCATGGCAATAAGATGCACAAAATCAAAATAACCTCTTCTGTTGGGACTGAGACTGTCACAACCTGGCAACCTTTGTCCTTTACAGCCATGGAACTGGGGCACAACATGACATTTCCTTTTTCACACACACACACACATTTCTTCTACAGCAAAATACCATCATGCTGTTATCGACTTGACATTGATTCTTAAAGTATACGGACTTCGTGCAGATGGCGAGAGACGTATAATGCAAGTTTTAGTATCTGATAATAAAATATAACTACACAAAATAGCTTGTTGTTGGACTGTGGAGCTAAAAGTCAAACGATCCTACACTGTTTTTCATGGTGCTGAAAGAACCTCCAAAGGTGAGACATTCTGAAGCACTACAAGGACAGCAGCAGCGAAACCTGCTTTCTACTCTAATGCAGGAGCTCTGATCAAACAAAAGCATTTTAAAGAGCAGAGTGCCAATCGCAAGTTTCAGGGAAATGTTTCAAACCATCCATACTGCCCAAATAAAAGAGTACCCTTCACCTGCAGACGCCTCCAGGAGTGACCACTTATCTCAAGACACCAGCTCTGCTGTTAATAACACAGAGAGAGAAAGAGAGAGAGCACAAATAAGGAAGGAAAGTGGTAAGAGAATAGAAAGGAAGAAACAGACAATGAAAAATTAAGAGAGGCAAGTGGTAGAGAATAAAAAAAGAAACAGACAATGAAAAAGTAAGAGAGAGAGGCAATAAGAAAATGGCAGAAAACAAAGTTGGGGCTGTAAAACAGCTTTGGCAACATAATAATGACAAAACTTGATTTAAAACGAGTCTCCAACACAGAAGAGTTTCAGTTCCAACAAACAACTCTGCAGAGTTATAAAGCATGCCACTAAAAGCCAACAATATGACCTTTATATGCATAGATTTGTGCTCATAAGATTATATACTACTTGCAGATTGTAAGCCAGGGATCATAGTTTTTGTCATAAATAATACATTTCACACAATAGATAAATAACAAAATGTACTCAAATTAGCTAATTCAAAAGTTAACATGCCCTGGTTCTTATGTTGTGTTTAGTTATGCAGATGATCAATGACTGTTTGGATGTTTTGTGATAGCTGTGTATGAGTGGCCACTGATCTTCAGAGAAGTCCTTCTCTTACTTCACATTATTTGATGGGATCTTCTGCACTGTTGAGAGCTTCTCAACAGTGACTATATGATGATAAGATCCAGGTTTCACAGTTGAGGAATTCACACATTACAACTACAACTATTACAAAAGCCAAACTTTTCATGATGCTCAAGATGGCAACACACCACATAATTAATAATAATTCTTCTGGGAAAAAATGTAAATATCTTCTGTAGCTTCCGAAGGCCAGTAAGATATTTACACTTACATATGCCTGTTGGACAATTATATGAAGCTAAATTATGTAACTGATGACAATTTTTCCTTTATTGCCGAAGCATGTTTAATTCTGACTGTTGTATACAAAGATTCCAGCACTGAGAACAGTCACTGCATATGGTCCTGCTAATGTAATCATAGAGATCACTGCCCCTGGAGTATCCCTAGTCTTTACTTAAGAAAAGGATCCATTTCCTATCCGATATCTCTGAACAGAAATGGGCGCTCTTTATACATGCATAATTCAGAAGCTCTCTTTTTCCTTACAAAGGCCTTACAGTAAATACAACTTACTCTGTGAAGAAGGTATTGACCAACGTTCTAAAACACAGGCAATGTTTCTCTCACATAAACTAAGCTGTAGCACAAAGCTTTGGTGCATATTCAACTTCTAAGAGGCACTTGCAGAAAAGGATTTTTTCAAAAGGAACTAAATGCTGCATGTCATGTTATTTGAAGTCAAGTTTTCTGGTTTCTCAATGTTGAACGACCTGAAGTGTTGACGTTCCTCAAATCTGCTAATGAGCGAGGTTCTCAGCATTGAGAGAGCTCACTCTTACCAATCAGTAACTTCTGTAAGCTCAGCCATCCCTCTGTTCTGTCAGCGTAACAGGGTTTAGCTGATTTCCCTCTCACTGGTATAAATAAATTGGGCCTAACCTGTCTTCAAACCACCTTGTCCCAACAGAAGGTCAATAAATCAATAATGCGTGCACATACATGAAAATGCAATTCAGAGTTGCCATTTTCCATCTTAAGCATGTTCCTACAAGCTCAGAAACATTTCTCAGAAACAAGCTCAGAAACAAAGGTTTCCCCAGGCACCAGTTCATGAATATTCTGTGACTTGTTGAGAAAAAAAGGCAGCCAGAAATGGGCATAGCGGAACATCAGTGTCAATCACACGACTCTGGAATGACTTCTGAATCAATCCCATGATTCCCTGCTGGTCTGTGCCCATGAGTCTGTGTACCTGAGTTTCTTCAGCGCAGACACCCAGTGACAAGCTTCCCTGTTGCTCAGACTTCTGCCACATCCACTTATTGACCAACAACCTAATTCATCTGTCCAAAACATCCCTTTGTAGTGAACATGTGCCCATGTTTCCTGTAATGATAGGCTGACATATTTTCCAAGAGAGTGAGAGACATAAAGGACCTTTATTGACACACTAAGTAGTGCACCCTTGACTTCCTCTGTTTGACTTGCTTGACTTTCTCTATCTGCGGTCCAGAAGTATGAAGACAGCTAACACAGTTAGTTGTGATCAACTGATTCCACTGCAGTTAAGAGGAATAAACTCAAATGGGTTTGTGTTAATTATGACTCATTTACAAAATATTGGTTGTAATATTGGTCCAAATGCTCGAGGGAGATATAACAGACAGTCGGTGGGATCCACAGCATATCAGCAGAGCTGCAGTTTGGTACAAGGTGTCTATCTGAAAGATCACCTCTGGATATAAGAAACAGTTGCCCTGTTCACTTATTCCCAAACTAATGCATTCTAATGGATTGTGTGAAGTGTCTCGGGTACAACTGACCTGAGGTTAAACACAATGCTGACCTTTAAAACAGGACAGACGAAAAACAAGATATATTGCACATAGTCTCTAACTTCCAGACAACAAGTATCTTCTTTCAAAAACAACCTTTTCATAATGCACTAGTAATCCTATTAGCAATTCAACAGAATTAGATTCAGGGAGGTGTTCAAACCATTCATCAAAGAGGGCTCTTACAGTAGCAATATAATGCTGAAACCTGAACAAAGTTAACAAATTGTGTCTCTGTGCACGTATCCAGGATAAATTAAAGAACAAAAAGGAGGTCGTCTGACCCTGACACTCCTGAGATGAGATAATCACAGATCAGCTCTACAGTTTTCTGTCATTCTCAGCCACCTGCTAGATCTGTGTGCAGCTTCAACACGCTTCAAAACATCAGCTGTTGCTCTATTCTACTGTTAGAATAACAAACTTTGACTACCAACCCATAACCCTCTGGTGGTCATATTGACAACTGAGTGACTCTAGGTGACCTACCCTAAAACAACCCTCTGGGAGCCTCTACTGGACCCCATGTAGCTCTTTGACAGTTCAACTGCTCAGCTGACAACAGGGGTCAAAACAGGGCTTCACCTCATGTTACAACCACCCAACCATCTGGAGACCTACAACAAGACTCTTAAAACATGTCTACCACCTTGAATGAGAATTAAAGGAGTAATTCACAGCAAAATTAAAATTCTGACATAATTTTCTCATGACATTCTCTGTATGGTTTATTTTCCTCTGCAGGACATATTTGAACAGATATTTGAATAATGTTTTAGCTGTCTGAATTACGGTTATGTCCTTATCAGAGCTTACCACTTGCAGACCCCACTGACTTCAGGTAAACAGCAAAATATTAAACAGCTAAAATATTGTTCAAACTTATTTTGGGGTGAATTATTCCTTTAAAAAAACTGTGGCATTAAGACTCATAATCATGTGATGGTCAAATTCTATACTTCAATTACTGAGTTTGAACTGACTACTGACTGACTCTACACAGTCTACACTGACTACTGACTGACCCAACACAGTCTACACTGACTACTGACTGACTCTACACAGTCTACACTGACTACTGACTGACCCAACACAGTCTACACTGACTACTGACTGACTCTACACAGTCTACACTGACTACTGACCGACCCTACACAGTCTACACTGACTACTGACTGACTCTACACAGTCTACACTGACTACTGACTGACCCAACACAGTCTACACTGACTACTGACTGACTCTACACAGTCTACACTGACTACTGACCGACCCAACACAGTCTACACTGACTACTGACCGACCCAACACAGTCTACACTGACTACTGACTGACCCTACACAGTCTACACTGACTACTGACTGACCCAACACAGTCTACACTGACTACTGACTGACCCTACACAGTCTACACTGACTACTGACTGACTCTACACAGTCTACACTGACTACTGACTGACTCTACACAGTCTACACTGACTACTGACTGACTCTACACAGTCTACACTGACTACTGACTGACCCAACACAGTCTACACTGACTACTGACTGACTCTACACAGTCTACACTGACTACTGACTGACCCTACACAGTCTACACTGACTACTGACTGACCCTACACAGTCTACACTGACTACTGACTGACCCAACACAGTCTACACTGACTTCATCTATAGCAATCTGCTGCAGGTTGCTCAGCGCATAGCAGAATACCAACACATTATCTGATCAGCAAAGCCAGCCAGAGGCAGTCAGCGCTTCTGTCTTCAACAGACCAAGATCCAGAAAGCGGGCGGAGAAGATAGTTAGCCATCCCTCAGTCTCTTATCATCTCCCCCTTGAAGCATTAACCACACAGAAAAGATTTAGCACAAAAACAACGAGGCCCAGAAACCATCTCTACACTTGAGCAGTGCTTCTCATTATCCGCTGGACAACATTCCTGCTACACGCTCAATACTGCACTTCAGACAAAACACACTACTGCTGCCATTTACTGCATCACCGACCAATCCCTGACCAATCCTACACAGTCTACTGCCAAGCCCCAGTCTGCATGAAAAATATTGCACTATCCATGCACCGTACATGATTTTAAATAAAAGTAACCCAATACCTGTAATGACGATGTTTCTTAAACTGTCTACTAACACATAGTGAACATTACAGCACAATTCTTTATCCTTCTGTCTTTACCTCCTTGTAAAGACCAGATAAAAAGAACTGCATAATTATTGTTTTTCATATATTCTGGGTTACCTTAAAAGCAAAACACCTATCAACTCTCTCACTGGTACTCAACATGAACCACAATTTTACTTGGTAAATACGTTCTAATCTGTGGGTGAGAAATTTGTGAGTTTGTGAGAGAGTGAGTGTGATTGGTCAGTTCACCCCGGGATGAAACGGGCAAGTGTCCATCCACACTACAGTAATGAGGAGAGATCCCATTGGCTGCATTATCAGCTTCTCTTATGCATTGTGACATTTGGCAATAAGCGGGTCACCTGTCCCTGGAGAATACTTCTAACACAGGAAGAGTGAATCCATAATCCCCTTTGGCACTGAGAAGCAGAAAAAAGAAAAAAAAGAAGGACGAGACAAAATATTGATGAGGAATGTACCTGTATACTTTCTTCAGGATCAGAATTTTGTCGTGAGATTGCATTTATTCAACACAATTCTAAACACTGCAAATGTTTGCAATCACACATTAATTTTCTAAGCCACATTGAATCAATAGCTTTGTCTTTCTTTCAGACTGTAATTTTATAATCAGAGTGAATCAGCGCTCTTGCATACTGCTAAATTTGGACTGCTGTGTGAAAGCTGTAGTGTGCTAATTTGAAATGACGTCACTTTGCCTGCACTAAATGATCTATGACAAAACTATTGCTTAAGTGTAAAATCAATGAAGCGGGTCACTGGTGCCATGTAGTTTATAAATACCACTGGCTTATAATACAACACCACAACACAAGAAAGACTCCAGTAGCAGGAAAAACTGCCCACATTTAATATTATGGGTCGCACTGACATGTAATTTTAATAAACATGCAAGTAGTTATGCATAGCAAACATTTGTGAGTATCTTTCCGAAACAGCGAAATACAAACACATTAATGCATCAAATAAATGGCTCAGAGAAGAATATATAGAATATATAGTCACATCTGGCTTGATTACTAGAGGATTTGTAAGGCACTGTTCTTTTCAAAACTGCTTTGTAACTATATGTGTTGAGAAAAACGCACCATACGTAATAAAACAAACATACAAAAACACATGCTATATATGCACACAATATATATATATATATATATATATATATATATATATATATATATATATGAGGAAGTGCAAGAAACAGCTTACATCACTCAATCCCAGCATCTTCTGCTCCACAACCAGCCTCTTCTCTCTCTCTCTTTTTCTGTCTGTCATGCCCACACAAACCTCAGACAGATTCTAGTCAACTCACTCAAGCTCCTACAAAAGTACTGTATAGCCAACACCAACAGAATAGGCAAATAAACAAGTGTTATGTAAAGGTGTTATGGGTGATTTTCACATACTGTGTGAGTATTTAGACACACTTTTATGATGAAAGCATTACATCCCTAAGTAACAAGAAGCAGACATACAGTGGCCCCCAAACATATTTGTCAACTTTGGAACCTTTTTAATTCTACTTAAAGTAGAATTCTACTTATAAATTTGATTTAATTACATTTGATTTAATTAAAAATATCAAACCAATCTTCATTTTGAGCGTTTATCATTTGAACATTAAGAAATGTTTATTAAAAATGTTTGGCTTAAAATGTTTTTTGTTTCTTAAATAAAGTTCACATGGTTTGATATTTCAGTATTTAATGTGATGACACTCGTACATTAAATCAATAATAATAATACAGTGTTCAAATACGTTTTGGGGCCACTGTGCTGCACATCATCTGAATGTTCCTCAACTACAACAGCAGAGGTCAGAGGTCATGAGAGTGCAGCGCATTGACCAGACCCGACCAAACAGCCAATAATTAGCATTTCAATTTCCAGATAAACAGCCCTTCTGCGATAAACACTTGCAAATGACAAGTATTGAATGATGTAATTGTGCTGCGCCTCAGAATACCAGTTTGACTCAGACTCTGGAGTTTAACCTCTTTTCTCAGTAGCTACAGCAACATTACAAAATTCAGGCTTTAACAACAGCTGAGAACCCAGTAAACAACAATAACAACAAGCTTCACGCAAACGACTCCAATTCCCAAACGCCAAGAATGCCAAACTCCTGTACACTCAGGTACAGTAATGGGAGCGATGGGAGCACCGTGTGTTTATGTAAAATTAGCTCCGTTTCAATGATGCTACAGTGAAGGAACGGTTGTTAGAGAGGTCACTGAAGAAACCCAGAGAAGAAAAACAGACAAGCAGGTGAACAGGTGAATTTGTGCACATCTGTAATGATGCTTCAACCCTGGCCAAAACAATGCACATGGGTTACTTACCAGAGGTGTACAGGGTGTCCAGTACTCTGGGTTCAGCTCGGTTCTAGAACGAAGGTCCAGATAGTCGGGGTTCAGTTCCGTCCGGGCACGGGTAAGAGTTCCCTTAAAAACCAAGAAAAAATAAGTTAGAAACTGACAGCTGACTGATGGCGATGGACAACTAATAGAAAAATGATGCAGTGCTTCATATGGTGGCTGATTCCACCTTTCAGTTAACAAAGCTTGTGATTTGAGTTAAAGACCCATCTATGATACCATTGTTGCCTACTGAGTTAAAATGGCTGCCAGAGAGTGCTGCCAAGATGGCCGACAGGTAAACAGAATTTCCTTAAATGAAACACCATGAAATATTCAGTGAAGTTTTATTGCTTTTTCTTCTTGACTGTTGGCTTTTTGGTCTTTGTATTAGTTTACTCTTGAAAGAACTGTTTTAACTTAACTTATTAAATGCATAGATATGTTTTGTCCTTTAGAGCGAGAATGTCAATATGAATCAGTTAATTCTGGTTCACTGCTGTGCTGTAAACTAAAAACTATTGGCAATACAAACTTTGATTTGTTCCAACTTCCTGTTTCAATAGAAAAATGCATTTGTTAAGCTCTAATTATGCCAGAATGACCAACATTCTACTATAAACTCTACTCAAAAAACATTTTTGACCCTCTGTTGTGTGCCTAATATTTTACAAGCCAGCGTAAAATTACGGGGCTCTCAATTTCCAGACACTTGGTCGAAAGGCACCAAATTACACAGAGCTTTTAGAGGTGAGGCGGGACTAAAGATGTTTTCCTCTCCGCGCTTTGTGTCCAGAATGATACAGACTGATTATATCTCCTTTGAAGATAAAATTTGCTTTATAAGCATATGCTGTTTGTGTTTGACAAAACTTTGCTGTGAAATATCCTGCTTTCAAATCAGTCTGCCCTTTGTTAGGTAATCTGCTTCTCTCTCTCCCTCACTCTCTCGCTCTGTCACACACTTTCTCTCTTTTTCTTGCCTTTTTACATGCATATGAATCAAACACACGAGTGGTGACATTTCAGCTGATATTAGGGTGATACTCGAGCAGGAAAAGCAATCACAGCTTTGGTGGACGCCCGGGAGACTCACTGACAAAGCAAGGGAGGTGGAAACATATTGTACAGGCATGAATTAAAACATTAAAGCTGACCCGACTGAAAGACAACACACCAAGTAATAAAGGGTTGCATATATTCATTTGTATCTCTGCATGCCACGAACAAGACTTTAATGTACAATAATAATAGGCCAGCTAAGTGTCGTATACATTTTAAAAGTCAAACAAAAAGCCTGAAAACAACAGATGACTGCTGTATAAATGTCCTCAATCCATTATGAATCTCAAGGAAATTGTTTATTTAAAAAGAGCACCCCTGCCCGTTCCTTAGTGACGGACCTAACCAAATCCAGTAAATTGCACTGATGCGAACAGCATATGATGTATACCGTAATTATCTGTTGATTTACAAAATGGCCGCCAGTAATGAGGCTGGGCTGAGGAGAGCCTTGGGCATATATCACTGTCTCTAACCCCAGAATGCCTCAGAGAGCACTCTCTCCCACTTACACACACTATCTGTTATCTGTTTTTTCTCTGATCATCCCTCAGTATTTTGTATAGTGAAATCTGAACTTATGCTTGCTGTGCCAAGGCACCAAAAGTCTTTTTTCTAAGCCACCGTTTCTATTTATTTACAGTATTTGTCTGTAAGCTAATGCTGCCCACGCTTTGTGTTTTAATTAATGTCATGTTGACCTGGACAACAAACTTTGGCAACTGGCAAAGTCTCTTAATGCCAGCGTGCCTCTCTCCTCTACCCATTAGTGAGCGAGCAGACGAGGAAAGCAAATCAAGATGAGAGGCCCATGTTCTTAAGAGCGTATCGTCTTTTATTTACATTTATATATATATTTCTTACAGTAATCTGTGTTTGGTGTGTACAGAGAGTGTGTAGTGTTGTGAACAAGCCTTCTGTGTTTGAGATCTTTCTTGAGAGGAAGATGTCTGATCAAAGCCAGACAGAAGCTGCTTCCATCCTTTAAAACTAAGAGCGGTCTGTCTTTCATTCAGTTTCACTGAACTCAACATATTCGTGGCTGTAAGGAAATGCAGAAAGAGCCCTTGTGTTTTCAGTGTAGTCCTAAGAAACATCCAGTAAGATAGAAATAGTAGTACTGTAATGGATTCAGTATAGAAATCTTGGTGCTTCAGGTTTCATCTGGGCACACTGTTGCAGCAGTTTTAGGTCTCATCATATGCAGAAGGATTTGGATTACACACTACAAGTAAATAGGTGTGTGTTACATTAATTTAACTGTGTGAATCAATAAAATTAATTTTCTTTCTTATCTAGAATTTTCCAATATTATGTATTATTGTACAACTTTCAACTAAAATGTATTAACTAATCTCCAGAGCTCATTTCACGCTATGGATCACACATCTGATTTTTACCTGCTGGGATGTGGATGAAATATAGGTTGAAAACATTTATTTTATGAATGTATTGATGAAGCATTTGACTGTTTCTGTGGTTATTGAGTTGATTAACGTATTTTGTGGACATACACTAACACTTTCCGAAATGAACTAGCTTTATAGCTTTTTAAGCACCAGAAATGTCATTAAACATGCAGTATATTGACATTTTAGTGAATTTGCACATTTGGAAAATATATATTTAGACAGTAGCAGTAATCATTGTAAAATAATCTGGCACATTGCTTTCTTAACTATTTAGCCGAGCATGTAGAATGCTGAGTTAAACAGTAATAATAAATAACCTAATTAATTTAACATCAGATTAATTGACATTACTTTATTGTTCTTTGGCTATAGTAAAGCTTTAGTTTAAATAAATGGATGCTGTTCTCTGCTGAGTTATTTTTCACATTAGACAAATTTAACTGTAACTGTAACCCACATTTTGCTGTATTTGGAGCTGACAGATCTTAAATCCTTTTATCATGTGTTAGACTGTTATAATTTATGTATTTTTTAAATGTGGTGGAGTAATTTTACACGCTGTTTGTAACACTGAGGTTTAGTGGTTCTTCTGCAGAAGTGAATGACAGAGACAAAATATAAGAGATGCTCTAAAATATATATCGTTGGCATTTATTATTTGTTGAGGTGTTTTAGTGCAGCGCTGCCTGTATTGAACACAAGTTTGCATTGGGTTGGCTGGGTTTGATATGATGGCAACATGCTTTAGTGTAGAGCAGCATTTCCAACCCTGTTCCTGGAGAACCTCCAGCACTGAACATTGTGCATATCTCTAATGTGACAAGCCTGTTTAATGTCTGCTTTTGTCTAATCAAGCCTGAGAAGTTAGGGAGACATCTCAAACGTCCCTCAGGGTTGGGAAACACTGGTGTAGAGGACAATCAGAGCAGGGCAGATGGCTTCTTATTTTTGACTCTGTGTTTTTATAAAAATATTCCTAGTGAGCTTAATATTTTTTTCAACTCAGTGTTTCACTTGTGGAAAGAGCTGTGGGGCAGCCATGGCCTAATGGTTGGAGACTTGGTCTTGTTGTTTGATTCCCACTGCTGTCAAGAAGCTACTAAGGTGTCCTTGTACTCACTGAATAGAATTAAATGCAGAGGTCACATTTCAGTATGGGACAAATACGTAATTTCACTTAATGAGCGGTATGGATATGGTTGCTTGTATTTGTGCACTTGTGACCTAAAGTACTAATGACCTTATTAAAGAGCACTTTGTAAGTTTTAACAGTTGGTTTAATCACATTTAATATTGACACAATGCCCTATGTGATGCGTTTCTGCACTGCAGTATGTGCACTGGACCTAAATGGAGACAACTTTATTTCCTGTCTTAAGGTTTACAAAATAGGTGCAAACCAATAAGGCAACAATACACCAGGGAACTCATTATTAATTAGTGATAAATGGTTAAAGCTCAATCAGACCAATTGAGATCTCCAGCTCCTCGTTTCTGCCTTTAATACTACCACATATAACAGCAGTAAGTTTTCCCTACACAACAGGGGTTTCAGTTAAGCTCTCTGTGGTCTTGTCTCTGTCTGCTATTATTTAAGTAGAATTAAATTTCAGATATAATTCACATGACAATTGAAAGAAGTGCATGTCGATTCACTTTCTTCTGTATCAAAAATTCATGCTGTCTTTCTCTTGAGTAGGCTGACCAATGGCTAGTAGTTCTCCCAGCTGTTACTGTGTTATCATTGCACTCCTGTGTGTATGTTGCAGTTGTGATGGTCTAATACCATGCACAGTTATTCTTCTGTTTTTTTGTATGCTGCTTTAGGAGAGCCGAGCAGATGCTCGGACTGACCTGGAGCAGCTCACCGGGGCAGCGTTCATTATTGGTGAGGAGGAGGAAGCACCTGCTGACTTTGTTATAGACGCTTTTGAATGAACTGTCTTCAATAGCCTCTGCTTCTTGGTTTGATGTATGTACTCAACCTGCCTAATCCAAAACCTCCTCCATTGACCTTTAAAGCTTTCCAGAAACTCTTGCACCCTGAACAGCAAAAGATGTCTATCAAAGTTCAGCATCTGTTCAGTGTCACAGTAATGATGTGTGTGTGTGTAAATGTGTGCGGTTATATGGCTATATATAAGAACGTCTCAGGAGAATAGCCTGATTCATCTTGATTGCCCAGTTTAGGGCACAAGATCCATTTAAACTGCAGAAAGGCAATGTGATGTTTGTAGCATGACGTGTTTAATTATATTCTGAATATATACAGTATATTATATATTTAATTTTAAGTATTTAAAGATGTGATACTGTTTATGACAAGTTGTTCAGTGTTGTTTTCAGCACAAAATTTTGTTGCACAAAGGCAATTGCAAATGTTTTTAATACAGCACTAAAATGTTAAACGATTTATGCAAATCTGAGTTGTTTTGACATTGTTCAAGTTATTAAATAAAACCTGAATGTAGTCCACCAAACCAAGATGATACATGTATTTAATATATAATGTATTATTGAGTCTTTGTTTAACTGAACTTAGATTTTATGTTTTCCAGACTTCATAGGAATGAGGACTATTTTCTCTTTAGGTTTTTAGCAGGATTCTCTATTGTCTTTCATATCCCACCCACTGTGATTTATTAAAGCAACAGAGCCTGTCCTCAGACCACAGCAGCCAAGCTAAGGCATGCTGACATTACAATTTGCCATATATCACATAGTCACCAGTTTATGAATATGATTAAGGGGAAATATTACTGGATCAAGTAGCCTTGTGCTTTTAAGGGTTAATAAGTGTGTGTGCGAGTTTGATAGACAGGTGATGCTGATAGCTTGATTTTGTGTGTGTGTGCGCATTTTCAAAGAGCTTATACAGAGGGGAACATGTTTGTAAGAAGTTAATCACATATATAGCAAACATATACATGCAAAAAATGTTATGTAAGCATACCATGTTCAAGAATATAGAGTTATATAGTCAATATTTTATCATTCAAATTTAAAAAACTTTTTCAAGTAGTTGCTGCAGTAATGCAATGCAACAGAAGACCTTTAATTAACAGCACTTAAAATATATTCTCTCCACTGTTTGCATTGCACTAGACTTCTACAACTAAACTTCAGCAATTAAACTTGATTATCAAAACGCATAAGCTAATAATGAATACACAAAGAGATGATCCCTCCAAGTATCATTTTCAAATCCTGCTGTTGCTTTTATTAGGTTTGTTCCTGATATATTAAAGCTTTCGCTTTTTCTGCAGTACAGGCCAGGATAAAATAACATAAGGAAAGGAAAAATAGTTTTTGTTATTGCCACTTTAAAACGGCTGCTTGATGCTCCACCAAACTGTGTCACTGTGCCTCTGAATAACGATGTCGAAGAGGCTAAAAAGTTGCTGTTTAATAAATTCATCCTGATGTCTTAGGAACGACGGTGGGCTGGAACAAAAGGTGTTGTGGGGTAACAGCGGCATCATTTAAAATGCTTCCTCTGTATGTGACCCTGCTGAGATTTGCACCTGTGTGAAAGAGCAAACGAGTGCTCCTGACGAAACCATGCCGCTGTTTCAACTCCAGGCTTCTTCATTAAAGCATCCAAACCATTCAGCCTAATTAATCTTTTGAGCATGCTTCACTTCTCTCCAGATAAGCCCATTCTGTTTGTTTCCCCGCGTGATAATCAGGCAAATTTCCAGTTACAGTGGCACACGTGTTCTCGCCGAGCCCCCACGGGTCATTTTAGCAAAACCACAGATGCTAGCAGAAAAGAAATAACTAAACACATTTTATTAAGGTTTAAGCTGGGGGCAAGGAGCTCCTGGAGGACACAAAACAAATAAATACACACTGCTGTCTTCCTCAAAGACTGTTTACCAAGCGCATTACCTGCAGCGAGATCTCATCATGTGCGAGTGCGAGTTGCGCATCACAGGGGGCCGTTTGATAATTACTAAATGGATGCTTTGCAGTCATCTCCCGCCACTGAGCTCTGGGCATTACACCTGATAAATGTCCACAGGTTTCTTCTGTTGCCGCCGCATTAATAGTTAACAGCTCAATAAAATCAATCAGTGCATTATCTGGCCTGTCTCTTGAGATTGGATCAGTATGTTTAATATATTTACCACCATGTTTATTATAGCGCATTCATAATCGGCCCTTTACGTATAGTCTCTTTGCTGTGTTTGAGTTACTGGCCCGCTAGTGCTGCAGAAATGAGTTTGTTAAAGAGGAGAGACCTTGATTCAAGCGTATCTTCTCCATCTTTCTTATTTCATCATTTCTAATATAATAATTTATCTTCTTTCATACATATACAAAACTCCAGGGCACTTAATCCTAAAGTCTGAACACTGAAGTCTGAATTTAGTATCAAATGTTTGTAGCCCACAACTGTCCACTTGGTAATTTTGCAGAACAAGATACAATAACTGACACAAGCGTGCAGTACATATTTAATTACGTTCTTCAGTTTAGTTGTGTAATACAGCCAGACACTGGCACTCACAGCCTCTCAAATCTGGCACTGCAGCTTTAATTCGTTTGCATTTTTTTGCTAATACCTTTGCGGCAGACAATAAATGCACTTAGTGACGAGACAGCAAAATAGGTGTTGGGAGAAGCAATGAAGTAATTTTATTGGTCGATGGCTGGCCAATGAAATAGGTTGTTTGTATAAGTGATGTTTTTACGAAACAATACCCTCATACATCACTAAAGAATTACGAAAGTGCACCTTTTGCGCCACGCGATCTTTATATTGACAAAATTTGGAATCAAAACAAGCTTCTATTATCAACTTTCTTTTCTATCAATATTTAATAAAATAAATATATTTTTTGGTTGCTTTACACTTTGGGACCAAACATAAATAACATTTTCTTTAATCAGAGTCTCTCCCATTCAGCCCTATAGACAACGAGACAAAGTAATATACGAGAGCGCAGTAGTGTTTGATCACTCAACACTGGCAGCGATCAGTCTCCTTGGTGACTTTCACATTTGTGTTTACCGTCCCGCTGCTAAACCCATTTTCACGGTGGGCTCAAAACGACAATGTATCGACGTTCCATTTAAGTTGACAATGGCCTGGAAGAGTCTGTCACTAAGAAGATGTAGAGCAGAAAACAGCTGAAACACCAGGGCCACCACTAAACATATAACCCAATTATCCTCAGCGCTTTCATAGTTAAGAGGTTTGCTTTTTGCCTTTTACTTTGTACTTGAAAAACAAAAGATAACTCGCTATCTATCTTACCAACCCCTCAAACAACCACGTGTCCAGCACACATTCAAAGCTACTGCTCTTATGCAAAACACTCCATCCAAGCTGACACAAAATTTATTTCTGAAGACTGCTTAATATGATAATTAACACCTTATAGAAAACCAAAGTCTGGTCTCTGGTGAGTGAGAGAAACACGTTTTTCCGGCACTGTGAGCTAGTTTACATTCAAATTAATTACAGTAAGTGTCAAAAGGTGTGATTGAGGTTACAAGGGGCCACGGTGCAGACTCCAGACAGCCGTGGAATAGAGAACCTGCTCTGTAATGGCTTCTGATGACAGAGAATATTCCAAATCGATCTCTCTGTCCTTCGGCCAACCATCCACTCACCCCTTTGGCTAGACCACATGTTAAACTCACTCAGAGAAATCCAAGACCTGAGCACAAAGCAGGGACATGCTCAGTCAGTTAAGCCGTCCAGACAGGGGACAGTGGAGGACAGGGATCTGCTGTTGTGGTGCTCATTCACAGGAGACAAAGCCTGTGTTGATTTCTACTGCAGGCCATGTTCTCATCATTAGCCAGCATTAGTGATTTTAAGAGGAGCCCTGACCGTGCTATTGATTAATGACTGCTTGAAACACAGCAGAGTGGACTGATAACTCTCATGAAACCTGTCAAGAATATGTCTGGGTCATGATTCATCCCAAAAGCACGTCAAAGAAACAAAACTGAAGCCTGTTTTGTAGATGTTTTTGCACTGTGACATTTCTCATAACAGAAATTTCTTGATTAAAATTGTAATTTGTATATCACAGAAATATTCCCTAAACTTCATGTTGCTTGAAATAAAACTGTATTATAGTGACATTACATTCATTTTTTTAAGTACACAAAATAAAATATTTTAGGTTTATTCTTAAAATGCGAGTGGTATAATGTGAGTGTTTTACAGTAATAAGATTCAGCATTAAGAATAACAAGAGATTACAGAAAAAGAGATGTCTGAATACATTACAATAATGAGAATGTGGGAGAAAATGTGATTAATTGTGATGATAATAATGTTTCAGTGCAAAAAATTCTAAGTGCAAATAAATGGCTTCAGTTTCCTAAAGCAAAATATTATTTATTTTTTTAGCTTTTGGTGTGAAATGCGACCTAAACAGTTTTCTAAGGTTCATTCAATTTCTCCATTCAAGTCTCTGAGAAAACACAAGAGACAAATCTGTCCTGTTTGCACACAAACATAATACAATATAATCTTTATTTCATGTGCACAATTACATGTCAAACAGCAGTAGTTACCGTATCTGACAGTTCAGGAGTAACATACCGCATAACTAAACAAATATAACTGGTTATTTGAAGTTATTTGTTTGAGCGAGATACTTATTCTTTCTGTTCATAAACAGAGATTCAGAATCAAGAGTTCAGACTCGACAGAAATGCCACCCAATACAATGTTAAATATAAAATCAATTCCAGCTCATCTTCTCTTTCACTGTGTCTGTCTGCCCAGAACACACTCACCCCCCAACACACACTGGCTGTATGAGATATGAGACAGTCTAAACAGCCTGTGTGGAATTATGGGAGGCAGTCTCAGTGAACTGGCTTTGAAAACTCTGCTCTAAGGATCTGTCTGAAAATCTTTGCTTTATGTTCATCCCTGGAGAGATGTGTGTCTTCTCATCTCTTTCACTGTTCCTGCCCGGTTTTAAGAACCTGTAGTAACCCCCGCTTTCTTCTCCTAAACTTCTGTTCTGTTGTTCTGCACTGCCAGAACAAGCTGTATCTGTAAATGTGTGTTTTTATCGTCCGCTATCTGCTCGTTCATATTTTACACACTGAATCACATGAAAACATTAGGTTCTCAATGTGCTGTAGAACCTTTCTTACATGAAGAAGTGACCTGCTTAAACATGTGAACTCTGCATTTCTCATTTTAACCAAGAACTCATCACTTGATAAGTAGACAATCTAATTTTTAGATTTTGATCACATTTTTAGGCTCAGAGAGTAATGGAATACTTGAAATTAATGCAATAAAATACAGTAATCTTACTCTCTTGCAGTGCTAGTTAAAAAGATGTAATCTGATAACCAGCAAATTTAAGTAAAAACTGTGAAGCAAAACAGCTCCAACCAGCCTGAGGTTGCTAGCTGGTCTCCCAGCCTGGCCAGGCAGATCAAGCTGGTTTGTTTTGATGGTCCTAGAGGGTTTTTGGACATATGTCAGATTGAACTAAGAGACCAGCTGGTCAACCAGCTAAACACCACCCTGGCCAGGCTGGGAGATCTAGTTAAACTCAATTCCACCCGCTACTCCTCTCTTATTATACCAGTGGTTCCCAAACTTGGCTACGCAAATTTGATTTTTTTCAATTAAGGACTTAATGTTCAAACCATGTTTGTGTATTTCTCTCAAGTAAAAAACAAACACCACAATGCTGTGTTGATGTAAAATAAATCATCCAATCAAATTAGCCAATGAATATATCTTTAGCGGTCAAGCATGAGTGTTTGTCATACATTCAGGGTTCACAAATAACTGGATTCACTTCACATTCTCTCTCACACAAACATTTGCTCTGCTGTATTGATTTCTGATTGGATTATCTATTGAAGAGTCCAGTTAGCAGCAGTGTGAGTTACCACTAACACTTTCCCCACATATGAAAGCAGCAAGGACAAAAATAGCAAGAGGTGTTACCTTATTAGCTCAGTATCTGGTGTTATACTATTTAGAGCGTGTGATGACATACTTCACAAGAACATTTAAAACCCTTAGAGGCCATGAGGTTGAACGTTATGGTAAAAATGTGGTGAACCTTTATTAAGGACATGCATATAATACTGATATTTTATCATTTCTCTTCATATATGTGAGTATGTGGATGAGTCTGAATGCAGAAGAGGCCACACCAGGCCCCCTTCAATCCGTGGCCTCGGGGCCCGAATTGGAAAGCTCTTTAAAAGCAAATTCACTCCACAATTACAGCATGTTCTGTATTTCCATTAGACTAATGTCACCCGAGCTCTCACTTAAATAAATGAGTTATATAATTAACCATCAAATTAATTAACTTTACAAGTGGCACACTTCAGCAACTCTGGAGGGGGAAGAAGATTTGATTTGCTGAAATTGCGTCGAACGTCTGAGCGTCGCTTCTGTCAGAACTGACACGTGTGGGCTATGTTAGCATCCCGACACGCTGCACTGAGGTGATCATTACGCACGTGAAAGACAGATTTAAGAAAGAGAGGCTTGAGGGGACAGCTCACTTCTTTCTCAAGCACTCTGATGATTCTTCAGAGAAATGGGAGATCGAGCAGTTTGTCAAATGCAGCAAAGGTGGCAATTTAAGAAAGCGTGTGTGTTCTCCTCCTGTGGCAGGAGCTGCCGTGTCTTTCTGCCTATTGATCGGCGCTCTGCAATGAACACTCAGACAGGAAGCGGAAAGCCTGCTGAACTGATGCTGAGCGTGTTCCTCCCCCTCCCTGGAGGTATGCTATTTGAGTTCTGCCATCTTTTCCTATGAGCAAGAGTGCGTACAGTCCCGATCTATTCATTACCAATTATCCTTTAATGTGCTGTGAAAGGCAACAATCAAAATATGCTTTTGGAAGCCCTTTGAATACTGAGAAAACATCTAAAAATATATATATTCTATTAGATGTCCATCAACGCAAAAGTGTCCCATAACCGGCCAAATGTAAATGCTTTATCTGCTCAATAAATGTAAATGCTTTATCTGCTGTAG
This sequence comes from Chromobotia macracanthus, assembly GCA_036877525.1. Taxonomy (NCBI): domain Eukaryota; kingdom Metazoa; phylum Chordata; class Actinopteri; order Cypriniformes; family Botiidae; genus Chromobotia; species Chromobotia macracanthus. The sequence continues at coordinate 2,338,418 of JAZGTH010000095.1, forward strand.
TTCATACAATCATACAAACATAGACCCAGCTTACACTTCTGGCTGGGTCAATGTTGTGCATAGCTCAGCTGGGTGAACTAACCTATTAAAGCAATCTTTTGTATTTCAAATCATTCCATGAGTCTTCATTCACAGGGTTAAAAAGTGTCTGTCTGTTTAATACATTATGTGATGTTTAGACATGAAGAGCTGAAGCAGATTTAGGTAGCAGTTTTATGTCTCTTTTTCATCCTTGAGATGTTCCAGCTCTAAAAAAGATTGTTACTGGTAAAACGAACAGCACATTCAGTATTTATTCCATTAGTATTGAGCTTAATTGTATATTTTTACAGTATTAATTCACTCTGATATTCCTTGTGTTCTACCAGGAAATGAAAGCAGTTCTCAGCTGAAGAGTTTCACAGTTAATCCAAATATCTTTGATCATACAAAAACTGCATTTATAGACATAAACCTAAAGACACCAAAACCCTACGTCTCATCATCACCCGAGCGATTCCTCATTTTTTGTAAGCTGAAGTTCAGTTTAATAGCCTAAAATAACTTACATTTTTCATCTCATTAGATGAGGAAATTACTGGGTAATATAATCATGTATCTCTTTTGACTGATACAGGCAAACAAGAAGCCCGACTGAGCTTCATTTACATCGCAGGTTTGTAAAAATGAATTTTTCGCAGCATATTTGGACTCTCTCTGGCAAAACGAGGGTGTTGCGATTATTAAAAGGCCTGTTCCCCAGGAGTCTACATTTAAATCATGACACACCATTTAGCTTGTCATCCTCAGAGTATGAAAAATACCCATCTCTGTCCTCATAATTGTCCTCAAAAAATTTGTTTGTGTGTGTGTGCATGTGAAGGCATTTAGGATACAAGCGGCGCTGTCAAAAACACACAGTTTTTAATATTTTTACTTTTTTTTTTGAAAAATGATGAAAATAATACTGCTCATTTTCTATTCAGCCTATGAACTGTTATGTGTGTGTTTATCTGTGGAACATAACTGGCTCTCATCCAACGCCTCCATTGTCTCTGCAGCTTTTGAAAGACTGATGGTTCTCGTGAATGACTCTTACAGTTATTAATGCTTTTTGTTTGAGTAGGTCAATGTGTGAGTGTGTTTGTCGACTGAGAGAAACTATTGAACAGAGTGAATGAGAGAGATCAATCTGATATTCAGAAGTCACTTAGGGGCAGACTTTCTACACAGTTGTGGCACTTCTCAAAACCTCTGTCTTATTCCAGTTTAACTCAGTCTGTGCTGGTGTGATGGTGTCATGTACATTAGCTGTATTTTTGGTAAATTATGTTCTTTATTTGCAAAAGTCTGCACTAGTTCCCTGCTGTAATTACTGCTGTATTCTTACTGTGCACAGAAAGCAGGTAGTAAATGACATTTTGTTTAAAAGGAATGTTTGATTACAGTGATGTACAGTTTCCTCACTGACTGCACGTCATCATCATCATCTTTTACTCAAAACTTTCGTATTCGTTCAGCTCCATTTTTTTGGCTGTATTTGCATCATGTGGTGTAATTCCTCTAGTCAGTTGGGCAATTAAAATGACTCCCTCGCTAACTTATTCTCACTGAATTCCCCCTGAATTCCACCCTAAATGGCAACAGCTACCCAGTAAACATCTTAATTCCTGCTCTCTCTCTCTCTCTCTCTCTCTCTTTCTTTCTCTCTGCCTCTGTTATCTAATACTGCGTCTGTGACAATAAAGACGAGTAAAGAAGGATGAGGGGAAACATCGAGATAAAAATCAGAGGATCTTATTATGTCTAACCCACTACAGATAGTGATGCATATAAAGAACACACCAAGAGCGGGAGGGCAACCAATAATTCAAGAAGTGACAGCAAATAACGGATATAATTCATCTTCCCGAGTTGAGAGTGAGTTACATGACTGGATATTACCCCCTAAGTCTGCATCTGTGTGTGTGTGCTGCAGGGATCGGTGAGTGACGGGTGCTAAATAAGGTATAAGAATAAATGTGAGTGTGTGAGAGAGTGTCTGAGGCTGAAACGCAGCAAGACTTTCTCCCTGTCATATCTGTTTCTGACACCTGTCAATCTAAAATCATTTACAGGTCTTCCAGAAGGCTGTCAGAGTTGTGTTTATCTCTTTGGGATAAAAAGCCTTTAGAGAGTTCTGGGGTACAGTATGCTCGTTTGAGCTGGAACCATGTCATACATATCAATATGTGATTGTATTTAACTCCGGCCTACCCTCCAGACTCACTCACACAAAATAAATGTTCTTTGCAACATCTTGCAAAAGCCCTTCTCTTAGAAAGAACAAATATTCATATAGGGTTCTTTGGAATTAGAAACTATCTGAAGTTCAGGGAATTGGTTTCTGGATTCTCAGAAGATCATACGTGGTTATTTCACCAATGAAATGCTTTTCAACTAGTTAAAATGGACATGAATTAATTAATCTAACATCTTAACAAAAACATATTTAACTCATCAGAAAATATTATCTTACCTCACATTTTAGTTGGATTATTTTTAAAACAAGACAAAAACTATTTGCCACTAGGGTAAGAAAAATTCACAAAAGATATATTTCCCAAAAGTCTTAATATCTCATGTGGTTTTACTCTGTATTTTTCATACATTTCATGAGAAACAAGACAAAAATACTGAAAAACACTGCTTTTATTAAGGTCAGGCGAAACATCCAAAAGACATAAAATCCTCCAAATTGTCTCTGAACAGCTGCTCGTGGCCTCATTTCCAACGGGAGCCCCACTGAGACACAGACTCCTCTCGGCTGCAGGGTCAGGGGCATGAGAAATCATAAGACCCTCTGGCTGAGCTGCCGTTGGAGCTGCGATTGTTTATCGAGATGGTCATGGCGGAGCAGCTGTTCATTGTGTGAGGTTTGCTTAAAATCGCTAAAGCGGCCTCCCCTCCTGATGCCCCGCACGTGTGGTTAATTCTCCCTGGTGGCTGTGCACAATGAGGCATGAGCACAGAAAGAGAGAGAGAACTCATCAGACATGTAGCCTGAAGCAAAAGAAATGCTCCCAACTCGGTCACAATCGATGACACCATCATCTCCGACTCTAGATAATGATATCTGTGGTTGGGTGCATTAGAAAGAAGGAGTGTGTGTGCCTGGGTTTGTGTGTAGTGACCTGGATATCTCTGTTACCTTCTCCATTGTGATGCTGTCTAATCCGAGTTTCACTAATGAGAATATCTGCCTGTCTCACATTCACCCGTCTAGTCATCTTTCTGTACTATCTGATCTTCTGTAGGGCTGGTCTCACACACTGCCACGTGCAGAAACTGTCATGTTCTTAATCAGTATTATTATCTTGTATTCCAGCAAAATGTCCTTAAAGCAAGATGATTTACTTAAGAAATCAAACTGCATGAGATATTGTTTCCTTCAGAGAATTAAAGAGAATTTTGTTCATTTTTATCCCTTTGGCAAAATGTTATTTTTATATAAATAACAGATTTCTGAAGTTCATGCCTAAACAAGACATTCAGTAAAAACGAAGCAAAACAAATTGTGATTGGTCTAGACTTGGTCTAAGTGGACGGTTTTAGGCCAGCATAAGATGAAAATGGGAGGTTTTGTTTTTGAAAAAAATGGGCATAAATGTGATTTATACTCTCACCCAAAATTTCCATGTTCATTCTAATGGGGTGAAAATTTGCAACAAAGCAGTACCCCATAACCTTCCTCCTTGTGTATTTGTATTTCCTCTCGCATTTATCTTGCTCAACATTATACGATCACAGCCATCTTTAGGGTGTCAAAAACTCTGCAACAATTACAACAGCCCCTCTGAGCGGAAGGCATTAAGCTTTCACCAAAACATTTGCAGGATCTAATTTTGCATGGAGAGAGAAAGCTGCATAATTTTTTGGAAAATGCGATATAGCGAAAATATCAAAACGTCAGTGTCTAGTTACACGCGGCAGCAATTAGCTACCTTGATGTGTAGCTTATAGAACATCTGTGCATGCTGGTGTACACACCCACACGTCTAACATAAGGTTAGAAAATGACTTGATGCCTGTCTGTATATCTCATTACATGTGTCTCACTAACAACAGCAGCAATGCTACAAGTACCCATAGACTCATTAGGAACAATGAGAGGTAATTCTATACAGTATTAAAGCAATAAGCCACAAGACACCGTCCTTTACAGTGATTTCACTACAATTACTGAATGTTATTAAGCATGGAGTAATAAAAACCATAAGTGTGTTAAAATCGTGGAATAAGTGGCCTTAAGTGGCTCCTCTTTTTTATAATGATAGTGATTAGTGATAGTGATCCTGCCTGCTGACTGGCTAATACATAGCTGTGGTTTATTCACAATAAATCACAATTATGATCAGGGCCAGACGTAATCTGCAGATTGTTTTGCTGTTTCTGTGCTGAATTTATGAAAAAATCTACAGAATTCAGCAGAATAGTTTAAAATGTGTTAAAAGAGCTGAGAGTACTCTATTTAATTAGCATTAAATTGAAATAGTTTTAATTGACAAATTTATTTAAAGCAAAATTTTACCTGAGCTTATAGTCTCTATTACTTCTCATCTATTATTATTATTATCTCATTCTATCATACTTTCCCCCTAAAAGTCCCAAAAAGTCATTGAAAGTTTATATAAGTCTGTGTAAAATGCAGTTAACTGCAGATGACATTTAACAGCAAGTTTTATTCAGTTCATCCACTGAATTAAGGAGCTACAGAGAAGCTTTGTGATTGATTGATACTGTAGACAGATTGTTACTAGACTCTTGAATACACCAAATTAATAGTAAGTTAAATTAAACCAACAGATAATGTGTATGTCAAGACCATATAATTATATTTTTTGTATAGATTTAGATTATTTAGAATATTTTTGCTTATATTGATATAGCAAATTGAAAGATCTATACATTGTATTTTAACATTCTCATGCAGAATCAGCATACTATGATGTGGCTTTTTTAACACTTCCCATAATTATTAAAATGTGGTGTAAAACTTTTGGTTCTTGTTGTGAATGGATCTGAAATGATCCAGTGCTGTCTGTCGCCTCATTTAATCCAGAGAGGTGTTTTCTTAACTCATCCGCAGTAAGTTTTATTTTAGACATTTCAAATATCTGCTATCAGCTGTTAGTGCTTGCTTTCATTAGAATATCATCACAGTAAACAGCACAGCTACTCCTCAGAAACGCATACGGGGTGTGTACACTTGTCAATGCCGAAAGTTTTTTCCAGATATATGTGGGTGTGGATTCGGCCTGGGCCTGGTTAGGACCTCATTATCAGGGACTTTATCTTCTAACAGAAGGGGCAATTTCACTTCAAGAAGTGACATTTCATGAAATGTCTGTGTCCTCAGTATTTTCTTTTGTAAAAGCAATAGGCAAAAGGTACACAAGGTTGTGTCATATTGTGCATATTGTCATGTCAGAACCGCTGTGCATTGTACCTAACAACAACCTTCGAAATACATAATCACAATGCACTCATACTTACTGCCTAAATAAAACCAGTAAAAGCAATATGATAAAAGACATGGTATTTAGTAACTGTAATACTTCTGCTGAGTAAAACAGTCCTTACAGGATCAACTCATTAGGTTCAACACATTAACACAAAATTAAATTGCAGCCACAGGTTTGCATACTACATATCATTAATTATATTTGATAATTTACAGTGATTTAAACGTGACACAATCCAATATTACAGCTGAGATTATCTGTTTTATAATTAGCATTGGACAGCAGTTTACAATCTGCATGATTTGTTGTTTGAATGAACCTCACATTCATTATGCACCTATAGCGGAGTTGCATATCACTTGCAGGTTATAAACCAACAACTCAAAAGATGCAAACCAACCTGTATGTGTTCTCCTCCTATATGTGCCACTCCTCTGGCTGTGCCTCTTGCTACAAAGGAACAACAGCTTGCCACAAAGAACAGCTCCCACAGGCCCTGCTAATGCTCTAACATGCCGAGCGCTCTCGTTCACCAATGTTGTTTACTGTGATGGGGACTGACAGCCACACGCAGCACACAAGTCAACGTGCAAGCCTAAATTAGCTCCCAGACCGCTGCGCATTAATTATGAATTGAGAATAATTGCAATGGGACACGCCAGAGTCTATTCGTTTGTGCTGAGCACTAAGTGTAAATATGACTGTATGCTAGGAGAAAACACAAGAAATGAAAGAAACAGAGATAGAGACCTCTATTTCTCTAGAGATATGTTAGCATGAGCGTGTGACCAATGCCACTGCGGTTCAAACAACCTGCTGGAGCAAAGGAGAGACCATTATCCTGCACTGCTTTTCTGGTGAGGTGGAGGCTTACAGACATGCATCCTCCTCATCTGAGGAATTACGACTGGTTAAAACTGTCAGGCAGTGTCTCAACACATACAGTGCTAATAAAATTCTCTGTGACTGTAAGACGTCTCCGTATTGAGGTGCAGTCCATTATAATGCCATAACTAAGACTGCTTCATTATTAAAAACAGAGCTGTTTGTTTTGCCTTTTGTCTAAATTCCCAGATGTCCTCTGATATTTCAAAAAAATCCAGTCAGATGATTTAATAACTCAAGGATTGACAAGCTATTGATCAGAGGTTGGTGTTTTTAGGGGAGGGACATTCTAATTCTTGAGTGCATTTGATTGGACAAAATAGGTGAGAGCTGTTTAAGTGATGATATGTTGGTCCATATTCCTGGAAAGGCTGTACTTCAAATGCATATCCGTCAACAGAACATTTTGTCATTAGCATATAGAGATGACTTCAAAGCTAATAAACTAGTCTGAGGCAATATTTTTTACATTTACAAGTAGTTAAGCACACATAATGCTGAAATTATCTTAAATCTATATGTAGCCTGTATGTTAAGCAGTTTGGGCTGAATTAATTGCATAAATTTAGGCGTTTAAATGCTAACCAGAATGTTTTAGTGCTGACACTCTAATGATAACTTTTCTCCCCGAGGCCCAGCTGAAACGCAGAATATTTGTACAATGTCTTCAGCTCGTCAGTATCAAAACAGCAGTAAGTGTGACTCTCTTAAGCTCATGTAAACCACAAACCCATCCCAGCCCTCCCGAGGGATGGATGAAAGATGCGTCAAGAATGTTTTCCTGCTCCATTTCTTTGCTGTTTGGAGTCCCAGCAGACGTCAGGCTCTGATATCTATAAAATGTGCTTCGATAGGGATCAAACGCTTGGAACCCACGGGTCTGTTCCTCTAGTGCTCTTTCTGTTCCACTCGTTTATTCATGCAAACAGCAGAGGAGTCCCAGAGAGGAGAGAAGGCGAAGCGTGTTAGTACACACGTCAGGTGCAGCTCTAATGCCTGACCCAAATATGCTGCCAAAGCTTGTGTTTCATGTTAGGAGGAGTGGTACTGGTAAGATAATACGCTGCTAAACTGGGTAACAGGGCCAGTCGTGCCAAGAGGAAACGCGATGACAACAATCATCACATCCTGAAGCTGGTTTTACAATGTTTAAATTGGCTAATTCTATAATGCTAATATGGTGCCGTTTATCAGCTTTATTGTTTGCTGCTATTAGACGTGTAGTCTAATGACACTAAAAAAGTGTCATAAACCAATTCCAATAATACCTTCTAAATCAGGAAATATATTAGTTAAAAACTGCAAAATAATCCTATTTTTTCAAAATAACTAGATACCCCTCACTGAATTGAACATTTACTCAATGCACTGCAGAATATCACGGTTTGAAACGCAGCATGCAGTTCACTGGAACTCAAACACAGCTGACTTGATTTATTGGCTGTCTTAATCTGACCGATTCTGTCTGTGCAGGCAGTATACAGAGGAAGCAAGACATGGAGGCATGCCCGCATCTGTTGTGTGTGTAACATCACATCTACCACTGGCACCATGTGATTGGTTCTTGAAAGCAGCATAAATGGATCCTTCACTGCCTCTGATATCCCACAATCCTGTGCATGCTGTTCGGTGTAATGGAGCGAGTAAAAGAAGTACATTAATTCATAAATGTCCATTTCATTTTTTTCAGTTGATGATTCAATTTATAACAAGAAGCAAGTGTCATAGTCATGAAGTATTTGCTTGGTTTCTGTAAAGTTCACTTGAATTAGTTCTAGATCATTAGACGTGATTGCCTTCATACAGGCAGTGAGGTCTTATTATTGGAAACAGTCATCGTGTAGTTTGGTTTTACTGTTTATAAGCTCAAACTGCTTCTGTTATTTGTGTTATGACTGCATACTTTGCTAAATTATGAATTCTGGACAGGATTTTCCATTTTGCCTGAATTTATTGACTTGTAAACTTGTGTTTTAATATAAATTCTGCGTAACTGAACTCAGTTCACTGCACTCTCATCTCTGTGTTCCTCTTAAAACAGTGCTTTAGAAGCAGGGCTTGTTTTGGTCTTTGAGCTTCAGAAGAGTAAAGAGAGAGCACACAGTGAGATTGTAAATGCACTTGAGTGATGAGGGAAGACCAAGTACCATGTCACATGACTACAGATTAAGATTCTGATTGACTAAACAAGACCCTGTTCCTGCCAAAACATGAAAGAAATGACTACAAATGACTACAAATGACTACAAACGAAGTGTAAAATCTACACAGTTTTTAGACAGGCTGCGTGCAGAGGGCTCTGTAGCCTGTGTCATTGCTCAGGTAGACCGCAGCAGTTAGCACATTATCGAGGACAGCAATTTCACTCTGTAGAGGCTTTGTCTCAGGAGAGTGTGCACCGGGGACTCACCGACGAGGCTTTGTGCCTTGATAATATTTCTTTCTTTATATGTTTCATCCCTCATGAATTCACTCGATTTCCATTTTTTAAGTTCCAGCTTTTCCTCACCTCATTCTGCCCCTTCTCATGTCCCCTCCCCCTGCTGACCATCTGTGTTTCCTTCCCTCCTGAGGTTCAGAGTAAAAATTGTCTGTCCACCCAGCAGCCATTTAGTGAGCTCAGCCCACGAGAGTCCAATCTCAAACTGTGCGCAATAGAAAAGACGTGACCCACAGAACACGAGAGATGAAACACAGTGAGCTCTTGTCATGCACAGGACTGAGAAATCGAGATCGCTTCAGTGGCTCAGTTGTTTCTCCTAGACAGTAGGGAGATGAAATTGAGCACATGGAGAATTTGCAAAGTCACCTGCTTTTCAGTTCTAAGAAGACTCTCATTTGTGACCTTAGTAATGTGTCTACTATGGTGTTTCAGAAGAAATCTCAGCAATGTCTCAGATTGTGCTAAGATTTATCTGCAATCATAATTCAGAGATTTTAATAGGATCAGCTATGTTCTAACAGATTTCATTAGCTCTATACTCAAGAAACAAGAGACAACACATTAAAATCAAGCTTAAATAATAATCATTTCATTCATAAACGTCTGTTTGGTTAAGTTGTTGCGTGATATAAGATATCTGCAGACTTTATATGCTCTCTGTCTCTCTCTTCTCACAGTCTTATAATAGAAAGACAGATACAATAAATTAAAGATGAATATGACGTCGTTTTTCATAGATGTTCTTCATAATCCAGCTTCTGTGTTCTTTAATGGGAATGGGATGAATTTTTTAAGTTTTCTGAGCTATAAAAGAGTAACATGCCAGTTAACAGAAGAGATTGAGATGAAGAGGAGACAAAACAGAGAGAGTTGAATGTGTATGTGAGACAGTGGGAGTCCTGCTCTACTGAAGAGCGCTGATAAGACAGCCATGCTGAGATGTCGTTTCTCTCAGACTGAGCCAGAATATCAGGAGAACCACGAGGGGAGAAGATTAAACTGCAGTTTACGTCAAACAAACACAAACGGGCAACCACAAAATTAAGTAGCAACAGAATTTTATGTAAACCAATCAATACAACAGCTGCTGGCAGTGTAGTCTGTAGTCTGTGTCCATGCTGAGAAAAACTCACAGAAGTGTTTTCCATCCCAGTGTGGTGACAGATTGACAGACAGTTCACTACACACACACACACACACACACACACACCTTAAATGAAAATAATTATGAAGGCTTGATAAAGCCAACAAACTGGTTTTATACAAGCTAGCCTAGCATCCACCAGAGCCCTTTAGCAACTAGCAACACCCACTTTTTCTTTAGTGGGACCACAAGATATGTTTTGTGGGTTTTACTTGCATTGTGGGGCATTAGGTCCTCACATGGATAGAAAGATAATTTCTATAATGCTTTATCCATGAGTTACAGACACTAATGCATATACATTACACGCATATGCATATGTCAGTTTATTTGATTAACACACACGATTATGAATGTTCACACAATCGTGAGTGTGAACGCACCATTACTAGATTTGCAGGAGCTCGCTGGCACACAAACACACATAAATTAGCAGAGCTAGATCACTGTGGCACTGGCTCCTGTTTTTGTCCCTCATAGCAGTATGGTAATATTCTGCTCCTCTCCATTAGGGCTGTTCAGGATTGCATGAGATTGATTGTTTGTATATGATATTAGCGGCTCTTCAAGGAGACTGCTCTGTGAAAATAATAGGCGGCAGTTGCTAGGGCTCAAGAATTGGAAGATTAAATACAGACTCGCATGGCATTATCACACAAATAAGAAATGATGGTAAATTTATCTGCCTCAATTGCCAAATCGCTTCTGATTTTATTTTATTTTACTTTCTTCCATCTTAGGTGGGTCACTGTGTATTGGTCTTAGGGGATTAAATTTCTTTTCATGCAAATTTACTTCAACAAGTGCAGTTGGCTATTTGATGCAGGGGAGACAGCTTATTTTGATTAGTGGGCTACAGCAGAGAGGAACGTTTAAAATGTATTATTCAGAATATCCTGCCAAAATCGTATGCATATGATGGTATGTGTTTTTTGAACTAGGCCCTCAGGTTTAATGGTTTTAAGTCATGAATAGTACATTTTATTGGAAAAGCACAAATATGAATCAGCTTGTACTCAATTTCTGACATTCTAAGCGAGATTTTCAAGCATTTATCAGCTCCAAGAGCCCTAATGCAGTTTACAAGCCCTACAGAAACCAAAGAACTCCTCTGACAGAACTTGATGCGACATGGTTCAGAGCTGAGAGTAATTTTGCCAGCTTCATTTTGATTCTGTCAGCAATGAGTGAAGGGGAGCCTTGAAATGAAAATATAAAGCAGGAAGAGAGAGCTATGCTTTCTATACAGAAGAGTTTAATAAAAACCCAGAGACAGGCTGTTTACACGCCATCAAACCCACTGTGCTAGCTGCAGGGTGGCATTCTGTACGAGAATTAATACCGGTTCAGTCCCGTACGCAGGCATGCATACAAATCATGAAGACATAATCCAATCAATCTCAGACATTCCAGCCTTTCCGAACCAGCTGTGCCGAAATAAACAATCCTTTTTGGGCACTGACTGACCTTTAAGGTGATTATTTTAAGCAGATCCATAACAATCTTTCATTCAGATTTCTGCATTACTGAATGGATCCTGTAATTGTTATATAGTCATCAGGTCATTCTTTCTTCTGTGCTCTGTTACAGATCTCTTTGAATGAAGGCTGTTTTTTTTATTCATCTATTATTCTGTAAGAACCAAAAGCACTTTTTGTTCTTCAACAGCCTCATTTAAAAATGAATACTGCCAGTGCAGGGCAGTCCAGTATAATGCTGTTGTTTGTCCGAGAGGAGAACTGTGACACAGGTCTTTTTCAATGCCGTGAGTGTGAGACGAATGCAGGATGAAAGCCGCCCGGCTCCTTGATATTCGCAACGGGGCCACTCCGGCCTCGTGCATCACGTCGCATCCCCTCTCCTGTACACATGCTTCCTCTGAAAGCTGGGGACATTTTTAAGTCTGGAGGGCCTCGGAGTTCCATCAGCTCAGATATTAGAACAAGGCTGACGTTGTTTGGGGTGGGGGTGTGGCTGGGTTTTGGGCCAGAGAAGAAGGGCTCGTTTGTTGTAGTCGGGTGGGTCAAACATCACCCCAGCCATGACCTTTTAACGCTTCTGTGAGGAAGTCAGGGAGGAGAAGCCCTGGGGACACATGTAGCTTCATTGAAGGCTTGTAAACGAGGAGTTGTCGCACAGCGGACAGGCGAGAATTAGGGGCGGATGTACTGAAGACAAAAGCTCACCCCTTCAGCAGAGTCAGGAATGATGGGGAAATGAGGTCATGTGAGATCCTCCTGTTCTAGAGTGTGTGTGTGTGTGTTGAGAGGGCCATATTTATATGGTGCACAAGATTCAAGCAACTTACAAGAGAAGCCATTTCCTGTTTCCAAAGCAGAGAGGATTAATGGACTAAATAATGGACTTATGTCAGGGTCCTGGCTTCATGTTTTGAGTTTCTCCTTCATTCTCTTGCCAGGATCCTGACAGGCCTGTGTTTTGTGTCAGAGCATGATGTCTGGATCCTGACTCAATCCTAGTCTTGGTTCTTGTTTCTTGGAGTCAGGATCTAGACTCATGCTCTGTGTCTTTGTTATGTGTGGAATCACATGGCCATTGTTTGTTTACTTTGTGCCATGTGCTCTCCGGTCTCGTTTCTTAACCTGCCCTCTCGTTCCCTCGTAATTCTCCCGTCATTAGTTAATTCCTCCCACCTGTCTGTTCTTGTTACCTGCCTTGGTTTTTGTCCTGTTTAATGCCCTTGTGTTTGCTGTCTTGTGCTGGTCTGTTTTGTCTGTTGTCGTGTCTACTGTCCGATGTGTTTGTCGGCTGTCTGGTGCCCAATTATTGTCTTAGTCTGTTCATGGCGCTGGGTTTTTGTTTTCCCCCTTGAGGGAGTTCTTGTTTGGATTATTTTTCCCTAATAAAGTTTATTTTTGTGTTAAGCTGGCTTGCGTTTGGGTTCTTCCCTCCCGTCTCTGACTACTAATGCTTTGTGATTGTTGCTTAATAGTGTTTAATAATTCTTTTCATTTAACTGGGAAAGTCTGAATTTTCCACCTTAAACATAAAGGAGCTAAAAGGGTTCTTTGCAGCAGTGCCGCAGAAGAACCTTTTTGGGTCCCCAAAACAACCATTTCTTTCTTACTTTTTGATAGTGTAAGGAACCTCAATCGCAAAGAACCTTTTGTGCAAAAGAAACATTGTTACATTGCAAAACCATTTCAATATGTAAAGATATTTTTGCACTGATTCCAAACTTATAATTCTTAATTCATAATAAATATACACACACACACACATATATATATATATATATATATGTCTCATGGTTCATATAATGAATCAATCTGTTATGTATGATTTTAGCATGCAGTAGTGCTGCGTGTTTATTAAAGAATGCACCTGCAGATTCAGCCATCATTATTACAGCCACCACAGCCCTTATCTTTACTATGAACACATGACTTAATGGGAACCGTATTACCCACAGCGAACTGCCATCTGTCCAGAACATTAGTGTGTTAAAAAGCCAAAAAAAAAACTGAAATGAGAAGCTACGGTATTACTGGTATTTTTGGCTTTGGGGTGACTGAGCGTGACTGTGTGCAGATGGTGAGGTGAAATCGAAAAAGCACATAGGGGTTGTAAATGAAACGACATGAAAATAAATAAATAAAGCAAGTGATGGGGAGGAAATAAATCCAGGTGTCTGTGTTCTTTATCAGGTGCATTATCAGCTTGAGGGGGAGAACGATGGCCTGGCATCTGTGTCTGGAGTGAGATAGCAGTAAAACGATCTGACCCTCCTCTGCTAATTCAACGCTTCAGCCGCATCAGAATCGTATCATCTAAATAAGGTGCACAAATGTTGTACACCTCTGCATATAACATAAGGCGCGACTTGTCACGGCCCCGGGTGACATTTCCTGGTGCATTATTTTTCTGCAACGCTGACAAAGCTACGCGTGATGGCATAAGCCAAATGCCGCCGAGACTCGTGCGAGCGCTACACCTCGCCGGTGTGTTTTTAAAACTCTGCAATTTCACATACCCCTGATGATAAAACAGCAGACAGCTGTTTTATGTTTGCATTAAATATCCCTCAATACAGCACCTCGGTGACAGCTTATTCACTGACAGATTGATCATAGCTCTTATGTGTTCTCACATTGTTCAAACAAACACTGAAAATCCCGGCAAGAGTGCAAGGTTTCGTCTTTGCGCTCAGCTGACTGGATAAAGCCCCGGCTGGATCAATACTCATCCACAATCCATACATCGAACAGACTCAACAACTCAGCTGTCACACACGCACATTTCAATAACCGCCTGTTTAAGAAGCTGAATTTATGTGATTTTTTTTTCAAGCTCAATTTCAAATTACTTTTCTAGCCTCTGTTGAGAAATAACCAGCTAAATATAACTACGATTGTCAGTAATGTGACAGCAGCTGAGTTTTTAATCAAAATTAAGTCATTTTTTCAGTAACAAGCCACAAGTAGCAGCGCAGCATCACAGTCAATGATCAAACACTCTCCTCAGCTTTCCTCCCTCTCATGTGTAGCGCCTCAACATGTGATTCTTTTCAGTAAATTGGTTGGTTCGGGTGGGTTATGTATACAGTATAAGTGATTGAAAAGAGGAGTCTTTTTAAATTCTTTGAAATGCTTTTTGAAATACGTTAATTGTTCAATGCTACTGTGTAAATGAGTGTATATTCTGTCTTTCTAGTTGTATTCTGTGCAAACTGATCTGTTCAGGTTTAATGCTACCAGCTGCCAACCAGAGTTCATTCATTTAAACACCCCTTTGTTTTTGTGCCAGAAAAATGTAGCTTTGATTAAACAACATCTAAGAATAGCTCTGAAATGATACTGCCCTCCTAAATACCTTCAGTGTAGTTTTAATCTGTTAGCGGCTTGTAGTGTAACTAACCTTTTCAATCAAATAGCTTGACTCCAGCTGAACTGTTTTAAATGAGCTGCTTGTCGCTTGCCAAGCTAGTTTTGAAGCACCTTCCCCAACACTGTTCCTACATTTACAGTTTTGGCAATCACAATTTTTTTTAAAGTTGGACCCCGTGCTTAATTATAAAATTTCTTATCAACACAGCATGCCGGTCCTCTTAGGCACAGGAAATAAAAACTGAATGACCAGCGGCAGGCGGTCAGTAAACAGTGGCTTAGACAATCAGAGAAAGAGGAAAAAGAGGAACATGGCAGGCCTGCAGCTTTTGGCACCCGCTGTGTCATTACAATCAAAAGGCGATCTCCATGTATATTTACACTCTAGCACCTGTTCCACCATCGCATCCCTTCAGGAAGTAAATCAGCCTCGTGCTCTGCAGCGTTTGCCTGTCGTCCGGCGTCGTGCAATCAAGAGTCGCAGCAATCAGCCGGGTTATTTTCCCTGCACTGGCAGCATTAGTGGCCCACTTCAGTGCATTACCTCTCCCGGCCCAGTCATGAGGCTTGTCAATGTGCCGCAATAAAAAGAAATTGAGACTGAAAGTTGAGATTGAGTTTTATTGTCATTTTTACTGTGCTTACGAACATCGATTTGCCTCGGCCAAGACATAGCAAGAGATAAATATACAGATTGGGGCGACTAATACCACGCCTGCTGTCGTAAAAATCACAGACTGCAGTCTGATTTTATGTCTTGAAAATGTGGTTGTAGGAGTGCTGGAACATTTGTTCCTCTAGCACAGCAACAATTCTTTTGTTTTCTCTCATTCTGACTCTCATGGGTTAAGTGAACACAAACACACATATGCTATGCTATGCGTGTACATATAAGCAATGTATATGTATATATACATGTATTGCATTATATTACACAACATTGTGACATTTATTAAAGACAGAAGAAGCAAACATTCACACATCCACTTAAAATGAACTTGGCAAGACTTTGTTAAAAGTAAAAAGTAATTAAAAAAAAGTGCATTTGTTTTAAGAAAAGCTCAATATTCTGTTATCTAGTTAAATCAATTAAAACACATTAAAGTGTGCAACACTTTTACGTGTCGCTGTATGTGTTGTGGCCACAAGTGCACAGATGTGACTATTTTTTCTAGAAACATTTTTTGTTATGCTGTTTAAATGTGTTTTCACATTCTGACAGCAATCATTAAGTGTCTAAATATATTTATATCAATATATATCTTCTGTGGAACGCACACTATATAAAATATCCGTCCAATCATTTGGTACGAATGCAGTAATAGGATGTCCTACTTGCCTGTTAAACTATGTATGTGATCGTGTTGGAGAAGAGAGGGCGAGATTGCCATTAATAGCCTCTCCGAAATTGTCTACTGTACCTTTAAGTTAAGTTAAGTTAGTTAGTACTTGATGCTATAATTTGTAAAGTTTAAAGTAAAATATAATGCACATGTTGAGTCATGACATCATCTAAATGCATTGGGCACTGATGCTGTAGTTTTGCTGTTGTAATGCCTTACAATCTCTCAGCTGCCTGTCAAAACAACAGTTGCTTCATACACATCCTGTAGCAATAAACAGAACAGGGAACTAACCCTGAACAGATAATGCTGTAAATATGTACACCTCCTCACTGATGTATTTCACGCTTAAACAGGATGTTAGGAGCCGAGTGGTCACTGGTGCAGTCCAGCATTCCGGACTGTGCTGACAGGATTATCCCAACACTTCCCATCAAAGCGTTTGTTTACGTATTTCTCCATCTTTCAGAATTCAACCGCAGCCCAAGTTCATCAGTCATCAGCGCAGCGACAGAGCTTTCTTCAGAAGATGAAGGGATTAAAGAAGGAGTTTAAGCCGGATGTGTTTGCTCAGCACTTTGATTCACACTCGTTTACTCAGCATGGGTTTACACAACATCTCGCAACCAAACCAAATGCTTTGTGAAGCATCAGGACACATTCAGCTCTAATCTGTTTTGCTGCTTATATTATTAAAGAGATTTTACACTGTTGTGAACTATAAACCAATCAAAAATAAAGAGGCCTGGAGAGAGAAAGCTCAGGCAGTAATGCGGACGTCTTTATGTGAGTACTGAAAGTGTCAGGTGGGCTAATCACTAATCACATTGGTTAGCATGTTCATGAGAAAGGTTAAGTAAGATTAAAGTGTAAGCACAAGACTATAATGTGCTGGACCACGTCATTTCAAACCCTCAGAGGGTAGCTGGTCCTCTGTAACATTCATTCAGTAACATTCATCTTCTACATGTTGGAACATGGCTGCAGGGATCTGTCCCATTCAGACACGAGAGCATCAGTGAGGTCACACACAGTGTCTGCGTTCCAGTTCATCAAAAAGCTCTTCAGTGGGGTTCAGGTCTGGGCTTTGTGCAGGTCATTAAGTTCTTTACTTACGTGTCTAGGTTTGTGTATAGGGGCATTGTCATGTTGGAGCAGAGAAAGGTCTAACCAAACTGTAACAATGATGGATAAACACACCATTCTTTAGAATGGCACTGTATGTCACAGCATAACATTTGTCTTCACTGGAAGAGCCAAACCAGTTAGAAGAGAAGGTCCACATCGCTCTGGCCATGTAGTGTATCCACCTTTAGCTCCTTTCTCAAATGGTTTAGAAATGGTTTTCTTCAACATAAAGATGAACAAAGGAAACTGGGAGACTGCTGATATTAGCTTAGAACATTCGCTTTGTAGATTGTGTTATTGTCATTGTTTAATAATTTTATCAATTTTGAATTTTCTTCCTTTTCTCTTCCTAATTTTCTCCTTCTTTCTCTTTCATTTTCAATTTCAGTTTTCACTGATATTTTCATTTGTACAGCTGCTATGTAACAGTGTGCCACTGTGAAAAGCGCTATAGAAATAAAATGAACTTGAAACCTGCAGGGTCTGTTCCATCCTTTCATATCTTACAGAAAGATTTTAAACAGTTACGTTTCTAACGCTCTAAAGCTAGAGGCAACAAATGTAAGTTATGAGCTTTTGAAAGCTACTGCTTTTCACAGGAATACTGACTTCACACCTTAATATCCTTCCATTTTCAGGTCAATAGAGCCTGTTAAGTTTAAACGCATCATCTGAACTTTTACGGTAAATCTTTGGAACCACACAGTCACTTGTAGAGTATGTACACTAGACAGCAGCTTCAGAATCAGCAGATCAGAAGATTCTGTCAGTTATTATGTTAAACTATAACCACATCTACAGCTTATCATTGAAAGCCATGAAACCATGAGGGTTTATAGCGTCACACTAACAAATATGTAAATTTTGTCTTTTTTCTTGTTGTTTATCGTTAGTCTATTATTTAACAGAACTAGGCTGTTATGTTGACTACACCAGCAAGTTTACAGAAAGTAATGTTATATGCTTTAGATGAACGTTTAGATTAACGTTATACAGTGAACATTTGGTGTCCACGTTTTTTTTGTGGCACACTAACATTTATGACACACCGTACACCTGTATGATCAAAATGTTAAGTGAATAATGGATTATTCGTTTATCTGCTGTTACACCTCTGACTATCTGCAAATGTGACGACATTGAGTTCATGTGTCAAAAGATGTGCATGTAAAACAAATAGAAAGAATCACTTTTCAACATTTATTATGAAATTATAAAGATAAAATATCACTGTTCAAACAATGTGCAGCAGAAAAGAAAACAAGAAATAAATAATAATAGTAATAATCATCAAAGATAACTTGATTTGGGTACAGACTGAATATGGGAAATACATTATAACAAGCGGGGGAAATAATATACAGAAAAAATTCATAACAGTCCATTATAGAATAACACAGAACATTAAGCAAGATTACCAGGGGGTCCATTTACATAAAACATCTTTTATGTACATTATAAATTATGGGAAGTGCAGTGAAGGGGTGGAGCAGGAGAACTTCACTACAGATTATGGTAATCAAAGTCATTAATCTGAAGAGAGGGGAGGTGCTGAGACCCCTTCTGCACCCCTCAAGGGGCCCGTTGTGTCATGATGATGTCATCACCTCAGAGAAGCAGCACAGAGAGACGGGGCAGAGTAGTGTTCACTCATAAAAATGAAGGTTTTACAAGGGTTCTTTAGGTTTAGCATCAAGTGTTTTATATTCTGTATGGTTGAAGTTTGATTATAGGTTCTTCAGACTGTGTTTGGTTTCTGTGTTCACCACACACCATAGATGAAAAGTTAAAAAATTAGATAATACAAAAATTCTTTGAGTAGCATAAACAGGTTAAATTAAAGAACTTGAGTTCTTTGAACAAACAAAAGCCATTTTGGTTCTAAATGGAACCTTTATTCTTAAGAGCGTGAGGGGGTGTTGTTGTGAGGTGTGTCTTTTGACCCAAAAATGACTTGATGTAAAGATGAATCGCTGCACATTATCCCACGATCCTTTGCTGCAACTCAGGTGACATTAAGACAATGTAAGAACATGTGGGTTCAAAGGAAAACAGTGTCGAGAACATCACCAACATGTCAAGAAACATTTTCTTCCACCGTATCTACTTTAGCCATTTATTGTGAATCTTTCTATGTTTCTGCTTTTTGTTGTTATTCAACACTGCTACATATATGAGAGAATGGAGAGTTTAATAGTTAAGATTCTTAATTAAATATATTTTAGAATTATGCAATGTTAATCCAAATAAAGAGGGCGCTAGATTAAAGTATGAAACTAAAATAAAAGATGTGTGCTTTTATCTAGCCTGTCAGACATCACAGAGTGGATCTTGGAGTCATCTTTTATCAGTCATTTTGCTTTATGAGTTGAAATGATGAGGAATGAATCTGACTTGCAAATGAGCTGCCATCCACAATAAAGAGAGAACACTGCACAGCTAAACAAAATAACTGTGCCTTAAAATACTCAATATGAAGTATTTTCAAGGCACAATACATAAAGTAAATATTTGAATATACGAAGGTCTTGGCATTATGATAAAAATATCAAACCAAGTAGCTTTTCAGCTACTTTTCAGCTTTTCAACACTTATCTGCTGTCAGTGGAACATCTAATGTTAATGTGATGTTATATGTAAACATGAGGTAAAGTGACATCATATCTGCACGACTTTTAGCATCATTCATATGATTGCAGATGCCACTTTATTTGATATTTGTGAAATTTCTTCCAAAGAATCACATCGTTTGTAATAACTCCAGTGTCCAAGTATATTTTGGGGCTTATGTAGGATCATTTATCATGTCACGTTTACTGTACTTTATGTGAATTATTGTATGATGAAAATGAAAATGATGAAAAAACTCAACAAAAATCTCTTGAAAATCCTGGTAATTTGTTAGTAGTTTTTGAAAATAAATAAACTCCCTCTCACTGACTGTTAGTGTTCAAAATGTAATAAGAAAATATCTCAGTACATTGACCATGCAGAGAGAGGGGAAGACAGAAAAGTTCCTCCACTCACATTTTCTGTATGTCTGTGTGAATCTAAAAGTCACGAGCTGGCTTAAAACTTCTGCCAGCTCGCCCATGTGAGGTGCCTTCCAGCTTAACTTCCAGTTTATTCTCTATATTGTGGAGTTTCACACAAGCTTTGCAATGAACATCCTGAGGCAACGTTTCATACTGCAGCCTGTCTAACAAAAGCGCCAGTCTTCCATCAGTGCCCTACGTCTGGCCCCAACACAGCTGTAAAGAACTTTAGACTGAGTGGGTTCTGCTTCAGTCTTACAGGGACAAAAGATGGAGGTTTCCAAAATTTTTACATTCAAAGGCTAGTTTAAAAATTGAGCCTGCTTGTTCACACCGGGAATCTGACTGACTGCACTGGAGGTGAAATGAAGTTATTTAAGAACTAAGAAACATTCAGTTTCAGGTTTTAAGTCACTGTTGATTGCACTGAAATGAGGAGCAGACTGCCCCTTGAATTCATAGAGGCTTGTGTACAAAATGAATTTGGAAAATAAGAACCCTTTCCAAAGAAAACAGCTACTGATTGTCAGTGTACACCAGTACTAGTGCCAGTACCAGTACTTCTGTACCTGGTTTTTCTGTGGTGTCAATGCACTGTGAAACTGGTGTATTGAGGGTGTAAAAAACATTCCTCAAACAGCCGGTTTTGATAACAATGTTGCAGCAGCCTAATGCAGTTCTTGGTGATTTACATATTATTTAATCTAGTCTCTTAGTAAACTAGTCAAAGAGGAGCTCAACAACAGTAATGAATCGCAGAAGCTTTTTACACAGTGACACGTGGCCCCTGGTGTTGCACAGCTAAATCTCTTAGGCCCAATGGAGCTCCTGCGTCAACTCAATGCGCCAGATATCGCAACAGACATCCCCCTCAGGTGCGATAGTCACAGTTCATTAATCTTCTCAAACTTCAGGCCCTGGTCCTGGGAGCCCCGTCCATGCTAATCCCTCATTAATGTGGTAAATGAAGCTGTGGAGAAAGAACCACTCCCCTCAGCCCCTCACCATCACAATGCAGAGTATATTACCGTCTTCACTTGTACTGTCTCAAGCCACTTCTGTTTGCATAAGAATGTCCATTCAATGAAGCATAAAGCCACTCGAGAGTGGTTTGAACATATACACTCTTCAACCCCTTCATCACATTATTTGCCCCATGGCCTCACTGGTAACCTTTGTCTAGCACATATATGGCAGAGATTTTGGCAAAGCAACAATTGTTAGTACTGCCAGGAAGGACTATGATTTCTTCTATTATGTGGGAGTAGGAAAGACCTGACTGTGCTCTGTATTGCCAGATTAAGGGAAACCGTGCATGCAACACAATCATCTGCTCTCTAAATACAGTTCCACAGAATCTCTCGTGCCTGATTGCTTCCTAATCCAGGCAGCGCACTTAAAAATAAGCACATCACTCTGAATAATCGTATCTGATTATCACCTACTTCTCAAAGTACGGTATTCTGCTCCAGACTCATCAGTGTGCCAATCCATACAGATCAGACCTCTGAGATCTAGATTTCTGAATCTCATGTGTTGCTTACATAATCTTATTCATTTACAGCATACAACATCTGCACACTCACCCACAGATTTCTGCAAATTGCCACACTGATATGTAACAAAATGATTTAATTAAACATAATAATTAAAACTAAATTTAAATAAAACATTTATACAACACAATATTTAAAAAGAAATGTGTTCAGTCACAGAGTTAAGATTATATAAATGGTGATGGTGGTGTTAAAGAGGAATTGGAGAAGGATTTTCAGTTCCCAGCATGCTTTGCTTTGCATAGGACTGGATAGGGAAGGACACATAAAATAAAATGTTATTTTATTCATTTTTTAAAGCAAAAGATCAGAAAAGGATGAATGATGCTTAATTTGTTATGCAAACCAGTTTCTGATATGTTGGTGGTTTTATGTGGTTACCTGTGGTTTACGCTGAAAAGCATTTGCTAAGGTTGAGGACAAGCTAATATAATTAAAAATGATCTTGAGTGTTGTTTTGATCAGATAGCAATTACATTGCAAATTCTAGTATAGTGACAAGAAAAATCTGAGCAGAGTTTATGTGAATACATAATACACATCCTCCCTTTGACTGTAGTGCTCTTAACTCTGTTTAACACTTTCACAAAATTTTACAAATTTAACCCCAAACCAGCACAGGAAATGATAAAAATTAGTACATGCTTCTACACTCATTATATGTATGAATACTTGCATACAAAGTAAAGCAGAGAAAACAACCCAATATGAACACAGGCATTTATGAAGCTGCTAAGTGCATTGTATCATTTTGCTTTGCAGTCAGCTATGAGCAGTCGCTTCCTGCTTTCATTTCTTCGACTGAGTTTATTAATCAGGCTTGTTGAAGAGTTTTCCTGCAGAGCGGAGAGACTTGCACACTACGCATGCATGCTTAATCAATAACCTAAATGTTTCATGCACTTCCTAATAGACTTTTTAATGCGCCTCCATCCTGGGAAGCTATTGAACTGTGTGTGTGTTTGCCACATGCAATAAAGAACTAGAAATGAGAAACAAATGGTCTTCTTGGATTATTTTGCAATAAACGCTGTTCATCACAGGGTTCTACAGATGCTGAGCAATTTGTGTGTTATATGAGCGTGTCACGCAGAAATCACACAGAAAGCAAGTGGAGCTGAGTGGAAATTTCCCTGTGATACATATCCTATCAGCAGAGGTGTATGAACAACCTAAAAAGTGAGGAATATTGAATAATGAATATAATCAAGTGACCTTTTTTTCAGTAATTGTACATGGTTTTCTGAAAGGCAGATGTTGGTCTGCGGTAGCCATTACTGTCTGACTGCATGTACAGAGCTGACAGGCATCTGTCCCTGCGCCTACAGTGGCTACTGTTGTTCTGGGTCATTGAGTCATAGTAAAGACATGTACAGCACCACAGCATGCTTTCCAAATAGGACAGAGGTCACTCTATAAGAACTGCAGTTTACTGTATAATCTGTTGTTACACAATAAGTATGTACTTCCTTTTTCTCACTCCCTGCTATGCATGTCTGAGACAGGGCAAGAGAAACAGGATGTAATGAATCGCCTCTGATACCCCAAGAGTCCTTAAAAATGAAATAAATGATCTCTCAAAAGCCTCTTTAATCCAACACACCCGAATTCTTGTTTTTTTGGCAGAGGAACGTGCCGAATCGTACTGTAACATTAATATGTGTCATATCTTGTGTGCTCTGTTTTGATGCATGTCTGCAGCCAGGACGTCCTCCGCCAAGAAATGAATATTAGTCAAGCTTTTGTTTGGATAAGAAAATTATAAACAGTCCTCCAAACACATAATCTAGAATACATATAGTCGTGTGTGTTTACTCAGCTATACTTTAGGGATAAGACTGTCTGTAGAAAAAACATCCTGAATCTGACAAAACCTCCTTTGGGGACATGGGGGATGTCCTCAACTGTTAAAAGATTTACAAACATAATAAATTATCCTCAGTTAGATACAGTAGCTAGGTAAATGTGTGTATAAACAACGTTAGCTAAAATTTATAAAAACAACTAGAAACAGGTTAAATTAGAAAAAAGTATTATAAAAAAATTTTTTATAGAAAGTTTTGTGTTTTTCATTTCACATAGAGCTATAGTTTGGGTTAGAGTGAGTCTATTCTCATTATAATTAGCTTTATAAAAAACAATATAAGTCTATGATAGGTTTCTGTTAAGATAGGTAAACAAATGTGTGTATGGGTTTACATTCTGTAATGGTTAGACATATCTTATACAGCCATTATCAATCTGTTGTGTATTCTGTCCATCACTACACATGAGCTGTTTAATAATGAGATCCTCTCATACAGACAAAAAGGGCAAAGAAAGGCATAGAGAGAGAGAGAGAGAGAGAGAGAGAGAGAGAGAAAACAAACGAGTCACAGAAAGAGGAAAAGAACGAGTGATAGAGAGAAAGTGAGAGAGATTGCCCCCCACATCCTCCCCCATACATTATACACACACACACACACACACACTGCATGTTGGACCACAGCCAGATTATACCATACAGAACAACAGTGCCACCTAAAGGTAACATTCCCCTCCCTCCTGCCAACCCTCCCTCATCTGTTCCTCCTCTATGAGATGCTGGATTTGGTTCCTCCCCTCTGCTGTTGTAATATTACACATATCAGACTAGACTGGATACTGTTCACTTAATAGTCTGAGACTATTTTTGTAGTATGTGAACACCGCTGGATTCATTCAGCTTCACCAAGACACTTAAAACTAAGAAACCATGTTTCTGCCGGGCATGCGTGTCACTATTTGTGGAATAATTGCCATGCAGGGTAAATAAGGGAGCAGTATTGTACAGAAAGCTGATATTCATCCAGAGTAATAAGAACAAGCTTCAGAATTTGAGTGGCTGCTCGTACAAGTGATGTTTGTTTGATAATATCCACAGTCCACAGTGAGTTTTCCATTTATCTTATGTGCCTCAGAGGAGTTTAGATAATGGTGATCGAAGTAGACAGGCAAGAAAAAAATGTTTCTTTCACAACTTCTCAGAGCATTGCATCTTTGAACCACGACAGAGCACTGAAATTAAACTGAATCTAGCCTCGTCAGGAATTAAAAGAGAGGTTGGATTCTTTTCAGATCTCACCCATTAAACCAACTGCTTATGCAGCATTTGTTTCAAGTAGAGACTTATAAATTCAGAAAAGAAAAAACAAAATAAACATAGAACTGCATGTGATGATGACATTAGCAACTTGCTTGGGTCTGCTAGTTCTATATAATACACATACACTTGTTTTTTGGTCATTATGTGAAAACACCTATGGGAGGCGAGATGTGTTTCAATTCTATTTCTACATAGTGCATCACAAATATATCACTCAGCAGGTCAGCTATAACAGGCACTTCAGTATTGAGCAGGGCAGTTGTAAGCAGTACTTATAGACCAGTAAAAGTGTTCTTTTACCTGTCTGGTGTGCAAAGGTGCCCCCTTTGACTTGAAGCCTCCTTGTGAACTGCATTCAGAGGCACTGAAGTGATCAGAGCTGGTGGAGGAACGCTTGGAAAGCGTGTCACAGCCCCCAACAAAGGTGTTGTCCAATGGCAGCTCCTGTATGACATGGTGCTTCTTCACAGACACCGGAGTGTCTGCTTTCAGGTGGAAGGCAGACTGGGGTGAAGCAGATTTGTAGTGCCGGGCCAAGTCTGGGCTGCTGGGTTTAAAGGTGGTGGTAGGAGTGGCATTCCAGTCAAAACGTCCAATTCCAGGTTCCTCGAGCTCTGCAGGGAGGCTGATGGTTCCATTTATGGGTTCATGGGCGGGGTCATCAGGTTTGTTCTCCTCAATGGTGACAAAGTTCAAGAGGGAGCTCTTTGGGGACTTCCTCTTTTTTCGTTTCTTCTTCTTGTTTTGCTTGTTCTCCTGATTGGGGGACATCCATTCTGCGCCCTGTTTCTTTCTCTGTGCGGCCTTAAACTGTGAGGCATTCCGGCAGCGCACCAGGACCGTTATAAAAATGACAACAATCACAATCATGGCACCTGTAATGATGGCGATGATGGTTTTTAGGTTGTCCACGTTCTGATATGTCTCGCTGCTCTCGCCAATGTTTCTGTCCAGTGGGGTCTCCATTGTCCGTCGTATAAGGTCATGTATGTACGAGGAATTTCCAACCGTGTCATTGATGTAAAGGAAAACGAGGACCAGAGTGTGCAGGGACTTTGGATAGCCGAGGTCACTGATGTTGACCACTAGCCTGTGTAGGCCAATGTCTGCGATCATTGGTTTCTCTTCCAGTGTGATGTTTCCTGTTACAGGGTCTATTCTGAAAAGACCTCTGTTGTTGCCACTCACGATGGTATACTTAAGTTCTGCATTCATTCCAGTGTCACCATCTACTGCAAACACCTCTGCCACGACAGACCCTGGAATTGCAGACAGGGGTACCAGTTTGAAGGACGAGTTTGATGGTGGGTAGATGACAATGGGGATGTTATCATTGACGTCTATGACATTGATGGTCACCTTGGCAGCTGATGAGCATGGAGGGTTTCCATTGTCCACAGCTCTGACATCAAAGGTATAGGAGCTTTGCTGCTCTCTGTCAAAGGAAACGTTGGACTTTATGACTCCTGAATCCGGGTCAAGAATAAAGTTCTCATTATCATTGAGTATTGATAGTCTCACAACAGCGTTCTCACCAGCATCTGCGTCTGTGACGGTGATTACTCCTACTGTACTATATTTAGGCAGATTCTCTGACACAAAGAACTGGAAGTGGTTGTGTGTGAATTTAGGGCTATTGTCATTCTCATCCAATATGGTAACAATGACTGCAGCTTGACTCTGCAGAGCCCTGGTGCCATTGTCTCTAGCAGTTACTGTAAAGAGGAATCGCTCTTGTTCCTCTCTATCAAACACTCTCGATGCAGTTAGCACCCCGGTTTTGCGGTCAAGATCGAAGAAGGAAGCGTTAGGTCCAAGCTGGTAGACAATCTCAGCATTTCTCCCACTGTCCTCATCTGTGGCACTGATGGTTGTGAGGAACATGTCACGTTGGTTGTTCTCCATGACTGCCAGTTCGATGACAGGCTGGGTGAAAATGGGTGGATTATCATTCTCATCCTCCAGTCTAACTCTAACCAGGGCAGTCTGGTTTAAGCTAGGCTTTCCAGAGTCAGAGGCCACAATCTTGAAGATATACTCCTTGGTTCCCTCATAATCGAGCAGGGCAGACGTTTCTAGCAAATATTGGTTGTCATAAACAGCTTTGAGGTGAAAAGGAACATCTTTTTCAATAAAGCAAATCACCTTGCCATTGACATCTGTGTCTTTGTCAGATACAGTAATAAGAGCAATCTTGGTGTTAATTGGATCTTTTTCAGAAAGCATTACGGTACCATTAGTTGGACTGATGATGTATCTCAGGTCAATGTTTGGAGCGTTGTCATTAACATCAGTCACATTGATCGTTATGGTTGCTCTGGCTGGACTTGAACTTCCATCGCTGGCCAGCACTGTCAGTTTATGAATGGCGGTCTCCTCTCTGTCCAGTGACCTTTGAACTGTTATGAGTCCAGTGGTGGAGTTCAGAGCAAAAAGCCTCCGTGTGGCTGGAGACACTTGGGCCCCAAACATGTATTTAATTTCCGCATTGGCCCCCACATCAGCATCAGTGGCTTGCAGCTGAACTACTGATGTCCCGATGGGAGAGTTTTCAGGGATGTGGACCTCAATCTGGCTCTCTTTGAAGACAGGCCGGTTGTCATTAACATCCGTGACGGTCACCTGTAGAATGGCAGTACTGGATTTCTGTGGGCTTCCCCCATCCTCCACTTTCACCTTCATCACGTATGTATCTTTCTGCTCTCTGTCTAAATTCTGCTGTACTATGAGCTGAGGCCACTTCTCCCCCTCTTGTGTCTCCACGATGTCCAGACCGAAAGTGCTCTGCCCATTCAACAGCTCATATTTGTGGACGCTGTTGGGTCCGGTATCCGGATCTGTCGCTGAGGGGATGGCGAAGCGGCTGTTGATCAGTGTGTTTTCAGGAATGGAAATGTTGATCACAGGGGATGGGAACATAGGAGCGTTGTCATTGGTGTCTTTCACAATGATCTTTATTTTGATTAATCTGAAATAATCATTGGGTAATATGACCACCTCGATTTCAAAAGAACACTCGCTATCTTCAAAGGAGAGGCCAGGGCAGAGTTTTTCCCTGTCTATGCGGTTTGAGGTGGTAAAGATTTCTCCGGTGTTGCTCATGACTCTTAACAGCGGGTTGTCCCCTGCTTTCGACACGAGCCGGTAAACAAGATTACTGCTTACCCCAGTAGCAGAGTTCATATGGGAGATGTTCAAGTCCTTTGGTATGTTTCCAATGAGAACGTTCTCCTGTAGCTCTTCTCGAATGGGATAAATGAGCTCTTGGGCTATGGTTGGATCTAACCAAAAACATGCAACTAATGTTGCCAACAAGAAAAAATCCTTTAAATCCATGACAGCAGTTCACACGTGTTCCCACTGCTTTAATTCAAACAGTTGTCTTCATATGGCGTTATCAGAGGCGACAGAGCCTTACATTCGTAGATCAACAGCAGCCAAACACGACCCTACAAATGCAATGTTAAAATATATTAGTGTATTATAGGATATGCACAACAACTCTCAAGCTCAAGTCAAACAAGTGAAACAGACTACAGATAACCCAACATAATCAAGAGAATTATAAATATTTGACAAACTCATTAATCAGTGTTAGTGGCCTATAATGTGTTTATAAAGATGTCTGATTCACTAAAAATGGCATTTCAGTTCAATTCTTCAATTCTCCACCGTCTGATCTCCACTGTACTAATTTCACTGCACACACACACACACACACACACACTGACACACACTCACACTCTGACACACTCAGACACACACTGACACACACACACACACACTGACACACACACACACACTCTGACACACACACACACACACACACACACACACACACACACACACACACACACACACACACACACTGACACACACTCACACTCTGACACACTCACACACACACACACACACACTGACACACACTCACACTCTGACACACACACACACACACACACACACTGACACACACTCACACTCTGACACACACACACACACACACACACTCTGACACACACACACACACACTCTGACACACACACTCACACACTGACACACACACACACACACACACACACACTCACACACACACTCACACACACACTCACACACACACACACACACACACACACACACACACACTGACACACACACGCACACTGACACACACACTCACACACACTCACACACTCACACTCTGACACACACACACACACACTCACACACACACACACTGACACACACACACACACACACTGACACACACACACACACACTCTGACACACACACACACACACTCTGACACACACACACACACTCTGACACACACACACACTCTGACACACACACACACACACTCACACTCTGACACTCACACACACACACTGACACACACACACACACACACTCTGACACACACACTCACACACACACACTCACACAAACAGCAGACGCGTTTTAAATCCGGCTGTTTGCTTCAGGACCCGCTCGGGTGTTTCTCTCACCGCTTCACTCGGAGCTCATACGGGGAGAATCTGCTCCCGTTTCCCGTGCATCAGTGAAGAGACCCGCGCTGCGAGCGGACGCCGGTTACGTCTCCAGTGTTTTATTCACGGGAGCGTCCAGAGCTGAACGGGATGTTCGTGCGACATGCTGACGTGACGGGAATCGCTCGAACTTTCTCGTGCGCTCGCGGGCTGCGGATGAACCGGGTGATCCGCGGGAAGCGCGCGCGAACGGTCCCGCGCGGTCATTCCGCATTACCGGAGGAGACGCACCTGTTCATCAAACATCACCGGTAACTCTCCCGTTAACAGAAGCAAAGTCGAGTTCAGACGTGGAAACGTCCTCACAGACGCGTCCGGTGTCCGGTGTCCGGTGTCCGCGCGCACCTGAGCGCACGCGCTGGCTGTCGGGATGCTTCTGCTCGCGCTCCGCTCCGCCCGACACTCAACCTCCAGCGCCCGCTCTGAGGGTGCCGCGGGGGAACGCCCCCTCGCCGCTGATTGGCCCGTCTCTTCGTTAACGTCGCGGAGGAGGGCGGAGGAATAGTGTGATTGGTTAGAATGAACGTCACTCAAGATGCCTGAGACGGAGCGAGATGAAGGATGCTGCGCGCACGCTTGAGCTCATTAAGAGATGAAGATCATGAACATCTTCAAGAGACGAAGATCATGAACATCTTCAAGAGATGAAAATCATGAACATCTTCAAGAGACGAAGATCATGAACATCTTCAAGAGACGAAGATCATGAACATCTTCAAGAGACGAAGATCATGAACATTTTCAAGAGACGAAGATCATGAACATCTTCAAGAGATGAAGATCATGAACATCTTCAAGAGACGAAGATCATGAACATCTTCAAGAGACGAAGATCATGAACAATTTCAAGAGACGAAGATCATGAACATCTTTAAGAGATGAAGATCATGAACATCTTCAAGAGATGAAGATCATGAACATCTTCAAGAGATGAAGATCATGTGAGTGATCCCACACAAGCTGGAAATGTTGTGCCAAAAATAAAAGACATTTAAACAGCAAATACTGTCCGTCAGAGGAAGAAACCTGCGCGCTTCTGCACAAGTTACTTGTAATACAGCTACATTAGATGTAGACTTTACCCTGTCACAACTGCTTTTTAATAAAAACTTTATTTGTGACATAGATGTAACATTACTCTGTAAAACTATAATGGTTCAGAAGAATAGGTAAATGAATTAATAATATTGGTAAACTCCAGTTTCGAAATGTATCATTTAATGTCAGCAGATGATCATCATTTATTATCTTTTATTAAGGGTTTAAAAAAAGAATAACAAATCTGTAAGCTTTTCAAAACGCACACATCTAAAATCATCATCATGTTTTGTAATAAGAGTTTATTAGACTGAATAACTGAAGATAGATGGAGTACATTTCAATCTCCTTCACCAGAGGCAGATGCAGTTGAGTTGCGGTAAACAGCGCCATCTAGAGGCCAACACGGGAAACACGCTTATCTGATAACTACAGTGAAACGTCATTCCTGTCGAGGGTTCAACTGAGTGTGTGAGAGAGAGAGAGAGAGAGAGAGAGAGAGAGAGAGAGAGAGAGAGAGAGAGAGAGAGAGAGAGAGAGAGAGAAAGAGAGACACACAGAGAGAGAGACAGAGAGACAGAGAGAGAGAGAGAGAGAGAGAGAGAGAGACAGAGAGAGAGAGAGAGAGAGAGAGAGAGACACAAGAGAGAGACAAGAGACAAAGAGAGAGAGAGAGAGAGAGAGACTGAGAGAGACAGAGAAGAGAGAGAGAGAGAGAGAGAGAGAGAGAGAGAGACTGTAAGAGAGAGAGAGAGAGAGAGAGAGAGACAGAGAGAGAGAGACACACACAGAGAGAGAAAAAGAGAGAGAGAGAGAGACACAGAGAGAGAGAAAGAGAGAGAGAGAGAGAGTGACAGAGAGAGAGACAGAGAGACAGAGAGAGAGACAGAGACAGAGAGAGAGAGAGAGAGAGAGAGAGACAGAGAGAGAGAGAGAGAGAGAGAGAGAGAGAGAGAGAGAGAGAGAGAGAGAGACAGAGAGAGAGGAGAAGAGAGAGGTCAAAAGGGAGAGGCAGAAAAGCCTTGGAAAGTTCTTGGAAATTATTCTCAGCTCTTTCTTCCTACATGGACATATTAATGGATGAATTGACTGAAAAGAAATCTGAAGACACAGAAGTAAGGTGAAGATGTTCAGTCTGGTCCTATTAAAACATAACTACAGTTAGTGAAGAGAAATACCTCTCAATCCTTCACTGAGCACTGAGAACTTTAGCTCTTTATGCTCATTTCTAAACATTTAACCTTTAATTTTCTTGCCATTGAGTATAAATAAAGGTTTTGGTGTATGAGCCGAATTCTTAATAGAAATATTGGCAAATTGCAACATCAGCATATTCACATTTCTTAAACTTACATAGTTCAAAAGGCAATACTGCAAAGATTATCACAAAGTATTTAATAATATTCTTCCACTGCAATAAATTAAAATCCATAAGAGCTGAGCTTTGATTTTCAGATTGAATGTATCCCTTTAATTTTCTGCACTGCAGATGTGCATCTTCATTCTGGTGTTAATAACACACACAAGCTCACGTCTGTAATACTTTAGGTTAAGTAAAGAATGAACACAAAGCCTTTCAACTGTGTATGGATGGAATTATTATTCAATGTATTAATTAAGCATGTTGTCCTTATTGAGCTTATTAAGCTTTACTGTTGATCAGTTCTTGTTCTGAATTAAAACGCACTGTTAATGGTGATTGTTTATTGAAAATACTTTCAGAATAAAGAGAAGTCCTCAAGGTCAACCCAGGAAATCACACATATGAAGGTATTGACGCATCTGAGCGGTTTCTTTGTGAGCAGGTGAATCAGAAATTACATTTTCTCCTTCCACGAAGTATCACAATACAGTGCATTTAATTCAAGTGTTCTTCAGATATCAGATAAAACAGGACCAAGCCGCTTTTGTGTTCTGTGAACTAACAGAAGCATCTTGTTGACTTCCAGATCAGAAAATTGCACAGTGTCTTCACCTGAGATGAGAGTGTTTTTCCTCAGAAAGTGACGTGTGACTGTTTGGGACGGCTGATACAATGACGGGGTGAAGGTTATAGGCAGATTTTAAAATGTCAGTTTGTGTTTGTCGGCACAGTGATGTGGTGTCAGTAGTGTGATGTTGATTTGTTGCACTTCAAAAAAAACATTTTCAATTCATATGTTTAGTTTTCCAGTACAAACATTCCTGTCTCACAGCTGGCAGAAAAATGGTGCTACCACAGGTTTGATTTTAAAGGAATGCACATAAAAATAAAATGTATAGAATGTATATAAATACTTAAGATGCATCAAAAAAGCATAAATGTTACTGTAAAAAATACACAGGAAAAGCAAACTTCCATCTGCTTTTTTCAAATTTAATAATGAACATGATTAAAATGTTACATCAGAGATTAATTCTTTAAGAACAAGTCTTAATGTCTAATTTGATTTTGCTACTGTGGGAAAAATCATTTTGTTATAAGTGCATTTAGATACTTGAACTGAAAGCAAGACGAGGATACTGAGTAGAATTCTTGCAGCACTTTTTCAATTTCAACATTCAACATTTATAGGTGTTTCACTGCTGCGGCTGAAGAGCATGACTCCACTAGCAGACATCTGAAGAAACGAGAAACGTGAAGTGCTAAACAACTTCAGAAATACCAGTATACCGACAAATTTAGCTGAAAATCATTCAAATGTGACTACTTTGAAACTTTGAAAAAATGTGAAACTTACTAAAAGCTACTAAAACAAATCAGGGGCACTTAAAAGTATCTGTAAGCTTCATAAAGAGTTGTTTGTATCCTCTTCTTGGCTGTTGCCATTCTCAACTAAATGCATTTCGAGAGAACGGCATGGATATGGGGTATACTGGAGAAAACATGTCTAGCGCATGCATAAATAAACATACACATGTTCACATGTGTGCTAAAGATTAAAACTGGCTGCTTATGGCCAGATGACGGTATGAGCACAATTAATGGCCTCCTCTTCTCCACCCCATACTGCCTGGCAACCTGGCCTATCTAACTGTGAGAGAGTGTGTGAATGAGAGAGTGAGAGAGGGGCGATCTCTAGGGTTACGAACATTCCTGCTATCTTTAGACACAATCTGGGCCGGCGCAGGATTGGACAGAGCAGGCCAGAGAGTGATAAATGTTCACCATTGGTCTATGTGGCACTGCCAAGATATTGCTGGGACAACGAAGCAGCATCCAAAACAGAATGACACTATCCTGTTTTAAATGAAGCAAGTGTGATTAAATATAAAGGAAATTAGAAACAGCCTTAACATCACAGATATTCAGATTAGTGTCCATCCATCGGGATTCTTCAAGAGCTGATTCTACAATTATTACATCTGGTCCCTCAATCCTGAAATATTACAGAAAACATTAGAAAAATCTTGTACTTTGTGTGAGGAACACAATGATATTATTACATTACGCCATTATTTCTCGATTACACATATTAGAACAGGTGCGTAATATGTTCTCTTTGACAAAATCAATGGCATTCAATAACAGCTTTAGAAACCTATTATTGAGAATTGTAACACAAACAGGAAGTGGAAGAAATTCTTCAGTCATGTTGTACTTATTTTAACGTGTCACTATTACATGTTGTCGTATTGGTTTTAAAAATTTCCCCTTTTGTATTCCACTAGAAAATAACATAACAGCTGAATGCGTTAAACAACATGGAGGCGAGTAAATAATGACTGTTGCTGCTAGTTTTCCGTCAGCTAAGGTGAGAATGAGTCAATCTAGAGGAAGTTAGAAGTGTTTATTACAGGAACACATCAACAGAAGCATGATGTCACAAGGGCTGGTGCCTGCTGTGCTCCTGTACTCTGACACCGAGTGAGAAGATGACAAAATCAAGCCCATGGGGTTCAGTGAGAGCTGAGAAACTGCCAGAGCTGTTTCAGGACCTCCATATCATTGAGCCTCGTTTACAAACCGTGTGCACACAAAGATTTGTGGGTAAAAGCAGCTTGCTGAGAAATCATGATTCATCCACACGTTTATACATATAATTCTTCTAAATTTAGAACAAATATAGGTTAAACCCATCAAAAATATCTTTTCCAGACTCCTGCTGGTTGTGTAAATATGGAATCGGCTAACCCAAAATGTTTTGTTAAATAAATTAGTATTAGAAATGGAAAGTGATCCTACAGACGTAACAAGAGTAACAAAATGATTATTTGTAGTCTAGCCCTCTATAAAAGCTGTTGACTGTGTTTCAGCTTTGTGAAGGACACATTTGGCTTTACTCTATGGTTCTGTAGCCTGTGCTTAGCACATGCAAACAGCACAGTGTGTTTTTTCATAGAGTGATGAATTTTCACACAGGAGAAGTGTGGAAGCCCTTATATGGGGACTGTTTGGGCGTATATTATGCAAATGACTGTGGGCACACGCTCACTCATTTAAAAGAGTCTGAATTAATTAACAGTAGAGTGAGGTTAAGAATAATGAATGTGTGTACACACCTGTCGTAAACCCAGCGGGAACTTTCAAACCAGACTCAAAGTGTCTGAATGTCACTGCATTAGAAAAGAAAATATCAAACCAGTTGCATTTGCAATAAATCAGGCAAGACCTTTTCTTAGTAACTTTTGTGAGACATTTTTGCAATTACTCTTAACCAACTGCACCCAAACAGAGAAACCACACATTTATTACAATAAATAGCAATATATTCCAATAATATACAGTACAGATCTATTATTTTATCATTAAACATCTTGAAATGTTTAGAAAAACAGCACATATCATCACAATGTTTGATATTGTTACCTAATGCAATGACACTCATATATGTTTTAATGTTGGCTAATGTACAGTGGCATTGTTAGATTTTTTCTGCATATTCCTGAAGTTTTCCTAAAGAAATCTAATAAACGGTGTTTGGATAATTTTGTGGATTTACTCCGGAGTAAAGTTCTTATGTGGGTCACTCATCTTCTGCAGAGACTTCCACCCTAACACGGAGGTTTCGCTGTCCACGAATAACAGGGAATGAGACAGAAATAATGAGGAGAGAGGAAATGAAGGGGAAATGCAGGAAAGGAAGAAGAGGAGATTGAAATAAAGGCGGGTTGGACTCTCATAACAATCATCTTTACACTTCCAAATGGAATTTCTTGGCCAGCTTGCTCAGCCAGTGTGAGCCAGCAGCCCTGAGGAACACAGCAGTGTGTATTAATTACAATTCGGATGCACGCTTATTAAAATCACACAAAATTAAAATTCTTCCATTTCAATTTGCTTCCTGAGAAGGAAATGTCATCAGACAAAGAGTTTTTACCCACTTTGGGGAAATGCGCTTTATTTAATTTTTTTTCCTCTTTCCGATCTCTTCATGACATTTGTTAATGCGAGTGTGTGTTTCACAGTTACAGTTTTATAATCGGCAGACTGAAGACCAGATTGGAGCAGCTGGCAGTGGGAGACAGATAAAACTCTGATTAGCCCACTCTGACACACACACATACACACACATGCATAGTTATATACACACAGATACACACACGAGCGTATTAACAGCAGGTGTCAGACACAACAGTATTCTGTGTTCACTGTTGCCTGAGCATCACAGAGGCCCAAACACACAGTTAACCCATCTATCTTTTTGGGACTTTTGAGGTACAGATTTGTCCCCACCCACACACACAGCTATACCAGTAAAACCGAAAGCCTGTGACATTATACATTAGACTCAGATCACAGAGTCACTCAGACAGTGTTGTAGAAATGTGCTATTTGACCATCAGTTATTGCTTTCAATGTGTCTTTAATTCATGTCCATGATGGACAAAAGACATTTCCATTCCTTTCAAATGTCTTAAATTGTAGGCGTGTCATTTGGTCACCAGCTGCACATGATACATAGAATTTAAACCACTTGTAGTCTAAAGAGTCACGTGTTTTACTTCAGAAAAACACCAGTGACTGGTGCAGTTGTTACTGTGTAAATGTTCTGGAATAAGAGTGTATATGTTGGGCTTTGAGGTTTTCTTAAGGAACATATAATCTTTTATCCCTCTCTCTTTCTGTCTCTCTCTATCAAGCCATCTATCTGTCAGCTCTCCTCTGCCTCAGTCAGATTCCAGGAAGTGACATCATCGACAGAAGACAGATGGTCCCATTAGATAAGAGAAGCTGGGGTGGCATCACAGCTGGATGGCAGCTATCAACAAGGCATTTGTCAACAGAACATCTGAATGACCCATTTCACCCAGAGCTGTAGATCTGTGTTGCGCTGGAGAACTGTCTTGATGTGTAAAAGCATGTTAAATTCAAACACGAGCTGTTGTTGTTGTGAAAGAGGACATATTAAACATATTAAGCATTTTTTTAAATCCACGTAAAATGTTAACAATGTAATAAAAAATGAAAATTCTGAAAAGGAACAGAGATTCTCGTATTGTATGTCTCACAATTGTGATCAAACCTTGATAATTTCATCTTCCAGCTAATTTAATCAGGTCTTTTGACTGTATCTTGACTTCTATATGTACATGGCTTCTGATTGGCTAGAAGCCGTGAGTGATGTACTGGCATGTTTGATTTAGTAAGGACTATTTGAAGGTTTGTGATGTTGGGTAGTGTATGACCGAAGGCCTAAGAGCTGCTGTTTGCTCTGAAGGGCTGTGAGAGAAAACTTTTAAAGAGGATATTTTATGCAGTCAGGTTATCTGTTCACCCTCATGGTCTTAGTTCGGCTGTTATTTCAAAGTAAAGGTCTTTGTACATAAATAGTCTATTGAGTGCCATGATTGACACCCTGCTGGATCAATACAGATATCCTTGGCACACCAGACAAACAAAGGCTTGAGATATCCTCTCTCTCTATCTCCACTTATTTCCTTTCTTTGACTTTCTCTCTCCTGTATCTCATGCTCAATGTCTTTCTCTCAAACCTCTCTCATTTCACTTTCTCTCTCTCTCTCTCTCTGACACACATCACATATCATGTTTGGGATGTGCACTGGTAAAGGGCAACATCCTCAGCTCTTTTGTTTTGCCATAGCCCCAAAAAAATGAAATTAGAGGCTGAATAAAGAAGGTAAAATAAAAAAGAAGCTGAACCTGAAATTACAAATAGAGCCTGTTTACTTTCTTAATAAACATCTCCCATCTTATTATGCATGATTCATCAATTCATATTATTCAGTTTATTTCATCATAAAGCTCTCTCCACCTCTAAAATGCCTTTTCATTTCTGGTGATGTCATCAAGGCAATGTGGGTGGGGAAAATAGAATTAACTAATTAAAACACTGACTACTGAATAATCCAATCAAATTCCCATAAATACTGTATAAAGTCCTGCACTACATTTTTCTCCATACATATAAGGTTTCTCCTAGAAATGTATGCAATATAATATATGTCACATTTATGGAAGTGGTTATCAGCTGAGGTGGGCTGTAACGATGACACACACAGAACACAGCTGCAGACACGCGGAGGTCCTGGCTCAAGACTCTTGGGAAATAGTCCAGTCGACCCTCATGGATTGTGTCCATCCACAGTTTAATCAAGAGAGTTCATGTGGGCAAAAACATGGTCAGTGAGAGGTATTGGTACAGTTCAATTGATTTCTTTATGATATAAAGTCCATATAATCTATATAAACCAAACACTGCACTACATCCTTGGACAGCACACACACACATAGAAACAATATCACACTTTCCATTGTCCTAATAGTATCACTATTAAACATGAAGGACAAACCTAAATAATAAATGGCCCACTTCTTCCTTATTTGATAAAAGATCTTCTGATCTTATTGTCTGTCATCTCTCTCTCTCTCTTC
The DNA here is from genome assembly GCA_036877525.1 of Chromobotia macracanthus. Taxonomy (NCBI): domain Eukaryota; kingdom Metazoa; phylum Chordata; class Actinopteri; order Cypriniformes; family Botiidae; genus Chromobotia; species Chromobotia macracanthus. The sequence goes on from JAZGTH010000095.1 coordinate 2,376,808, forward strand.
CTCTCTCTCTCTGTGTCTGACAGATTCACTTAAACTTCCTTTGTAATGGCTTTGATTAAATTTTTCTGTTCTTAGAGATGTGATGTTAAAAGAGAGACAGAGATAGAGTGAGAGTTACGGGCAGCTAAAGGCAGTGATGTACCAAGATGCAGACACTCCAACTGCAAGCACCAGTGCAGTTCAATACACATTTTACAGCGCAGCTTAAATCTAAGAAGGTGAAAGGTCAGCCATCGCCACCATAATCTTACTTAACAATAATCCAAGCTTTTTCACGCTGGACTGTGTTAAAAGTTTCAGCTCTCCACTTACAGATTTTTACACAGTACAGGAAAATTGTATAATGGCAAATAGTAAGGATGTATAATAGGGATGTATAATGGCAAATAGTTTGCAGGACGCTGAAACAAAACTAAAATGGCACACAATACCAACCCACATTTGATTCCATTTGTTTGACATTTCAGGACTATGATAGACTAACAAAAGAGCAAGCATTTCATAAATGTAAATTTCAAGAAAAACCAAGATAAACATAGGGGGGTGAAAACCAATGAAAAATACTCCAGTCAGGACAGACTCACTCAACACACTTTAAACATTCATAATGATCCACTTTCTCACACACACGAGCAATTATCCCTGCTGAGGTGATGCGAGCTCTCCGGTGCTTATCTTGACAGTTAAATGGCTATAGTGTTATTGTAATGATTTAGGCTGGATGATGGGTCTGTTTAAAAGCGTTTTCTGCTGGACGTATATAAACTCCTGTTTCCTCTGTGGAAGCTGTGGGCCGCCGCACCGCTGGATCAGGTTTCTGTTAATAAGAGGTAAAGTAAACGATGATGAGGGTGAATAACTCCACAGTGTCGATGCAGAAATGTGATTCCTCTGCTGGGGGGACAGAATGAAAGAAATAAAAATATGAAACAGATGCTGGTAGTTTTAAACAGCGGTTTGTGGAGGAATCACTATGACGAGGCAGGCAGCTTGGGTGACAGTGTGTGTGTCAGGTTTTGCTACAGTATCTGTGTACCAAATGTCCCAACAAGGAAAGTAAATAAATTTAATATTATCTAAATCACCTTTGAGGTTTATCACGTGAAATTATCTCTATATACAAGAACAATTACTTGATTGATTAAATCATGTTTTTTATGGTACAGCTCAGGTGTTAAAAAGACAGTGGGCCTTCCTTTTGACACAACAAACACAATGCTATTGTGTAAGAATATATGAAAAAATATGCAGTTGAACAACTGAAAATGTGGATGTGAGTCTAAAAATGTACAGGTTTGACTTCCATTAAAGATTGTGATTGTCACTCCTGAAAATAACCGAACTGTGTATGAATGAAACTGTATTAAGGACTCAGTTGCAGGACTGACAAATGCATTCTGCTGTGTGAACGAACATTCACTTTTTTACCTCTGACACGGCCCATGCTTTGAAAACTCAGGTTCAGCAAATATATCAATGGAAAGTCCCCAGCATAAAACTAAAGGTGTTAGCTACACTGAGTTTTCATCATAATGGACCTTAAGTTGTGAGCTAAATAGTTAATGTAGCGTCTCTTACCCTTTCAAATGTTTTGATTGACGTAAACATAATTAAACTGAAATTGGATTTAGACTCGTTCTGACAAACTAAGGAGAAGCAGAGCAGGTGTACATTTTATGGTGTCCACCTTTCCACGGGTCCTGTGTAAACAGTGATAAACCTAAAGAGCATTAAAATAATGGGTTAATCATTAGCACTGGGTTTGTTTTCAAGCACTGTGTGCACGGCAGGTTCATGATCTCCCAATACAACTTTATTATAGACAGGTGATGAATCAGCCAGGAGTTTGGTCTAAAAAAAGTGAATGTTGTTTTCTCTTTTTTCTTTTTCTTCTGGAAAACCAAGGACAACACAACACCATCTGCCCACAGAACACACAGCTACAGGTGTGTTCCTGTATCTGCCTCACTTATTGCTCAAATTTCATGTATCTCCTGATGACTCGCCCCACACCTCCTCATTCTCCATCGTACCTCACTGCCTTTAAGTCCTGATAACCCGGGTGCCAGGCAAATGTCCGGAATGTTTTATTGCCACTGTCACTGTGTTCTTTACAACGTCGACCAATATTACACATCACACTTAAAACAACTGCAGTCTTAGGAGCAGCAATGGAAGAAATATCAGGTGTATTGTAGTTATGCTCTGTGCAGCAGTACGGTGTAAACCTGGAGCCAATCTCCATTACCAGCCCAGCCGAAGCAAGTAGAGCAGAACGACAAGCCAGAGATGGGCGAGAGAGAGAGAGTCACCATTTCTGTTAATATATGAAAATAAAGTTACAGTATCTCATGGCTTTCTAAATAAAGGATCTTGGCCTTAAATAAGTGATCTCTTGTGTGAGAGATTATGGGTCCTGCCATGGATGACTGAATTGAGAAAATGCAATGACCATGATGTCATGAAACATCTATTTTGAATTATTTGATCATTCTAAATATGTATTTTTATATATTACTCATTGTGTCACCTGCAATATCACAGAGATACAGTAAAACCGCACAAAACCCATTACCCATTGTTATTTAGTTTCTCATATTTCTGTCTGTGTTTAGTACAAAGACTGCAGTATATCACACAGGTGATGCTACAACTGAAGTAAAAGCTGTTAGAAGATGTGTGTGATAAAACAGATGTTTAGTGTAGTAGTTCTGCATCACTTACATCAAACAAATACATATAGTTACACAAACATATGCTTATACAAATAGTTAGCCTATTGCAACACACTGGGCCTTCTTTACAGGACTGTTTTCCTTTTGTGCACATTAGGAATAAAAGATTACTTCAAACATTGCTTCATGCATTTACATATTGGAAAGTTCATCCAACAAAGACATTGTTATTCAGACATTTATTCACCCTCGTGTCATCATACGGGTTGAGTACATGAAACAAAATCTCACCCTCATGTCAACAACAAGAAACATCTGAAACGTTCGCAGCCATGACCTGCTGTAGCTTGTTAGCAGTTATTTCATGTTTCTAGCAATTAGCAGTCAAAGGTTTTGAGTCAAACTTCTGTTTTAAGAAACCAAATAAGCAAGCAGGTTATTCAGTGATCACCTTCATTCATCATAGTGTTTTTCCTTCGCTGCACAACCTCACACACCAACACTAATGTCACAGCTGCCCACCCTGTCGACTCGTGTTTTTTTAATTGTCAGTCATAGTCTTCGGCATTTGTGGTGTTGGCCACCAGCCCGACACTTCGTCCTGTCCCGCACTGCACCTGCCAAGTGTGTCCCCTCGAGGTAAAAAAATACACACTGCTGATAAACAAACACACCCCTGTGTTTGACACAATATAAAAATGTGTTACATGATATTATGGCTGCCCTAATTATAATTGTTAAAGTCCCTTTAAAGTGTGGCTTTGTGTTGTTGTACTAAACAAATGATTCGCCATTATGCATTTAAAATGTTGCTTTTGTTTTTTGTTTAGCAGTTAATTTGTTCAAGCTCTGAAAAAAAATCACCCTTGTGTCTTTGTCATGGTTTTTGCTCAGACAAGCATCACTATTAGTATAGTTCATACTAAGGGTTAGAGATATGAACATCTAGAAAAGAAGAAAGCTGTTATAGATGTTTGGCCCTCAAATAGAAACTCAAAGTGAGAGAAACAGACGAGGTTTGTTTATCCGACACTTTGCAGACTGTGGCAGAAACTGACAGGCAGGATTTGCATATTGGACCTTATCAGTAGAGCTGAGTTTATTTGGTTAAGCTTCCTCTTTACTTATGAAGAACTTTACATAGTTATTCAAAACACAGCCGTCAGATGAGTCATATATACTTGTATCATACATGTTTTGGTACTTTTTATTGTCCTACCTTCTAATATTTATGTAGATTTATTATGCAAAAATAGTATTAAGATATTACAGTATTTTTGTCCAGTAGGACATAGTGTTTGTGAAATACAGATACTGTCAAATGCAACATTTGTATGCAAATATAATGTATTCTTTGACTGTGGAGTGAAATGTGACATGTTTTCATGACGTTTACAGTCAATCAGAGCATCTTGAGTGTTACTGCATATAACTCTGAATATTGAATAGTGTCTCTTGCTGTAAGAGTGACACTGTTTTTTTGTGTGTTTAATTAAGCTTGCTGGTGTCACTAAGCCACAAGTGACATTTAATCCCGTCATTGTGACAAGTTGCACGCTAGATTTGATACTATGAATTAAAAGGCACAAAGCTTTTACTGCATCCCACTCACACACACACACAATTGACTATACAGAGAAATATGAGAAAATTATTCTCATGCAGAACAGACCAGCTTTACGATAACAAAGCAGAAATTAAAGCCTTCTCTACACTGTCATGTGCAAGTCACAAAAGAAGAAGCAGGAAAATGGTTCTTCAAAAATGTGTAAAATAAAAGACAGCTGATGTCATTTAATCTTTAGTACCAGAGAAACACTAAACCGAAGACAAACAATAGAATTACAGGAAGCTTTTTAATATACTAATTCTCATACTGTATCTGTAATTTACTCCCAGTCAGATAGACAGACAGTGTGAATGGACAGGCGGGAAGACAGACAGATACATAGACAGTGTGCATGAACAGGCGTGCGGGCAGACAGACAGACAGACAGACAGATAAACAGATAGGAAGTTATTGTGTATGGACAGGTGAGCAGACATACAGATAGATAAACAGATACATAGATAGACAGTGTGCATAGACAGGTGGGCGGGCGGGCAGACAGACAGATAGTACCTGTCACAATACTATTATGTACCACAGTAAATAATAACTGCACTGTCACAAAATCCTGTTAAAGCATTTACAGGAAACATAAATGTTAAAATGCTGACATGTTATTTAGATACCAATTCGCAAAAGGTCACTAAGCAGGCTGTACTGAGAGATATAATCATTAACTTAATGATGATAATACTGCTTCAATAAACATGTTTGTGGGCTGTTTAAATACATCGTACAAATAAGTACATTGTTTAATTAGCAGTTTAGATACAAGAAAACAAGAAAAACTTGCTTTGTCCCACAAATGAGCTGAACTAATGAAGAACACAGCTAATGACTAAAACACAATACACTAATGATTAAATGTGATGTGCCAGGCTCACATTGTACCACAATATTTCAATTTACATAAATCAGCATTTTGACAAAAAGCTGTTAAATTTAATTGTCATACATTTATTTTTTACTATTCAAACAACTGTAAATTTGAACAATCCTTGCTAGTAATACAAACAAACAATCCCATCACAAACAGTATACAGTCTTTACAGTCAACAGTTCACACAGTTTAATTTTGTAATGTCATGTACAGTACTGCAGCATTTGTTTCAAGACATTCATTTGTTTGATTTTATCTGTTGGGAATTGATTGGAAGTTGGAAAGTCGTCTCTATATTACAGACAGGGCTGAGAAAAGAGGGCTGAGCAAAATCAGTTTTGTTTGGCACAACACAACGAACCATTCACAATTGTACTGTATTATAGAAGTAAATGGGTTAAAGTTAGATTCTGTGTTATCTCGGCTAAAGTTATCTCAACTCTCTGAGTCTGTTAGAACACTCAAGTCCATGAGATGATCTTCTCTCCAGGCTGTGCTGCAGCAGCCGTCCAGATCTCTTTCATGCATGTACTGTGCTGCCTCACCTGCAGAGTTCAGAGAGCAGACTCACATCCTCCGAGACTCAAAGTCCGTCTTCAGAGGTCCAGTGGTCCAGTAAGGACATGAAAGGATGGGCAGTGATGGAGTGCAGCACAAAAAACTACGAATGCGGCAGCAACCCTAAGCGATGAAGAGGTCAAAGGTCACAAATTCAACTGTGCCACTTTGACATTGGTACACACAAACTCACTGGGTGACTTGACACATTTACGACACCTTGTAGACACAGTCTAGACTGATACAAAGACACAAACTCACATGGACCACAACATTAGCAGGTTGTGTATTTTTTAGGCTTTTACACAACCAGCGTCAGCAACAGCAGACTCACGCTGAGCTTTCACACTTGTGTTGCATAACAGTCTGTGGCTCTGTACAAGTCAAGTCATTTTTATTTGTATAACACTCTTCATAATACATAATGTAAATGTTTCAAAGCAGCTTTACGGAAAATTATTCCTGTGAGATGTTTACTCTCTGAATGTCAGGACATAAAATGATTTTGGGGTTACAAATTAAGTATTTGTGTCATGATGCCCATAAGCGGTTATCAGGAGTGAGTGACTGATGACTATTTGAAACAGTAACATTAACAATATTTGTATGAAGGGGATCACATTTAAAGTACATCCAAATAGTAATTCACACCGAACCCAAACTCTTAACTGTAGCTATAATCTGCTTACTGAAGTCACTGAACTTAAAGTTTTGTTCGTGTATGTCACGGTGTATAATTTGTATAAAGCTTCACAGATGTATCTTGCACACAGTTCACCGCATTTGTTTATTCAGCTTTGTAAAACTCTACATTGCTTATGTTGTAAAAGTATTTGAAACATATTTTTAAGAAGGTCTTAACAAGCTTTAGATGGACGATGCGCGGCATGTTGTGTGCCAGTAAATATTCTGTTCTGTTCATACCTGCCTATCCCTATAAGCACATCCTGTGATGTATTAGGCCCGGCTTAATGTCCATCAGTCCTTTATTTCCTTCTCCAAGGTCGATTCATACTTAATTCAAAGGAGAGAAACAGATAAAAGGAACCATTTGAACGCACAGGCCACGTTCCTTCCTCAACTGAATGCATCTCCACAAAACCTTCAGGTCGATGAGAAACCTGCACATGTTCTCGCAGCACGTCAGGCTCATCCTGAGATATGAGCTCTTAAAGCTCCATACAGCTGCAGAGGAATCTAGCGTCTATCATTGCATTATAATTCAGCACTCGTGACATAACACTCCAGCTCCTGTGATGGATAGTAAAGTAAGCTTCTATCAAGTCATATATTTCTTAGCCCTGCGCCCAGTGATCCCAGCCAGAGCAATTTATAACCGTTAAAAACAAGCGTCTTATCTTCCTATCTGGCTGCTCTACAATAGTTGTCAGCTGCATGCTCCACTGGCTAAAAACACCATCCTGTGGATTTCACAGAGACAAGGCAGGCGCTGGGCAACAAAGAGTATTAGTTATAAACTGCTGTTTAAAGAGAACTGACAGCCCCTGCCAATACTGCCAGCCCATAAGGCTGTGTTTACACTGCCACAAAAAATCTTATGTTTTACTCACATCTGACACAGATCGGAATTTGTTGCACGTGTGTAAACACACAAGATCAGATTTGTTCGTATCTGATCGGGACCACTTTCAAATGTGGATTTAAATCGGATTCCATCCACATTTCGAGGGTCAATCTTGCCAGTGATTGACATGCAGTGTAAACGCAGCCTAAATGTCTCCAAAAGGCATTTGATGATTTGAATGTTCGTTCAGCAGATCAAGAATCTAGCGACTAGAAGTTCTGTTACAGTGACAAAGAACACATGGGGCTTAATGAGGCTTGTTCTCTCCCTAATTTCCAGGAAGGCCTTTGGAAATGAAAGGAAGTCATTCCCAAGAACTAGTTTAGAAGTTTCTGCAGCACTTCATTTGAAGCATATAATGTGTTAAAACAGCAGTTCTATTGCATTTGAATGCTTTTATAATGCTTTATGGGTTACTCCAGTAAGACACTTTAGTACTTCACATCTCCACTGCCATGCAGTCAGCTACTTCCTGTTTATTTCCTTGTCATTGTGTAAATTCACATTTACAATAATGCATTTGGCAGATGCTTTGGATTACAGTGTAATTAAGGTATACAGTTTATCAGTATGTGTGCTTCCCTGGGATCGAACCCACAACCTTTACGCTGCTAATGCAATGCTCGACCAACTGAGCTACAGGAGCATTGTAAAGTTAAAATGAGCACAGCATATCTCTAAAAGTCTGCTATACCCGTTTATAAACTTCATTAAAGTACAACACGAACATAAAAAGTAAAAAGCACATTGCAAGAAAAAACTGTGGCACAAAGGTTTTCACCACAGTTACAATGAAATATTTCAATATTCACAGTAATATTTTTAAGCAGTATCACATTAAAGCACATGATCAACAGTTAATCTGATGTTATACATCATGTGGTGATTAATAGAAAGGCCTGAATGTAACACTTATGCTTAAAAATTAATTTGAGACTCAATTTTAAAGCATATACTGTATTTCTTATTTGCTTGGGTTTGCTTGGGCAGCGTACCTTAATGGTAAATTAAAGCATTTCATCAAGTATTAGAGAAAATCATTATCATTTTAATACAGTAATTAAACGTATATTTTCACCCAGTCCACTTCTGCAGTTTAAAACACCATGTTAATGTTGTGACATATTAACAAAAAATGACTCTTCATCACTTCAGCCTCCAGTGTTTCACACAAGATTTTACCCCGCAGAGTGTAAAGGTGAAAACAATTCAGTCAGGAGAAGTGAGGGCGGTCGAGAAACACTCATCACGCTCTCTCGCTCTTCCGTTTGGTGTAAAGTTCCCCAGTGGGGGTGTAAATTAGACCTCGCTCATACGACTCCATCACTGTCAACAGATTAAGCACAGGCACAAGAAGAAAGCAGGGCTTTGTGCTATATCTTCAAAACCCAACACTTGTCAAACAGAATGAAACTGTAATCGGCTTTAATCAAGTCAAGAAACAACTGTGCACCCTTCATATCTTTAATAACACACATAACAAAAAATGAACAATTATCATTCTGAATCCATTCGACTTAAGTCACTTATTTTTTCAAATAATTCACTTATTTTAACAAATAACAGTTTTGTGTATTTGTGTTATTTTTATGTTTATATGTTATATTTAACATGTTATGTGTTAAACATTTTTATTTCCAACAGAACTCTTCTTTTTTGCATCTTTTTTCATCCAAAATGATTAACAAATTAAAAAGTCAATGTGGAGACTGTCTGATCGCTCAGTCACCTGACGTACACAAACATCAACTAAAGGATTCTGACAGGGAAGCAATAGGTGGTCCTGCCAAAGCACATCAAAGCAATAAACATGACTGAAGGTCTTTAAATGTCCACCAAAGACCTACAGATGCGTGTTAACATCCAACCATGTGTGGGTACATTTCACATGAAGGCTGTAATTAACCCATGCACCTTAACTGCAAGAGCAATACCGCAGATAACTGCTATATCAATATATTCATCATGAAATGTGGAAACAAACAGTCTATAAACGGAAACACAAATGCCTAGAGGAACATAAACCTGAGCACTAATGGCTATCCACTCTTTATCCGTCCTCCAGAACGCCATCATACTACCATGAGTGATATCACATTGGTTATGCTCCAATAAACTTCCATTTGAAACATTTGCTAGTGATGATAACGTTGCCAATTTTGACCTAAAACAAATGTGCTAATGAAGGGCCTTTGTCATGGAGATGTAAACATCAGCCCCCTGGAATGCTGGGAATGATGGCGTAGGGGGTTGTTGGCTCTTCCCACCAGGGTCATTATCCTAATGGAGGCTAATTTCTGAGGCCTACCATCACATCACTGCTGACAACAGCTGATTGCTCCAATTTGTTCCACTTCTGACATGAGACAGGCTGTCATGAAATTCCTGTAAAACAGCATATTTGGATGGTGTTACTGGATCTGTGAATGTAGATGAGTGAATGTGAGAACCCTTTCAGTGAGAATCCCACAGTTCTGTCACAGAACCATGATACAGTGATAGTGACAGAGAGACAGATCTCTGTCAAACTATTACAACTTAGATGTTTAGCATTAAACTTAAAGATATTAAAAAAATACCATGACATTACCAAGATTACCATGTCCAAACCGCCACATTCATGAAAGACTGACATCATGAAAACTCTCAGGAATTTCTGGGTCAAATTTCAAAATCAAGAAAGTCATTATTATAGTTTCTTGATGTTGGTGGGAGGGGGGGGGTTATAAAATAATCGTTTAGTCCATTTAAAAAATGCCCTTTTTCATTATGCTTAGTATAAATTCTTCATGTTAATTTTGGGCTCAAGTATGACTGAACGTTTCTATCTGAGACACACCAAAAAGTGCTGATGGCCACAAGAATAAAACTAAATTTTTGGAAAAAAGCAAAGAAAACACCACAGCGCTGATCTGTGAGGGCCTGTCATACACTTTTATCAGTGTTTCATCAGTTTGCTTACAGATATTCATCCTGATGTTTGCAAGAGAGTAAAATAATCTATAGTACTGAGGTTTCATTTATTTCCATTCCTTCCGAAACACCAACAGATGTATGATAACTGGAGAAAAAACACTATGCAAAACAATAAAGGAGCAAAACAAAACACTCAAATAAAATGTAATATTGTCTTGATTTGAAGTCATTTACATCTGTGCTTTGGCCCGGGCAGAGAGACAAAATCCAGCAGTCATTTTCCCCTCGGATAAGACGCATGATTTATACCAGAGCTGGGCTAAGCTGCTGGCTTCACTTTAACTCTGTAGCCTGTATTTAGCATCCTTTCCCTGCAAATCAAATTCCAATTGTTCAATAAGTTGCCAACATCTTGTGAAAACAAGCAAGACACAGCATGAAATTGGGCTGTCAGTGAACAAGACGCAGGTACCCATACAAATGTCCCATTATACTTTACTGCACAAACACACACAAATACACACACACGTATAAATGCACATGAGCTTAAAGCTTACAGACGTGACATGTTTAATAGCAGAGAGAAATGTACTAAACAATCAGTCTTTGTTTAGAAGACATACAAACACTATACCATATAAATGTATGTGATTTGAAACGCTCCACATAGACCACAACTACAGTACGTGCAGCATACTGCACAAATAATGGTTCAGTTAGATCTAATTGATTTTATTATTGGGTTTTTAGTTTGACATTTACACTAACAAAATGCTGAAACCTAAAACACAGTGTGCAGGAAGCTCACTACTGTAGGTTTGAAACAGAGACGATGCATACAGACATCTGACATATGGCCATATATATAAACAAATGTGTCCATATAAACAAATGTCCATATATCAGATTTCTGTATGGGGTGATTTATCCTCATCTCATTCTCTACCCATTCATACTCTTTCTACCGTCTGTGGATCTAGACTGTCGTACAGACTCATTGTTTTAACAAACATAAAGGCATATTACTATATTTAAAGTGTCAAATGTGATCAAATTTGTTAGATCACATTTGTTCATAACGTCCACCAGCTCAAAAAACATATTTCACTTTATTGGTATCAAAAGCTAGAAAATAATAATTACAAAAGCAGAAAAACAGCATGCTGTGTAAATACTAAAGAAATAAACAGAAATGATTTATGAAGGAAGTAAGAATTAAGGCCTTTACTTCTACAGAATGCAGATCAGTCACTGAAACCTAATTTCTTTACATGCACATAAACAACAGAAAACCACTTCATTTCCTCACATACAGATACATCTCTGAATCTTTTCAGTTCAGTTTCTCTCGGCTTTCCCAAGGCTAAGCGGATGTACCCATGTAATTTGAATGTTAATGATCTGAAGGTAGATTAAGGTTTCCTGTCCTGTTCCTCAACAGTTCGATGATAGAAGACTAACACCTTTTTTATGTGATCACCACTATCCCTTTTAGAGGAGATGAATATTTCGGTCTTGCTCTGTTCATTTCCAGTTTTAATCTAGTTGTGTCTGATTGATGGGCTGTAGGGAAGGCATCAGAGAAGAAGATAAAACCCTCAGCTCTTAGTCGACTTAGCTCTTGTAGTAACCCGTGGGGCAAAAGAACGTCTCCACATTTGATCAGCGTTTACACGTAGAAGCTCACCACAAAGCTGCTCTCCCTGTAAAATGTGAATTTAAATGGATTCAGCAGACTATTGGAGCATGGTTTTATTATTTTCACAGTTGTTTGTCAACACACAAATGAGACAGACAGAGAAGGAGCAAACGTATTATTACGTTCTTGTTTTGAGTTTTTTGTAGTACCAAAACCAGCTGACACACAAATCAAAGCTGCTGCACTGTAAAACTTTCTCCTGCTTTCCTGTAACAGGCCGAACAAATCAAAGTGCTTGATTCACACTGAGCAGAATAAAACAAACTTATGTACGGCAAATTCATGTCCCATTATGGTAAACGGAGAAGAGCAGAAGAACTCAATCAGATGACACAGGCGGACCTATAAACCCATCAGAAGTGCCCCAGACTCAAGACACACACTCAACAACCCTGTAAAGTGCCATGAAGAAGCCATTTTCACTCTTTGACGTTATAAAGCGTTATCAGGGCTCATGTAATCATACGCTGCATAAAAAACAGGCCTGAGGAGAGCACGAACACTCAATGTCGCTCTTTGAAGCTCCACTCTGAGACCAAATTCACCCCTCTACTGTAAATTGTGTTTAGCTGAAGGACAGCATTTCACTCATGGCTTCATCGTCTGTTGAAGGGTCTGGCCTGTCCCAGCATTTCCTGCTTGCTGAGATTTGAGAAGCATGTGAGGAGTTTTTCAGTAATTTTCATTCAGATTCACACAGAGCAAACTTCTGAAGAGAACTTTGCCTAGTCTGAGGCCCTTTCGTTCTTGCATGCAAGAATCAAAAAACAGATCCAACAATTCAAGGGCTTGTTCACCCAAACAACAGTAAAATAATTTATCACCCATTATGTTGTTCCAAACCTGTATGACTTTCCTTCAGTAAGAACTGTTTCTGTAACTGTATGTTGGACAGAAGATGTACCTCTGTATGTACTAATGATTTATTCAGTCTTGATGTGTATCAGAGTTGAAGGCCACTGCGTGTTTAACAGCGATTGTTATAAAATATGTTTATTTATGTACAGTGGTTATAAGGTTAATACAAGTCAAACAGAGACGTTAACCCAAATCAGCTAGATTCAGTTCAGTTTAACCAAACACAAGCTTGTTTGTGACTCCATGTGTCACCATGGCTACAAATCTGCAGGCAGTTTATTATTCCAGTGCACAGCTGAAAGTAGCTTTGCCACATGCTCTCCTATTTACTCTCTTTGTACAGTACATGGAAATTGGGTAGCCCCAGGGGTCGAACCCTCAGGAGGAGACTTAAGTAACTCAGAGCTGGGCCCATTTAATGCCTCCTCTCTCCAAAGCAATATCTGAAGGGCAAGTCAGGCTTTTCCTGAACGGATGCAGTGAGTGCTTTTAGACTGCGGGGAATGCAGAGTGAATACAGCGTCTGTGTGAGCCTAATGACGGGCCACAGTCACGGCTGACCCCGGCCTCTTCCATCTAATGCGGCCAGAGCACACTAATACTCGAGCACACTTTGAAGAATGGACCAGAACAAGTGAAAGAATGCTTAACTCTGGAGCCACTGTTTTACAGATGGTTTCAGAGACCAGTCAAAATGTGCTTTGTTTACTTTCCTAATAAATGTGTCTTCCTTTATTGTGCATGATTTAACCTTGATTAAAATGTACCAGCTTTCTTTGCCTCTAAAACTAGTTTTCTTTTCTGCTGATTTTCCACTGATTATTTTGATTCACTCCAGAATATGTAACATTATGGAAGTTAAAAAGCTTTTCAAGTTGATTTAAAGGTGAAGGGTGTCATTTCTGCGTCACTGAGGTTTTCAGAATTTGTCACTGTCACCCCTAACTTACACCAGATGTCAGGTCTCTTAAACAGAGTCACGTTTGTTTATTTATTCATTGTTTTATGCCACTCCAGCATATAAGACTGTATTCATGGCAGGAAATCTACACACAAGTCATTGAATTCAGTTTGTTCAATTCACTTTACTGTACAAGTAAACCACAAGTAAACCTGTCTTCAATGCTTTGTTTGATTCCACATAATGTGGAGCATTAAACATGCAGTTTTCTCAGTAATTTCCCTCCGTGTGTTAGACTGATTTTACAGATTTTACTGAAGTCTTGTGCAGTGATGTTGGTTTGTTGTCTAAATCCAAGATCTTTCAGTAAGGGCTCCAGCACTTTGCAGCATATGTTTATTGGAAATAAAACACAATTTGTGTGTGCTGAGAGAGGACCATTAGAGGAAAGTGCTTTTATTGTAAACATTTGTTTCACTTTCTTCTGTAATGGGGTGTGCAGTCAACACCCCACATCAAACATATTTTTTATTGTCCTTGTCTTAGCAGAACATTTTCTTATGCATGTGATTACATTGTCTTCATTTTTCCTCGCGTGGTGTTGTTGTGTTTTTAATGAATCCCGTGTGGCTTTGATAACTGTTGTTTAAGGTTATTTCATATTTGAGTGTGCCCCATCAGACTGCCCTTATACATCTGAACTGTTTCTATTAATGGAGTTTTGACAGTAATTTTTATTTTTTCGTTGCATGAGACTCCAGTCACAGTTTTGGATTAAGATCATTTCTATTATTTCCTATGGAAACAGCAAACAAATTAATCTGCTTAGTAAAAATCTGTCAGCCACCGAATCCACCGACGCCTGCTGTCTGGCATTCGTGATGTGTTATTCGAGTTTACTGTGGGTTTTAATTACACAGGTGCATTATATCTATAATATACAGTTTGTATTATGTGTATTCCACAATTAGTAGGAAATGCAGGTTAAGACATCCACATTAGCAAACACAATAAAGTCCAGGCTTTAGGAGAAACTGATGAATATGTTTTTAATATTGTGCCTTCAGCTTCAACACAGCGACGTTGTTTACACATAATGCTTGTGCTCAGAGGAATGCTTTCACATTTGTGCTGTTTTTATTTGCTCTGTGAGCTGAACTACATCTGCTGTTTATCCAGGCCGACCTGATAAAGCAAAAAAAGAGAGAAAGGGACACGCAGATGTTCCACGACAGGATGCAATAGCACATTACACTCCAGGGCAAATTCAATAAGGTAAAACATGTTACAGATACAGAATAATACCACAAAGTGGCTGGTATTTATTATATAATTAGAATCAATTCGTGACAGAATGATTCCTGTCACCCGTATGGAAAGCGTTAACAAAGAACAGTAAATTCATCTGTCTGTTAAACACAACAAACAGCTTGTCCTCACAGCTGTGTTGTGACGTTTTTTTATGTCACAATGAAATTAGGTCAAATGCTGAGCCTGAAAACGTCAAATTTTACAACACTTGATTGTCCTCCAAAAAATGACAAACTGTATAAGGACGTTTATATTTCACCCAAATCATGAGACATAAGAAATTAAATTTCCCTTAATAAAAATGAAGAGTGCTTTTAAAATCATTAAGTGATTTGCATTTTGACATTATTTGTATGGCAGTTAAAGCATGTTCCCCTGACCACTTCTCAAAATTGTATTCTTATTACTTTACAATCGCAATAGTTTTTACATTAAAATATTTATGCATAATAGTAGTATTTGTTTTAATTAATTTGTTAAGAATCTCTTTTGGAACAAATTAAAAAGAGAAAAAAATCAAATCAAACATCAAGTAATCTTACAGTAATGAGGATTTGTCTTGAACATCAAAATGCTCCACTTCAAAGTATTATGTCTTATTTTATTTGCATGGATAGTGATTGTTTGCCCTGTAATACACTGGTCAACTGGACAGGGTGTACCCCACCTGTGGCCCAAGATGCTGGGATAGGCTCCAGACCCCATGACCCTGAGGACCACAAGCAAGTTTAGAGAATGGATAGATGGATAGATAAACTTCACCTTCACTAAATTAACTTGAATTCAAAGTTCTTGAAATGAAACATATTAGCAATTGTAAGCTTACAGGCACTTTAACATCACCAAAATCACAAGTGATGAGTTGAAAGTGAGATGAGGGGATATAAATATTCAGAGATGATCTTTTGTTGTCATCCATGAGCTGTAATGATGCTGCGTCTGTGTTGTTTGAGGCTTTTTCTGCAGTGATGAATAAAAATCACATTTGCGTATTAAGAAGTTTTATTTGCATGGTCCATTTCACATGTATAACATTAATTCATTCACAGAGGGGTTGGGAAACTTAATTTAATACTGTAATTTATTTAAAACTTAATTTTAACTTAATACCTTAATTTAGCAGGCCAGAATGTGTGACTTCACTTTAAAATATGGAACGTCAAGCAAATAATGATTTTTTTTGTCATGCAGCTCGACAGATAATGCACTCTGAACATTCTGCAACAGAATCTCTATGAAAGAAATTAACATTCGTTTGAAACATAAGGAAGAGTAAATGGTAGCAAAATTACCATTTTTGGTGAACTTTTCTTTAACATCCACAAATGTGGGTGAATGCCACAATCACATTCTTTGTTTAGACAATGTGTGGAAAGAGGAGGGTGGGGTTTCGGGGAAAGGGTCGTGTCTTACTCAGTGGGTATGCCAAAAGCTATTTTTGCTTACAACACTTTGAATATTTATGTGTTAGTTCCAAACAAAATAAATTTTAGTTATGTTTGAAAACAAAGTTCAACTATGAACTATTTAACTAAATAATACAGGATGCCCAAAGCATAAAACAAAGCATTTTTACACATTATGTAGGCAAGCTGTCCACTGAGAACTGAGGAACAGGCCACAGTAACTACACAACTAAAAATCTGACATTAGAAATGTTGGACATTTCTGGAAAGTCAGAAATTCCCTGTAAAAGACTCAGTTGTGTTACAAAGTAGCATTTGTAAGCAGGGGTTGCCCTCTCTTCATGTCTGTGTGAACCAGTGTCACTTCTAAACGATTCAGACAGAACAGCCCAACTCTCTCAATGCCCTGTTGCCCTTACATGCATGAGGAGGAGGGTCAGAGAGGAAGGGAGGAGTCAGAGGTCACGTAGAAGGCGGAGTCAGATGAAGAGTGAGCGTTACAGAGTTTGCATGTGATAAAAACTTAGTTTGCCTCAAAAATGTGAGTGTCTTAAAACTCTGAATATGTTTCAAAGATTTGATTTACTTTACATTTGATGACACTAACATAGTACACTTTGAACAGGGAAATCAAAGGATTAGATCTCTCAAAACTGCTCATTATATCAGTCAAAAGATGCCACAAACCAACAAACAAACAAACACACATTATAACACACAGCAGAGACCTTCCTGAGAATAAAACACAACAATGATGTATCAATGATGAAGGAAATATAGTACAATGTGTGCGTGTGTATTTGATCTATGTACAACATGAAAGTGATTTGGAAACAGTCTTGTGTCTGTGTCCAGTTTCTCTCCGTCTCTCTGTATGTGAAGCAATAAACAGCTTCTGTTTGTACCCCAGACATCAGCTGCACTTAAAGAAACGAGTGTATTTTTATTTTCCCCAGACACGTCTAATGAACAAACGGCAACTGTATCCATGTTGTCTTTGCCACTAGAATATTTTTATGTCAGTCTGAACGAGAAATGTGCTGTTTGTCAGGTATATTGAGGCTTGTTTAGCCCGACTTTAGAATTCACATCATGGCTGCCGCATTTCTGCGGGACCTATTAGCACTGTCGCCCTGCCGCACAAACAGACTCAGGAAATGAGGCATGTCAAAGTCAGTTTCTTTCCTCCCTTCCTCTCTCTGTCTCTACATCTCTTTCTCACTTCTTCCTTTAATGCCAAACAATCTCCATTTTGTTCCCTCCATCAATTTTTCGGCATCAACGATTTTCTTTCCTCTACGCATCCTCCTCATTCACCTGTTTTTATAGTTTGTCAGGCTGCTGGTTGCAGGTGCGATCGATCTTCATAAGTTTGTGTGTGTGTGAAGCACATGGGTTCCTTCACTGCGGTGCTTTGCTTTATCAGGAGATTGGAGTCTGATGCCTGACTGCTCTGGCTGATAAGGTTTCTCTCTCTCTGAAGTGACAAGCACTCCTCCACTCCACTTCTCCTCTCTATAACCCTCATCTGTCCACTCGGCTTTCTGCATCCTGGTTTAATGAGTGTGGTTAATGCCATCATTTCTTCAATGTGTCTAAGGAGAGGTGTGGTTTATACTGAAGTGCCCTGAAATAACTCGAGATAGGTTTGATATCATGTATTTGGCAAAAAGAGACATTGAGTAAATCTGTCTCTGATTCTGAGAAGATCTAGGCCAAAAGGTTTCCTCTGGTATAAATATGTTTAAATGACGAGGTGTAATTTTAACACTAATGGTACAAATAGACTGTACACTTAAAATCAAAATGTATGGTTTTTTGTCTTGATTTGAATGTTAGCTCTCAGGATTTCTATAAAGTAGTGTACTCACTGACAAAATATAAGCCTGCAAAACTTAAGAAAAAACTCTCTCACATTTACCAATACAAATCAACAGTTTTTAAGACTGCATCATTCTGCACTTCAGCTTCTCATCAGATTTTTCTGACCAATCAGATGCTCTTCAGAATCATCTCACCCTCAACATTTACTAATGCTATTGGCTACTTTAAAGGGGGAGGACCACTCAATTTATCCTGCCCTTATTTCCTGATTTGGTGGAAATTACACCAGTGCAAAACAGCGCTGTGTATTTCACAAAATACTTTCTACAAATATATATATTCTGGCCTTTTTTACTCACCTTGATGTCATTGGAACAGAAATGAGAAATGTAGAGAAAGTTCACACATTTACAGTGACCACACATATTAAAAAATGGCCCAAGCATGGATAATGACCACAGTTTTTGGGTGAACTGTCCCTTTAAAAGCACATACACAAACATCCAAATTATCTCAGAAGTCTTAAATTTAAAGCTAATTATTTACTGTAAATAGGACAATACACAGAAATTGGATTCTGCATACAGCTGCTGCAAAGGGACATTTTTATGGAAGCAGGTCAGTGGGATAAGAAACTCATATAAATATGACTGATTTGAAAAGGAAATAATTTCCCCTACTGCAGGCGGCTGCTGTTGGGGCAGCAGATATTACACCCCACAGAAGGTGGTGATGAGGGGAGAGTGAGGTCACAGGAAGACAGGAGGTCACAGGACGGTCTCTGCCTATCAGAACTCACCAATCAGCATGTGACCTGTGAAGGACGGTTATAAAGACAGCAGAAGACACAGACCGCAGTTAAACCCTGGAGTTTAGGACGGAAGCCAATAACTAAGTGATAAAAGACAGCAATGTTCAGTCAGAAAAGAAAAACGTGCCTCAGACAGCTTGTAATGTTGCTTCAGACAGATGTGTCTGCGCAGACATCTGAAGGTCACGCAGGCCTCACCTGGGCTTTTTTCAGAGACATTTAAAGTTGGACTGTTAGGTATGTATTTGCACTACTAAGCTGTTGCTGAAGCACTTTGAGTTGTTGCTAGGGAGTTGTTAGGCAGAGACAAGGACGTTACTAGGCAGTTGCATGTTATGGCATCACTTGGGGCTCAAAACATTAGCTTTGATGGTTGCTAAGGTGTTGATAGGCAGTTGGTAAGGTGTTCATTTACATTGGAAGAGTTTTTCAACTGATATTTAAAATTATTAATAGACTAAGACAGACAACACAGAGATTTTGTGAATGATTTTTGAAAAATCTGTTATTGGCATATCTTATAATTTGGAAAAGACATGAGAACCTGGCTCAGAACAGATATACAGTTAGAATTTCAACTTGGGTCTTAGATTCCCCAAGTTTGTACAATATTACTTAAATCATTATGTATAAATATGATTACAAGTATCAGGAGGTTTATTGCTGCCAAGCACTCTTCAACTTCACACATCAATACAGACTTCAGGTGACGTGCAGACATGTCTTTATTCAGTCACACTTTACAACCAGAACTATCTGTTTTATACTGTCTGTGTCCATCAGCTCCAAAATAATGATCTATTATGCCAGCAGTGATTAATGCAGCTGTTCTTTTACTAAACATCAGGGACAGAGTTTCAGTTGTGTTTCAAGCATTCCTGCAGCTCTTCATCAGCCCTGCTGCCTCACTCCGGTTATTGTATTACCCATTTTTAACACTTCACAATTGTAAAACATAAACCATTGCTTAAGTATTTCTCATTCCCCCAAAAAAATGTTTCTGCCAAGCGTTCTGGAAAACACAATTCACATTATGTTGGAATCCTCTCTTTTCTCCTGTCAGAAATTTTCTTCTGTTTTATTCATTTTTCTTTTTTATTTTTAGCACATGCCCTCAGAGCAATGGGTTTTGATGCCCACTGCTCTCTGTTGCTGATGTAAGCCATCAGAAAAGACCAGAGGCACATTAACCAGACACTCACATCTTCTATACAGCGCACACAGAGAATGATGGTACATACAAGTCTCCAGCCAACTGCCGCTTTACCTCAGTGCTGTGAAGTGCCTTCTGTATGGCAAAGCAGGATGGGGCAACAGTAAACGTTAAAGGATGGGGAGGGGGAAAAGCTGAGCGGATGAGAGAAACGGGTGCTTGGCAGAGGAAGATAAAACCAAGACTCAGTGGGTGTCTGAAAGATCCACGGCAGCATGTCAAAAGATTTTCTGCTGACACTTGACGTTCTGCTAACAGGTTCGGCAAAAAGATTTGGACAAACCCCACACAATACCTTTAGACGAGTGAGGCTGTTCAATGCCGCATCCAAACACCCAGAGGCAGCGGCTCACAGAGACGAGAAACAGGAACTAATTTGGAGCTTATTATGACACACATTTCCCGCCATTGACTGACTCATCCAATGCAGATGAATCGAGCAGCTCTATGAAGATGTGTTGAATAACTGTAATTTTCTATGGTGTCACGACTTTTACAATAGACTCACAACATCTCAGACGTTCAGCCTGAATCTCTCTGTAAACCTTTGAAGGCAAGTTCAGAACTTTATAGTTTAATTATTTAATGATGTCTAGAAAGTGCACAAGTGTGAATTAAAATGCAACACAAATACAAGAACACAAATCATCTACCTGCACTTATTGTGACGAGAGATGTTTCCTCACAACACTTTTTACATGATTAAATGATGCTTGTCAAATTTGCACATCAGCTTTTGAAAAGAGTGGAAATGGCCTACATATGTTGCAGCTCCTTTATTTGCTACTCACAAAGTTTGTAAAACTGTGATGCCTTTCAAACTTTCATTTCAGTGGACTGTTTACCATGGTGGGCATGAAGTCAGACGTCACAGAAATCACTCTAAAAAGTAATACACTATACATTTTTCAATGAAGCAAAAGTTAGCAAGTGTACATTTGAGTTATTCATGCCTCAAAAAATCAATCGTAAAGTTTAATGGTGGGCCGTTCAGTGGGCAATACTGCACGTTCAGTATTCTGCGTTCTGGGCGATGCAGTGTGTTCGAGACAGACAGTGTATTTTATCTGGGCTGCTGATCTGCCTGCAGATGTTTTAATATTACATCCACACCTTCAGGTTTGAATAATTAACAAGTGCAGCGTAGATTTTAAATGAGAAGAATGGTTTTCAGTTAGTGAGTGGAATTCACTGACCTTGGAAAAATTCTCCTTTATTGGCTGCCCACTGAACTTTTAGTGCAAAAACAACCAGGCCCAACACGCAGTGTTTGCGATACATGCCTGCCTTCTGAGACTTATGGCCTATGAAACCGTCAAGATCCTGCTCAAGATCAGCAGCTTCAGTCTGACTGCCTGGCACAATGCAGCATACAGGAAGTGAGGAGCACAGATTCCTCTGAACCAATCCACCTGAAAATAGTTGGTTTACATTGTACCAAGGTTATACAGTAAATTTCATAATGACAACAAAACTGACTGAATAAATATTTATAAACAACATTCTTATGCGAAGTTACTACATTCATTCTGCTCGCGTTTCATGATGAGGCCCAGTTAGTGCTTTTGAGGTGTAATTAATGACTGGATCTGCTGCTGAAAGACTCTGAAGTTCTTGATCTCCACCAGCAGCACTGTGAGCGTTTTCTTTGTGTTATGTGAAATAATCTATATATAGAATATATATAAGAATAAATCATCTATAGAGATAGCTGCTGCATCTGTCTTGTATTAGTATTAACTGTAATACACATGACATGCTTTTCTCTGTAGACTGTAAGGCAAGACTGCAGCTGGAATATTCAGCATCATGATTTTTTACAGTCATATATGTACTATGAGTGACCCATCTCTGCTATGATGCCTCTTACATACTGTTTTACATGGAATGATTAAAAATAAACATAGCCAGTGTCACTGAAGCTTACAAAGGTCAGGGCTCTTGTTGCCCCTGGTGAGAGATAGCAGAGAGGTCTGGTGTTTTTGTTGTCATTCCAATGGGAATTCCACACAATATACCAAAAACCTGTTCTGTAATCAGAGATCATTCTGTCACCCTGCAGGGCAACTTTCCCAGCATAATCATGAAAGAGGGTGACAGAGGAGCAAGACTAAAGGTTTCTTCCACTGTTAGAACAAACACAAGGTTTACAGGTTGGTCCCCTTTCCCCATTTTTCCCATCGAGGTGAAACGTGACATCTGTCCCTATCGGCTGGGACGATGAGGTGACTTTTGGCGGGGCAGCGATGTTACTGCAAAGCTGTTACACGGTTGCTGTCAGATTGCATCACCTAACGGTAGGACGGGAGCAGATGACAGCCTCAAAGCAGGTGCAGTTTAATTTTTTAATTTTGATTTTTTTCCCTTTTATGTTATTAAAACATTACAATTCAACAAACCTTAAACAAACCTTGATCCTAAAGGCTCTCACTGCATGTTTCTCAAGGCCCCAGATGCACCTGAAGCTTATTCCTCATAGCGTCAAGTCATGAAGCAGCATCGAGTTCCCCCGAACTCTGAACATGTTAAACAGATTAACCCAAATCAATTACTTGCTACACAAGCTTTTAATTCTTCAATTCTGTAGCCTGTTTTACTGAAGACTTATTGAGGTATGAAATATATTAGCAGCCTAGTGTCCTTTATCCCTTTGTTCCTGAGCAAAATGTTCTGAGATCAGTATAAGATTGGATCAATCCATTAATAAACCTGCAATAAAAAACAGTTAATCTACCCTGACAAAACAGATAAAATTGTAGAAGAGTGGTAGAGAAAAAAGAGGTAATTTGTGAGAGAGGGAGTGTGGTCATTTTTACCCAGAATTCCACGCAGTGGTCATGCCATTCTGAATGATGTTGGCATGCTGAAGTGCACAAGCTAAGCCTCTGCAGGTGGCCCTGTCACCACAGAAACAAACCTTAAATTGCTGCCATTCATTACAGCGCCCGCCCGGCTGCATGCCTCTTCGCCTGCCTGGCACGAATACAGACCGTCCTATCCATCCCTGTCACTTTGAACCGTGTCAATGACAAAATCTTAATTATGCCATTAATTAATTGAAGAGTTTGACTGCAGCTCGAACCCTTGGTCCCACACGCATTAAGATGTTTCAGTGTGCAACAGCTCTCACATGAGATCACTGGGCAATCAGACAACAGGACCCGTGCCATGACACACCCACACAATCGCCCTCATTCATTTAAAGCCACAGGACACAAATGGTCAGTTGGTCTTGTTTGTGGCAGAAAACGAAGACGGATGCAGAACATGGGCAGCCGAGCGGGGCTGTGCAGTTTATTCAGTAAATGTATCAGGGAACAACAGCGGGGAAGCAGATGTAAAAATCCTGTTCATTTTCTCTACAGAGACACTGACTTATAACAATAACATATATGAAGGTTTTGAGACAGACCAGCCATGAGCTCGGGGTTTGTTAACTGATGATGTTTGTGTCTGTGTGATCTCAAATTCAACACAAAGTTTCATTTCTGACTTTTAAACACTGACACAAAAAATCTAAAATTCCCAAAAATGTTTAACATGCTACAACACTACAATCACATAACCTGTTACTTGTTACTAGAACAGCTACTAACCGCAGATTAACTGTTATGTTACTGAAGAATGAAATTAGTCACATTTAGAAGCTAGCAGTGAGTATTAGTTAGCACTACTGCTTTTACTCAGTTACCCCCCAAACACATAGAAAAACACAGACAGACAGTTACAGAGACAGAGGCTCTTTGTTGGGTCTGTCACTATATTCATTAGTTATCTTTAATATTAATAGGGTTCGGCATCAGTAAATTCCCTCTGTGTATCTGCTGGCTTTAGGGAACACAAGAAAACAACAGTGAAACAGGCTGTCTGCCGGGATGCTAATGTAATGCCTCTGTAAGTGATGAGTCTGGCTCAGCCCACACTGCAGATGGTGCAAACACAACCAGGTTCCTGCCATTATTCAGAACTCTGGCTGTTAGTCTGGTTGAGTGCATTATCAGATTTCTGTCATTATAATTTAATCCTGACCTGAACTTATCTGTTATTAATGCTAGCTTAAATATTGCTGCAACCAGCCCATGTGTCAGAAGTGAAGATGTAAAATCAAAACTTTATTTACATATTAACACAAACAAGTTGCATGAAAGTACTGCTAGTTGTGACATCATGTCAGGAGCTTAGCTAATGAATATTAATTAGAATATGCAGATACAGTCACGTGATTAATCAATATTCATGAGTCAAGTCTTAGCCACATTAAATTTAGGTTCTGTGTGGGTAGTCCTGAGTCGAGTGGTATTGTAGATTTATCACATTGACTTAGCATTGGGGCACAATATCAGACACAAGTATGCATCCTATTTTATGAACTTTAATCAATATAGATACTTGTTTTAACTAAAGGTTTACATAGTTTCATGCCTGGGAATTTAATGTAATGTATTTAATTACCACTACAAATTTCAATCTACACACAACTGGGATGTACACGACACAAGCCAACGTAAATACATTTTAATACTGTTTTAATACTGCCAGCAAAGTTCTGTTTATGTTGGACAGAAAAGAAAGAGAGTATTTATAGATTCAGGCCACATCAGATGTATGACTGTCTCATCAGCAGTGATGTTCATCTCCAGCCCTTTTATTTTAATGCTGTTTTGTTGTCCTACAACAAACATCAACAATAATTATTCTGTGAAGCTTATGAAGGCGTAAAAGCACCATAAAGAAGCCCATACAATCAATATATTTAAAGTCTTTTGTCATAGCGATATGATGACAGTAATTATTGGTTATGTTTTTAACACCATTTTCATTTCATGAATTAGCAAAGAAATCTTGTGCCACATTTTTCTTAAACCTTCATTATTTAGCAACACAGCGTTCCCTACAAACTGAAAATCATCCCTCTGAGAGGATCTGTAAAGCTTTACAAGTAACACGTAACGTGCATCCTGTAATTTATAGATTACGTTATTATTGTTATCATCTGTCTGCATGGAATAGGGTCCCAAAACGATAAAAATCACTATCTGGGAATAACTGTAATGTTACAACAAAGATGAACTGGAGTCATGTAAACCTGTACCGAATATTCCCAAAGATAGATGTCATTAAATGACATTCCTGACGTCTCTATTTTAGATATGAATCTTAAATGCTGCATATGACTATTCATTCTGAGGTAGTTGAGAACTTGAAGACATGCAGAAAAATGTCTGTTTCGGTCGTGACAACACTCTTTTCTACTGTCAGATATCACAGCACGTACCGAACATTGTTTAAATCATCAGCCCGGCAGTCTGCAGGAAGACGATTTTGTGAATACTTACTATCATGAAAACGTCTTGGAAGAGAGGGTGAAAAACACAGTAAAATTACCCAATGTGTGAAGTGATGGGTATCAGTTTGCATTCACACTGCGCAAAGGCTGACGGTTATTGATAAGTGGTTGCTGAGGTGTTTGGTGTGTTTTTTAGTGTGTTGCTATGTGATTGTTTGGGTGGTTGCTAGGCTGTCACTAGGATTGCTAGTGGTTTCTAACTGGTCCAGGACAAAAGAGTCCTATGTATTTATAGTGTTATGTTGCTGAGATATGACTGGTGCCCCAAACAAGACCTCAGTCAACAGAGTCCACCTCATACCTCTTATGTAAGCCAATGTGATTGTACTTTTTTGTATGTCACAATAATAGTGAGCCACAACAACACAAACCCTTACGAACACACACACACATGTAAGTAGCCTGTATACGGAATGCACTACACTCCAGTTTATCTGTTTGTTTTTCTGTAGCTGATATAGGCAGCTATTAGAAGTGTCCAGTAGACAGGTCACAGATCAGAACATATGGGTTGGGTTTGCAGTCAAAACCTACGGCAGCCGGTACCTGATCTCTCCCTTGCTGTTTTTAAGAGTTACAGCGTTTGTTTCTGGAGATGGAGAAGCCTTTATTTATTTATTTATTTATTTATTTTTGGGTGTTTCCACTTTAGTATGACATGCTGAAGTAGATGGGCTTGTGATGGAGGGATAGTGCAGAGAAATTTGTTTAGAACCTCAGTCTGATCTCAGGTGGATGTGAGTAAACATCAGTATACAGTATAGATGGAGATGTGTGAGTGTGAAAATATCCCTTTGATCCTGTTTCTACTGGTCTGTGGGCTTGATTATATAAGCAATGTATATTAGCAATGTACATTACCTCTTCATAAAACAGGGTCAGAAAAATTTGTTCGAAAATCTGACTAAATTAGTCCAAGCGGTTCACAAGTCACAAGTTCACCAATGCCCTTATTCACCGGACCTAGAACCGCACTTTATTTTGTTGCTGCTTTGCTCCATTTCCAATAAAAATATCAACAATGCAATTACGTATTACATATGCCAGTTTATCAACCTAGAGAGCAGAGTTCTCCACTGGAGTTTGGCATTGATGGTTCGCATGGCTAATGTTTGCTCGGGGCTCCTGTTTTAAACCAACAAACTGAAACTCACGCATATGTTGCGATGTTGCAGCTTATGAATGCAAAAAACAACACGATGTGGAAGCAGCGAAAAGCTAGCTCCATTAGGGTGACCTGTATCAGCACCCTTTGTTAAAATGCTAATGGTTCCAGCAGAGATGCAGATTGGAAAGCAGCCGCTCTGACCGCAAGAATAAAAATATAAGAGCAAAGGCTAAATAAGTGCATATATTTTCATCAAAGCTGCCGAATGCGAGCTTGATTGATCTCGCACATAGGGCCGTGCTCACAGAGAGGTGATTAATCTCACTACCGCAGTTCAAAACCTATTTAAAGGGAATTTGTTTGCCCAGGCAGCCAAATGTGTCAGTGGTAATTATGTGTCACTTTTCTTTGCTGCCACCCATATTTCATTTCCTGTGTTTCTGTGAAGGGGTTCTTCCCAAAACGTAAATCCAGCCACACACAAACACTCACAAACACACTCAAACACACCACATCACCCAGCCACACTCAAACACACCACATCACCCAGCCACACACAAACACACTCAAACACACCACATCACCCAGCCACACACAAACACACTCAAACACACCACATCACCCAGCCACACTCAAACACACCACATCACCCAGCCACACACAAACACACTCAAACACACCACATCACCCAGTCACACAAAAACACTCAAAAAACACCAGCCACACACAAACACACTCAAACACACCACATCACCCAGCCACACACAAACACACTCAAACACACCACATCACCCAGCCACACACAAACACACTCAAACACACCACATCACCCAGCCACACACAAACACACTCAAACACAACACATCACCCAGCCACACACAAACACACTCAAACACACCACATCACCCAGCCACACACAAACACACTCAAACACACCACATCACCCAGCCACACACAAACACACTCAAACACACCACATCACCCAGCCACACACAAACACACTCAAACACAACACATCACCCAGCCACACACAAACACACCACATCACCCAGCCACACACAAACACACTCAAACACAACACATCACCCAGCCACTCACAAACACACTCAAACACACCACATCACCCAGCCACACACAAACACACTCAAACACACCACATCACCCAGCCACACACAAACACACTCAAACACAACACATCACCCAGCCACACACAAACACACTCAAACACAACACATCACCCAGCCACACTCAAACACACCACATCACCCAGCCACACACAAACACACTCAAACACAACACATCACCCAGCCACACACAAACACACTCAAACACACCACATCTGGAGATGTCTGGAGGTAATGCAAATAAAAAACAAAAGATTTTTCTCTAAAATTGCCTTTAATGGATCTGGTCAATGTTTATTTAAACCCTGCCCTGCTATATCCAGGCCAGACTCTGGGCTGACAGCTCCAGGAGAGACAAAAGGAGAAAAACACAGTCCACCCGTAACAGCTTCATAGGGGAAATTACAACTGTCAAAAACATACACAATTAAAATTTGTTAAATTAATGGGCTGAAAAATGCAAAAGTGTTGCAGCAGGAATTCCAGATGATCGGGTCAACGGGAGACGCTATTAAAATGATTATGATGGATGATGACAGATCGGCAAGCGTTTAATTGGGACGTTGGGAGAAACGTGATGAATGTCTCCGACATCTTTTCAGTACAGAAGTACTGAACAGCTTGTGTGTCTACAGGTGTGTGTGTTTACAGAAAACACTGTAAATACACTGTAATTCTGATCCACCAGAGACCACCAGTATCTTGTTTTCCAGTAAAATTATATTATTTTAAATACTAATTATGTAACATTCTTAAAACAATAGAAATAATAATAATAATAATAAAAACAATTTGTTTTTGGATAAATATATCTTAATTTTTTAAATTGAAAATCAGAAGTGTAGTGATGAGAAGTAAAAACAATAAGGTAAGAAATATAAATTGAAACTCCAAAAATCCATTTGAACACAAACAAATAAATAAGAAAACTAAAAACAGATGCATACATAAATATAAATGAGATAAATGAGACAATATGTAGCACAATCAGTAAGCTACAGTTCAGTCAGAACTAAAATGTGGCTCAGTGCACACCTGACATCTGGAACCTGGACTTTACATACGTCTCAGGCAATCTGACTTCAGGACAGATTCATGTTTACACTATAAACATGGCAGCATTACTTCAAAATGTAGTTTGAGTAATCAGATCACAAAATGTTTTGGATCATGTTCACACCTTCTGCAATGGGATTACAGGTGTACAGGCTTTAATACGGATGTATACTGAGTCCAAGTTTAGTGAGTAAACAAAATTCCCGTCCAGTATTTACCTCGTTATCTAATCGTCTACTCCAGGATGCATATCTGAGCTGTTAACAATGTCTAAGTGTCTCTTCAGACAAAATGTTCCAAACTGTCAACCTCAGACAGGTTGGACAGTGTCAGACAAGTCGCTGCTTGAGTTTCCTTGAGAATTCCCGGCTGGAACATGCTTTAGTCAGTCTAATGGATATCAGGACGACAAACCATCCACCTGATGCCTCCAAGAAAACATAAATCACGAGATTACAGACCACATGCCTGATCCTTCTCACCTTCAAATCTGCTCATAAACCCTCAATGTTCTTCTGCATGACTTATAGATAACTGGCTTCAAACCGGTTTCTTGGGAGAAAATTGATCATCAGTGATTGGCGTCACAAACGTCCTTATGACAAAAAACTGTAGAAGGAAATGTCATTTTCACAACCACACATCGTCACTCTGACACTGACGACCCAATCATACAAACACTGATAACATGATTTAAACAGACGGATGATTGAGACGCTGAAATTGGACAATTGAGTTTACAAAGAGAGAGAGAGAGACAGAGACCAAAAACCACAAACAGGCAGAAAATATCCTTGAAGAAACAAACCAGGCTTAAAATAAAACCCGAGGTCATTGTGATCCACTTATCTTAAATGGTGTAGAAGAGTGGCTGTTTATGATTATACAAACTGCTTAACATTACAGCTTATTCTGGACAAAAACTGACAATTTACAGTGTGCTAACAGCCCTGTACCAGTCTAACTACTGGAAAAGCCTGAGGTCGTCCAATCACAATGGAACTGATCATTTTTTGACAGTGCTTGCCAGTTTTGTGAGCAATATGGTAATGTCATCTGAAGCCACACTGTAATACTTGTGTTTGGTTGATAAAAGAAAATCCAGGCTTCAGTTAAGTGTCCTGTGCTAAACAGTTCTCTGTGCTCTAAAATTTCCAGAACTAATTGAGTTCTGTTGTTGACCAACCATTTCCACCCTCTTCCATTCATTCAAGAATTATTTATGAAGTCTCCAAAATGCAGGTGGTCAAAAACATGCTGATCCCCGAGACCTTACCTAAAAGTGGTAAGGAGACAGAAGAGCGACCCGTCTGCTCAAACTTGAACTCAGCAGCTCTGCCTCACCTCTGATGAGATGTCATCACTGCGGTGTGCTGCATAAATACCACAGTGTCAGGAAGCATGAGATCTGACCTGCTGTGTCTGGACACGATACGCACATAAACACACACACAAACGCACACACAGATGAAATACAGTGTAGGCATATATGAATCTAAGCCTGCCATCTTCACCTCAGAAAGCTTTCAGCGGCTTTAGAAGATAAATCAACCTCTCTGTCCCAAAAGTTTACTCTATAATTCAGAATTTTCAACACTTTTTTAAAAACTTAAAGGGGTGACATAATGGAAAACAGGATTTTGCTGGCTCTTTAAAATAAACTCTTCTGAGGTGCTGTGTGGACAATCTAAAGCTCACAACGAAACGAAATGAAAGCCCTCCACAATCCATCCAGGCCATTTACTGAAACTACACTGCTAAAGTCAGCTTGTTTAGAAAATATCACAATTATGTTACAACCATGATTTCATTAACATGATCGCCCAAATGCAATGCAATTTTAATTTTAGGTTTATTTACAATTAATTCAATCAATTTCGATTGATTTGGTCTATTATTGTGTGCTCTATTCGTGTTTAAGCTAGACGTTTTAAAATACCAAGAATTTTAGCAGCAGCACTTTTGGGATTTGGCATCAGTGCAGAAACATTATGAATATATATATATATATATATATATATATATATATATATATATATATATATATATATATATGAAGGTAGGAGTTCATTTCCAGTGTAAGTAATTGTCCTTGCATGGTGATTGGGGAAAGGAAAAGCATTTTCCTTTCCCAGGGCAAACCTCATCATGAAACACGCTCATTGTTTGAAGAGCAACCTGATGTTTGTTATTTAATCTCCAGCAAGAATTAGAGATCAGTGTTTGATTACGACAGTCGTGTATGAACAAACACAGCTGACAACACGATAAGCTCTTGACAAACTGGCTTTGCCACTAAATTCCTTTATCTGAGGGACTCTTTTCCTCCTCCACAACCTGCATCAGGAGACTTTCCATTAGTATTGGGAGAGATGGAGAGTTAGGCGAGGAAAAAGAGAAAGGTGCTTTGCTGTGCAAGTTATTAGCAAAAGTCACCTGACCCATATGTGCAAAGGAGCAGCTGCTCCAAGCCGCCCCCTTTTTCCATATCCCATGATGCACCAGTGTCCCAATGCACTTGTTGCACAGGAAGAGGGACTAGCTTTGTCTTTTAATCTTCTGCTCTGCCAAATTAAATCTGCACGCTGGCTGGAAGAGAGGACTGAGTCTGCAATCATTCTAGTTTACTATTTAATTGATCTTTCTTGCCGGCGGTGGTCTCGCTGGCTCGCCCCTTTTCTCGGCCCGTGCGCATCAGTCTCAGATCTCGCTTTAACCTGGCAGAATGGAGGACTCCAAATTGAATCTAGATGGGAAAACGGGGGGAGGGGGGCTTCCTTATTGAACCTATCTTTAGAAAGAGGGTGTTAGGAGAGATTCTCACTGGGCTGGAGAATGTGAGAGATAATCATCATGGACCTCGTACTGACACACATACACATGAACACACTCCACATGCCCTAAAACCTGCATGCACACAGAGCCCAAATCCCCTGTCCTCTGGGTACTGGGAGTTCTACATCTTTAAAACAGTTAATTTTCTCCCAAAAATGTGCCGCTTGCTCTCTGCGGCTAAATGGCTGGTGCAGGAGATAAGTAAGAGGGACTGTATTACCTGAGGGATTTCCAAAATCTGCCTCACCTCATCAGATTTACCTGCACTGCACTTCTGGAAAGTTCTGCTAATCACAGATTATAGTCTAGGCTTTCATCTGCATCTGTAGTGCTGTGCTTGTATGTGTGTGTGCGTTGGGACAAGAAACAGTGTTGGGTCACTCCCACACTTGCCCAAGATCTCAAATTGTATATTAAATCATGCCAAACAATAACACAGAGGGCTGAGCACTTGGATTTGCTCAGTACTGTAGCTGTGAGGAAGAGGTTTGTCACCAAGGCAACTAGGTAACATGTTAGTTGTTACCGAGTGTTAGTAGCTTGAGCAGTTGAGCTAGAGCAGACCCATTTTCTCCAGGGGAACGTACGTGGCAATTAAATGGTGTTTTGAGTTTTTAGATGCTTTTGGCTTCTAAGATGGGTTCAGTATAAGTGTGCAAATCCAATGTCTTACTGTTAAGGTCATATTTCCCCAAGTACTCGTGCCATCTTTTATTGGTCAGACAAACAGGTTGTCTCACCCAAAATCACACCATTGGTTGAATCGTTGTTGCCATCACATGCCGCATTGTTTAAACTCTTTATTAAGTCAACATAAGAATGTCTGAAGGTCAGTATTTTACAACTTTACTGTAATCTGACAAATGTCTGGGTGAATCAGAATATCAGAACATTCAAAAAGAAAAAGAAAATAGGGTAGAGTCGTTACAGTAATGAATAATGTTTTAAATCATGTAACTGAAAGTGTGCTATTATTGTACTTTTCCTTCTTTTGTACTAGTAGTATTGTACTATTGTACTAAGCAACCTGGCGACCTATGAAACAAGTTTTTAAAAAATCCCAAAGACTTTTATTCAATGAGGAACAGAGCCAAACTTGGAAATCATAAAAAATCTAACTTGGAGCTGGGCTCTTTTGACTTGACCCTTTTTGACTCTTGACGACTATGAAACCACACCAAGAACAATGTAGCAACTCCCTAGTAACACCTTAACAACCAACTTAACAAGCTTAACATCCACTACAATAGCCAAACACTGGTTGAGCTTCACATGGGCAAGCACCATATACATTGTCTTCAGAAACTCTATATTTGCTGTAGCAAGTGACCAGCGATATGGAGATTCAGAAGAATTATTATGGGTTCTCTAGAGTGAGGGGAACAAAGGCTTTCTCCACCCACTCAAACTTAATCAGCGCCTCTGGGAAATCCTTTAATATCCTCATTAATTAATTTCATAAGAGAATAATTAGAAGTAATATTGATGCTTCTGCTGCCATATCCCTTTACTGACTTAAAACATGGAACAAGAAATGGTGAATTCTGCTCCTGTACTGTCACCCAGCAGTTTATGCTGTACACTTTATGTTATTCAACATTTAATGAGGTATGATGTAATATTTTTATTCATTTTAACCCCACCTCCAGTGACATTACTACATCATTAACAGAGAAAGAAAGAGCTGCTTCAGTCACAAGTGCTGTTTTAACACGTTGTCGTAGATATTTTGATAAGGAGGTTTGTGCTTTATACACCAAAACCTCGAGCCAGACATCTGAGAGAAGTCCTTTATTAATGTATATGCCATAATTACAATTGAACTAAAGACACAATGTGTCTGCCGACACATCAGCCTCATTAATGTTGTCTATGGAAGATGAATATGATTATACATTAGTACACAAGACAGACTGGAGCAGTTTTCACAGTTTTATTCTCCAGTAAATATTTCTCAAGGAGATGTCTGTGTAGCCACATTCCTTGAAGTCATGGCCCAAAAAGCTTTTGAACTCCTCAGTTCAATGCCCAAGAACGATACAGTTCATATAACACACGTTGACCTCATGTGACAACATGCCCCAATGCAATGTACAATTCGACAGAATGGCACAATTCCCCCTGCTGTTAATTGTTATCAGAAAAATACTTTTTCTGTACTATTTAAAGAAAAAGTATTTTCAGCAAAATATAAAATGTAAAATAATTAAGAACAAAGCAGAGAAAATAAAAAATGCAACACAAACATCTTAATAATTGTTTGGGACATTAAATTACATTAAATCCACACTAATATGTCAATATAAATGTGACAACTTGCCCCCACCAGAAATGATAAAAACTTTTTTTAACTAGGTGTTTAAAAGCAACACACAAAACCACTATGAGAAAAATAATAATTCACACATTTTGACATTTCAATAACGGAGATACTGTACCAACTAGCCCCACTCTCCACTATTTATTCTCTTATAAAGACATAGTATGCCATAAAAAATTCTGTTGTATTTCTGTAAGATATTGACCATGTTTTATTATGAAACAGTATTATTATTTCAGTTTGACGTCAGAGCCTCTTGAATATCGTCATTTAAAACACAAGTGCAGATAAGTGTGTAACTGTAGGTTATAGTACTGTATTAAAACAACTCTACGGTATTGACAGACCCTTTACACACACAAACTGTAAGAGAAATACTGGAGCAGAGAGCATGCTATATGATTTAAAAGAGTTTCTCAAGGTTTCCTAACTGCTCTACAAGAATAAGGTCCTTTAGCTCAATGTTAAAGGAATAACAGCAGGTTGTTCACCAAGATATTGTTACTGGGGGTCTATCAATAAATGGCTGTAAGTTTTCATACCGCATTGTCAGCAGTAAGAACTTCCAACAATTTAGCTTCAGTTTTGAAAACGCCATCTTAGTATTCACATCATGCTTAAATAATGTGTTGTTTGCACTTTTAATTATAATGCAAATACAGTTAAAGGAAATATGACTGCTCTTAATAATTTATGAAACACTCCCTCCATCTGAACTGGTCCGACAAACAGAAAGTCCCGCCACAAACAAGCTATTGATTTGCTCAACAAACAGACACTTGCAGCAAAGTTTTGGCCGTTAATCTAAAGGCCGTTTCCCAGACAGGGGTTAAATTAAATCACACACAGGCTAATTCTACTTAAGTCCAGACTAAAATGTATGAAAATATTTTAAAGTACATTTACATTCTAAAAATGAAATATTTTTAGATTAATGGCTGTTGTCAGATTCTTCTAAGATGCACCTTGTTTTGTTAAATCATTTTTAGCTAACATTTTAAAAGATAATGGTGGTTATTATCATGGCTGTTAATAAAGTGATTTCTTCCTTGTCTCCTGCTTTTATCATAATTACTATTATCATTGATGAACCAAAACAATAACAGCAAACAGCTTCATTCAGTCAGTGTTTAAACATGTTTGCTGCTACACTACAAGAACAAAGATGTACCAAAAATAACTAACCTTTGAGCTGTGAAAGACGGGATAGTTGTCTTACATTTGACTCAGTGAATGTCTCAGGGCCGAATGATTGAGGATGATTTCTAGAAAACATATCTGTGTAACTAAAATCTTACAGCTACTGATAGCCCATGTGACATCTTCATATGTGACAATTAGCCCCTGCAGGTCAAAGGTCCAGAGAATATTTTTGCTGCTGGTGCTTCTTTTGGCCTATTTCTTTGTTTATTTTACGTGATCTTGTATCACATTACCTCTTTTCTAAACGGCTGCTGATTGTAAAGCTGTTAATAGTTTCACCGTATCAGGGTTTGAGCTGAAAGACATTTCGCTTATCTCCCCTTTTTAACCGCACAATTATTCATATCATTCAACAGGATTTCAAGAATCCCGCGGCCTTGAAGCTGAATGACAGTCGAGCAGAAGGAAGAGAGAAATGTTTTGTAAATATGAATCTCAACCCTGAAACTTGAAGCTATGTGAAAACTAGCATGGACATTAAACGACGCATTATTCTACCTGGAGCAATTAGCATATGTAAGCCCCTTTCTTCAGCATCACCATGTCAAAAAAAATCAAATTAGACATTACGATTCGGAAGAAGGAATCAAAGAGATTTTATTAGATAAAGTTTAAACAAATCTTCTGATGAAAAACGAAGAGACTCTTCATTTCCGTGCATTAAACTTTCATGGACAAACATCACTTGATGTCTTTAACGTGATGAGTCTTTGATTTGAATGCTTAGAGACTTTAGCTGGTTACAAGGCGAAAGACACACAAGCACAATCGCTATTGGCTCCCCATGTTTGTCCATAGAAGTCCTGTGTGTTAGGTTAGTTTTAAACAGTGTAATATAAACTATCTGAATGCGTGGTTAAAGTTTTCTATTTTAAAAATCTTACATTTTAAATAAGTCTTGTGAAGTGCATGTTTCTTTGTTAAACTGTGTCTACCATCCTTCCCAAATGAACTCTTAGTACTCTAAGAACGCTATAAGATCAGTTTGGTTGCTCTGAATGTCAGTGACGTAATGTTAATTCATTCAAACATTGAGGTAATAGTGGAGCTGGCAGTAACTACAGACTTCACAGTATCACAGCGAGTGTTGTAGAAACGTCAGAAACAGTTCTCTTCACTTACACTAATGTTATCAGATGTAATCAACATCACATGACGCTTTTCTCTCCTCGCTTGATTGTGATAAAATGTGCCTCCGTTTCTGATTCACAATCTCTGCGGTTCTTCACCGCATTGCAATATTCAACAATGTCTTTCAAGAGAAACAACGGTTAAAGGTGCTTCACAATGGCTCACGCTTCATTTCAGCACTCGCATGACAATAATATCTATTCAGCTTGTACCACTCTGAGCACTTTTACTGAGAATGGTGCCGCTCATCATTCACGCTGCATGAAGGTTGACTGAGCAACTGAACCAGGTGGGCAGAGCTTAGCCAATTAGATGCTACAATGTATGTAGTAAATGAGAGCCTGTTTATTCAGAGAGAACTAATAGAGCGGCTGACAGACAGGATGGACTTCAGACTGTTGGCTCTATTTCCCCAAGCATGAAACAGGAGAACAATATAACGTGTAATATATATTACGCAATATATTTACATTTTGGTTTTTGAGTTGCTGGCCATCACACAGCAAAAACAATTTTTGACCATGCTCATACTGGTGGGATGGTGAAGGAAGGCTGTTCATATCCTGTTCTCTGTCTATTGATAAAACTGATCAACATGAATCATGAAGTGTGTGTGTATAATGCCACAGACGTCACATTCCACACGGTATGTGAAGATCAATGTCGACAGCATTCAACCAGCTCAACCATTCAACCCTGTTGACGTTATTGTAAAAAATGGGAAAAACAATTTTCTTTGATTTATGGGAAATATTTTTCATAAATATCAACCAACATTTGATTCCAATCTAGCTGAGGAATGTTTTTTGAAAACTCTTCATGAAAAGTGCCAGGTGTTCATGAAAATATACAGTAAATAAAAATGAATGCATTCACACTAAAACTACAAAACAACCACCTCATTTGTGTAAAATATGAACAACAGTGATAAATGGTTGTATTTAAATATCTAAAATGACATGTAGCAACTTCTAGGAACATTGCTCAATCAGAATTTCGGGTTTATTGAAATAATTCATCCTTCAGAACTGATTCTCCACTATGAATTGAATATGACTCTTCTGAGAATTACATGATCAGTTGTAAAGGCTGAGTGCGCCATACAATGTGAAAAAAACATCAATGTGGTATTTGACACACTACATGCTTCTTACAGGAAGAAATTGCTATGGTTACCGTAATAGCCACACTAATCATCAGGGTTTTATGGTACAATTTTGCCATCTTCTTCTCATGTAATTTCCCCGTCACTCAATGCTTCATGCAGTTGTGTTCTCCCATTCTGGGCCAAAGGCCACTTTTATTTACTGATTTCTGCTTTGGCAGTTATGACCATGTGGAGAGCTCAGGGGTCAAGAAGCACAGTGGTTGGCCATAAATTTCTGTCCAGCAGGGCAGAGCAATGGAGCTGATGCAAGGAGGAGGGTCTGGCGTGTGGAGATAACGCAGAGAGCGATAAGAGCTGGTCAGAGTTCTGCTGGGACATTAATGCTGCATAACATACAGAGATCTGCAGCTACTGCTGACAGAACTGAACTTTCCGGACCACTGCTCCTCACATCAGCATGTGTGTTCGAAGAGAAAGAAAAACTACAAAACTCAGTTACAGTCTCTACAAAACTCAGTTACAGTCTCTTCTCTCACTGCTGAACTACAAAACTCAGTTACAGTCTCTACAAAACTCAGTTACAGTCTCTACAAAACTCAGTTACAGTCTCTTCTCTCACTGCTGAACTACAAAACTCAGTTACAGTCTCTACAAAACTCAGTTACAGTCTCTACAAAACTCAGTTACAGTCTCTTCTCTCACTGCTGAACTACAAAACTCAGTTACAGTCTCTACAAAACTCAGTTACAGTCTCTACAAAACTCAGTTACAGTCTCTACAAAACTCAGTTACAGTCTCTTCTCTCACTGCTGAACTACAAAACTCAGTTACAGTCTCTACAAAACTCAGTTACAGTCTCTTCTCTCACTGCTGAACTACAAAACTCAGTTACAGTCTCTACAAAACTCAGTTACAGTCTCTTCTCTCACTGCTGAACTACAAAACTCAGTTACAGTCTCTACAAAACTCAGTTACAGTCTCTTCTCTCACTGCTGAACTACAAAACTCAGTTACAGTCTCTACAAAACTCAGTTACAGTCTCTACAAAACTCAGTTACAGTCTCTACAAAACTCAGTTACAGTCTCTTCTCTCACTGCTGAACTACAAAACTCAGTTACAGTCTCTACAAAACTCAGTTACAGCTCTTCTCTCACTGCTGAACTACAAAACTCAGTTACAGTCTCTACAAAACTCAGTTACAGTCTCTTCTCTCACTGCTGAACTACAAAACTCAGTTACAGTCTCTTCTCTCACTGCTGAACTACAAAACTCAGTTACAGTCTCTACAAAATTCAGTTACAGTCTCTACAAAACTCAGTTACAGTCTCTACAAAACTCAGTTACAGTCTCTTCTCTCACTGCTGAACTACAAAACTCAGTTACAGTCTCTTCTCTCACTGCTGAACTACAAAACTCAGTTACAGTCTCTTCTCTCACTGCTGAACTACAAAACTCAGTTACAGTCTCTACAAAATTCAGTTACAGTCTCTACAAAACTCAGTTACAGTCTCTACAAAACTCAGTTACAGTCTCTTCTCTCACTGCTGAACTACAAAACTCAGTTACAGTCTCTTCTCTCACTGCTGAACTACAAAACTCAGTTACAGTCTCTACAAAATTCAGTTACAGTCTCTACAAAATTCAGTTACAGTCTCTACAAAACTCAGTTACAGTCTCTTCTCTCACTGCTGGATTGATTGACAGTCTTTAGCTGTGGACTTCAATGTTAAAACCACCAAGATCAATGAATCCATCAATTAGTGTAAGGAAATGTGTGAGGAATTCTGGTGATAAGCTCAGACACACTCGGGGAAGAATCGACCTGTGGCTTTCATACAGTGTTGAGCTGAATAAGGTTGCCAGGGTCAACGTCTTCATTAATGTACATCTGAAGATTCCCTGAGCAGCCCCAATAATTCATAATACTTCCCATTATGTGGAAAAAATAAAGTGAGGCAGTTTCAAAACACTTCAAATGTTTGTTTAGTTTTTTGGCTTGTATATTATACATTATGGTTGTTGATGTTCATTTAAAGCTGTGAAGACAGGTTTTTTGGGGGGTTGGGTTGTAATTAATACATCCACTATGATTCTTCCTCAAATGTTTCTGTATTTCAAAAACAAAATGTGATGAGATGAAACGTTTTTTTCCACCCGTCGCTTCACCGCATGATGCCTGGTTAGCGCACGATTTTAAACAGCAATTCCAAATGAAAGCTATTAAAATCTCTAAATCTCAGAACATTTTTATTATCATTATTACCATTCAGTTTCATTAGCACCTACAGGCAAAAAACTAAAAATGTAAGAAATATCCCTTCGTCTTGTTTGGGATGCATAATAAAGTGCAGAAATAAAAACTAAAAACAGCAATATTCATGTTCAGTGATTTCAAACTAATTTACTGTCGACCAGATAACCGTGTTGTTTCATATTATAATGCTGGATTTCTCTTGCCCAAAGGTCAAACCATAAATTACACTAAAATTAGCCCAGCAGTCTTCCATTATCTTTCCCGGCATGAAACTTTTCTCCTCTGGATAACTCAGGGTGACCTTCCTACCTGATTGTTCTTCTGCAATCTGTTTTTTCTCTAATATTCTTCCTTCACCACTCTGCTTCAATTTCAGTCCTAATATTTTCTCACACACTCATATGCTTCCAGATGTATTTATACTTTTTTCCATCTGTTGAGCATTTGGTGGCCGTCGGCACTTCTTGGCCGGCGTGAATCCTCAGAGACAGTTAGGAGAATGACCAGCTTTGTTTTGATATGGTAGCGTTTAGATGAATAAATTTGCCATATTTACAATCTGGACAACTCCCCTTTGACTAATATTAAAAATGATTAGGAGCCTGCAGAAAAAGACCTGCGAGAGACTTGAGATGAATCACAGTGAGAAAGACCTGTTTTTCACCTGTAATTTGGAAATACAGAGAACTGAAAGGTGAACCAGCTGAACAAAGACAGGACATAATTGTGAGATGCAGACAGGTTGAACATTAATTTCCAATAAAGGTCAAGAGACTCTCGGAGGGACTGATTAAATCGTGTTAGAAGCATATAAAACTGTTTTCCATGTTAAAACTGTTGCTGAATTTCTTTTGTCAAGGTATTTTTTGAGCGTCTGGCAACCTTGACAAGCTCTGCCCTTTTCTTCAGCCATATTTTGTCCTCAGATGTAATTGTGTTTTATTTAAAACCAGCTTGCAAATGCTAAAATATTAATAATACAGCAAACCCTGAGAAAATGTTGAAGTATTACTGGTAATGGAAATGAGTGTCGGTTTACTTCTCTTGCTACAGGCCAGTACTAGACAAGAATGACTAAAAAAGCACCGCCAACTGCACACTGCTGTCTGTAAGATGTACACGGTTTATTGTTTTCCGTGTCTATTTCTCACAGTATAATGCTGGTTTTAATTGCAGCTTACAGGGTTTTCTCTTACAATAGACAGAACAGCAGGTGTTTGTGTTCTCTGTACTGTGTAATATAAGAGTACATGTGTCACATGACCACGTGACTTTGATAAGCAGGCAGTGACACTCCACTGACACCATCAGATCTGTTAGCTAGCTGTTAATGAAAGTCATTAACAAGTTGTTATTAAATTAGTACATCAGCACCTGTCACATATTGCTAGAGAAACACTGTCGGTTGACAGTGGTGGTGTGTATTAAAAAAATGCTGCAAATATAAGACACTATACATATGTTAATACAACAACGAAACTTGGCACCGTGGTCTGCGGACGAAAATTGTAAATTGTCGACATTGGAATATATTAATTTCAAAATGCTTATGAAATGAGTGTTTCCAGGTCTCCAATCTTATCGCGGGGCTGCTGGTTTATGAGAGCAGAAGGCCATTAAAGTGACGTGTGCTGAATTTCATTAAGTGCAGTTCTCTATCAAGAGCACATCCTTCAGTGTAGCGCCCATCTGTGTGCAGGCCCACACATGCTGAAACCAGCCCACTTGAGGCCCTGCTCAGTAACTACACCACCAACAGCCCTTCAGTCCAGACCTGACAATTAAAACACAGAGCGAGCTCCTGCCACAGAGAGAATAGCACACCATTCACAAGAACAGACACATGCAGAGACACGTACAGTACATTTATCTGCATGACATGAATCATTTTTAATGAAGATAATTAGCACACAAACCCTAATTTGATTTTGTCTCTTTGTGAACCACTTTTTCCCCCACAACTAAACACATCATCTAACGTCTAAAAGCAGCATGAATTTCTTTTCTAATCCTGGATGGATCCAAAACTTTGCTGTTGAAATCAGTCCACCAAGGAAGTGAAGCTAGTTCATTATGAAGCCAGGTGGACTCACCTGTATAATCTTCCTGGGGCCATTTTTATGTAAATTTCTCTGTATGTACCAAAAGATTTTAAACACACACACCTACACACGTTCAAGAAGTTCACAGTTTTTCTGGCAACAGAAATGTATCACACTGAAGCTAGCCAGGAAGTAGTACCTCAAAACACTGAGTATTTATCTTCAGGCTGGGAACAGGGGTGAGGGGTGAGATGTTTTAATGGGAGAAACTCAACATACCCTTTAAGTCCTGTTGGTTGTTTCTTAGCTCACCCCTAAACATGAAAGAGCAACAGGCTTCTGCATCTTAAAGGCTAATGAAGTGACTGGTAAAAAAGTCGACTCAATATTACGGGCAGCGTGCATGTGGCAGCAAGCCCGTTAAACAGATAGCAAGCTTCCCTCGCCTGGCTTTATTGACTGAGCTACTTCCCCCTGCGCAATCACAACAATGTGCAAGACATCATGAGGAACATGGTTAATTAATCTCCAGCAAACACGCTCACCCATGCACTACACCCCCAACTCCATCCACCCACTAGGTGGAATATGTCTGCACCACCGGCAATGACGGTTGACATCCGTGTCACATACTCATGCCACTCACCTCCAGCTACAACTGAATATTTATGCTAAACAGAGAAAAGTCCTCACGGCACACCTCCATTATGTGCCACGGTGACTAGCTTGCCTCCTAATGAATGAATCATTTTACATTCTCAAATTCCTTCCCTCCATATTTTGTTCTCCTGTTACCATAGCTACTCCTCAACATCTTTTAGAGGACGTGTCTTCTGAAAGACCTTCAACAGTGAATGTGTGGGGTATGTGCAGGTACGGTACATGTCTAGAGAAGGCTTTTGAGCGCAACAGTTGTACTGTGCGGTGACTGACTCCTCTGAGCTGCTACTGGCGGATCGTGAAGCCTCAAACATCTTTATTTAATGTGTTGCACATTTGGGCCACAGCTGAATTCATCTCTCTATAACATCTTTAACTATGGTGCCACTGTAAAGACCACAAGCGCCTATTAAAGAATGACAGGTACAAAAGAAAAGAATTTATGTTTAACAACTCAAAAATGAGGTAATGCAAAGACGCACACGATAGTACAATGTGATAAAAGTAAACAAAATATATAAGACTAAAGAATAAATATTACTAAATAAGTCATATTTATTTATATATATACTTCTTACAAAATCAATTTTAGTATATGAAAAATTGCAAAAGAAAAAAATCCTTACAGTAGGCTTAGATACAATTACAACATCTGTCCTAATACTTTTACGAGCCACAAGACAAGAAAAGATTTCCTTTTAAGAAAATAAATGCTTAATTGTGAATATATTCTGAATATTTACCATCCAGCTCTACCTCATGGTATAACAGAAAGGTTTTCTCTTTAGCATGTGAACATATAAAACAACAGGAAGTGGATTGTGCAGGACCACAGCACAGAGGGTACAGCACACTTGGATGTGTCATATGAATGCTCTCCCTAATGCATCATGCCATGTCCCTCTGTAATGACTCCTTTAAAATCAACCTAATTCAATCTCCAAGTCATAAGGAGACGTACTCATTACTCTGCATGCGGCCCTTTAAGGGGCAGTCAGTTCTCCTCCTGCTCCAAATGAGATCTCCAGCAACACACTAGTTCCCAATTGTACAACACTGATTTCATTACTCTCGAGTTGATTGCAGATAACCCTGTTAAGGATTATAACGGTGCCATGATAATTCCAACATTGAAGTAAACCAAAGAGAGATGAGTGAGACAGAAGGCAGGATGTAAGGAAGGTATGAGAGTGAACGAGTGAATGAAAACAACAGAGCACTGAGAGTCAGAGGCTGCTGGTGATGTGAGACGGGCTGAGGTACTGCCTGAGGACACTGCAGACCAAAAATTAAACAAATATGAAGAGACAGATGGAGATACAAATGAAGTTCAACTCAAACATGACTCACACAGTCAAAACAAACCAGACAATGAGAGAGAAATGTGAAATATGATGAAATATGATTAACTTTTAACGTTCATTCGAATGATCAGAAACGTGATTGCGTTTCATTTCACATTAAACACGAGCCGTCCT
Source organism: Chromobotia macracanthus (assembly GCA_036877525.1). NCBI lineage: Eukaryota > Metazoa > Chordata > Actinopteri > Cypriniformes > Botiidae > Chromobotia > Chromobotia macracanthus. The sequence continues at coordinate 2,420,721 of JAZGTH010000095.1, forward strand.
CCTAAACAGCAAAACAATAAATATTTACAAAACACAGCAGTGCAAATGCTTCAAAACATGTAATTACAAATTAATATTATCAGTTTAACAAATTTAGCGAAAAGTTTAACTGAAAAATAGACATCAATTTCACAATAATAACGTTGCTTTACTGACAGCTGCGCTGGAGCTGTTTGTGAGGAACCGGGTTTGAGAATCAGCATGAGAATCTTTCAAAGATCATCACGTGAGCTTCAATGAGAGCAGGAGAACGTGTGAGATGTTCACAAAAGCTTCTGCTCATCAACAGCAATGACAAAAATAAATGATGATGATTATTAGTGGTGCTTGTGAACCAAAGCATCACTATTATTCTCCTGCATACTTCTCCTTTTTCTGGACAAAACTTCAGTACAAAACTCGTTTTGCACGGTTTGTCGTAGACCCATGAATGAGGTGTCTAATCAACCGGCTTATTGAGGAGAGGTGTGCTATGACTTTTATAAGCAATCGGGTGTACAATGTTTTTAGGGTATATGAAAAAGTGGGTGAAAAATTCCATAGACTTAACATTGGGCTGAATTTTGTGACATTATAGCTACGTATCAGAATGTTGTAGAGACTTGGGGGTGGGCTCATATTGCTTTGCTTAGTAAGCAGCAACCAATGGTGACGTTTCAACTTTATAGCCTTGCCCTAGCAATCAGTTACAGTACCCTAGCAACCATCCCATTAACTTCCATTGAAAAAATCCCATAGACGTAACAGGGCAGATCTTTGTGATGTCATATGCTAGCATCATGCTAATTCATGCTAAGTCAGGTTAGCATCATGTTAAAACATGTTAGCATCATGTTAAAGCATGTTAACATTGTTTAAATATTTAAGAGTTTGTACCTATTTAGTTATTATTATTATTTTCTTTATTAGTAGTAGTAGTATTGCGAAGGGAAATCTGTTCAAATCTTTCACAAGCATTACAGTGGCCAAACATGCAGAGCTGCTGGGCTTCCATTGCACAGCAAATGAATTCAGTATGAAGCAAACTTGCCCACATAAGTCTCATTTCTGAAAGAAAAAACTGTTTTATATCAAGTGGCGGGTTACACAGAAAGAGCCAGAAGGCCGTGGGAGACTGTCACAAATTGAAAGTGAAATCATACCAGGCTCAAATAAAAAATGTTCCTAGTTAATTGAATGTAGCAGCGGGTATCAATACTTTCACAGATTACCAATGAAGTCCTACTGGAAAACTACAGAGCAAACAGAGTGAAGAAAAACTGATTAGATCTCCACAGCCACACGCTCCTTATTCATTATTCCTGTTCCTCATTCTGCAACATGTCATCTGCATGTACTGTACCTTCAAATGTCTATTATAACTGCATCTCTCACACAAGAAGTAACAGCATGTTGTGATGTCTTTCAGAGAGATGGTCACTTATATTGAATCAATATTAAATATTGAAGCATCTGAGACAAACAGTGCAAATGCTTCTGCGTTATTAAACCAATTCAAAACATGTAATTACAAATTATATTCTCAGTTTAACAAATTGAGTGAAATGTTTCACTGAAATTCACTGAAACCAGGTTTGAGAATCAGCATGAGAATCTTTCAAAGATCATCTGACAACAAACAAGCGATGTCTGTAATTTCATCTTCTGTGATCAAATGTTCTGAATATCAGTTCTGAAGCCTGTCATACAGAAATATTCATGCACTGATTCTCAGGTAATTTACTTTTGCTGTTTGTCAAGGAGATCTGATGCTTGGTTATGTTTTTCATAATGCATCATTTAAATCAATGTTTGTGATCATAACATACAGGGATTCTTAAAGGGACATGGACCCAAAAAATTAAACTTCATGGTCTTAGTGACCCTTGTGAAAACACTAGGGCTGATTACTGGATAATTGAGAAGCACTTATGATTTGGCACAATCATGTTTAGATTCTCTGAAGAGCTACAGGACAGTTGGGCAGTTAGTGAACAGTGGAGGGGTATGTGGGGGTATTCAGTCTAATGGCCGTGAAGACATTCAGTGCTAGCGCAGCACACCGCTCGATGTTTTTGGTTCTCTCCCGCAAGAGCTTTCATTCACTGTAGATGTTGGGGATTATTCTGTGCTGTCTGCGCACATGCTCATGAATGTTGTTGCACAGGGAGACAATTGGGCTTTGCCTTCAAATGGAGATGCTAACTGGCAAGATTACGCAGAAATCTATTCCTGATTAACTGCTCTTCAGCAGAAAGTGCTTTATATAGTTTTTGAGAAAAGCAAATAGCAATTATGTTATGAATCTAGAGTCAACAGAACTCTTTAGGGCCCATAACTTTAAGTAATGTTGATGAATGAATGGGTTCTCTGAATAAAATTAGCTGTTTTTCCTTTCGTTTTATCACTCAGTCCATGACATCTTTAAATGTTACCTGAAAACACCTTTTATAACCCCTGAGTGAAGAAAATGTTGCTGTGAGTATCCTGGAGCTTTGGGCTGCATCCCAAATTACACCCTAGTATGTGAATCATTATTTTGTGTACACAGGCCCTGATCCACTAAACATTGGGGCACAGATAACCCGGCCACCTCCAATTAAATAGCACACATTAAAATGTAGCTGGTATTTAATCAATAACACTGTCTTATAACTCACAATGACCAAAATCCATCTGGTGTTATTTGTTTAGTTTAGTTTGTAGTTGTTAGAAAGTAATTATAGCAGAAAATGACTTCTGACAGCTTCTGACAACGGTGTTCAATCCTGATAGTTTGTTGATCATTTGGCCAAGAAAGAGTCTGGCTAGAAACAAAGAAAATTAAAAGCAGAAACATTATGTCCCAAATACCATCATCAACCTTTATTGTCCTCCTTCGCACTTTGGCAACATTATGCCACATATACTACACAGGCTTTGCAAAGGGTGCATCAAGGGCAACAAAACAGCTCAACTTGTCTTATGAATCAGCTCTTCTGATTCATAAAATGACAAATGAGATTCTCCACTGTATTCTCCACAGAAAGGAGGAGGAAAAGTGGTGTTCTCCAGCCTCTCTTCATCTTCAGCCTCCTTTTGTCTTTTAGAAGTCCTTTCTAAAGTGGTGGAATGGCATATCCTACTTAAAACTGTGAGGCTACGGCCATTATTACGTACATCTTTTAATTTTGAAAAGTAAAGGGCAGATTTAAGAATGACAGAGGAGTGTGGAAATACATGTGGTTAATCTACAGTTTGTGAGACCACAGGAAAGCAAAATCTTTAAATGTTTTTCAGTGACAGCAATGGGATTTAATGAAGATGTTTACTAAAGAGAATATGCTAAAACTTCTCACATGTTATTTAAAGGAAAAAAAAACCCAGTCTACTCTAGTTTCAAAAAGATCTTAATAATGTCTCAAACTGTGCTCCGATTTGCCAAGATTCCAAAGTTTGCAAAAGTCAGATCTCAACATGAGAACTCAATCATTTCTCATTTAATTGATCCAAGACTAAATATCTAATGTCAACCACATTTTTTATATCTCTGCACTTTTATTCTACATCAGCAGCAACAACAATATTTCTGGCTTGATTTTTTCCAAAGAAGAACATCTGACACAAAACTGATACTTCAATGAGAACTAAATGAACACCCTTAAGTCTCCTGAGCTATGAATGAGCATTCTCTGAGAAATGACATTTTCCTTTTTTGTCATTTGCATATGCATGGCTGCAATTAAGCAAAATCAGGGTTCAAAATGAAATCACTCAGTAAACAATAAGCAAAATGCTTGTCAGCCTCTACCAGGATACTAATGTCAGATAATTACACAATCCACAATATTACACTGACAATACACCACAGAAAAATGACACAATCCCATTTAATTGCAAACTGCAAAGATCTCCACTGTTGCCTCTCTGGCTCTCATCTGCATATTCTAATCTCCAGGTATTTTCATTCAAGAGCGCTGGCACCTTATTGGCATCTAATGTGTTTTTAACACACAAAGTAATGATGCCGCCTGCTCGGCAATCTGTTTACACGAGTGACTGGCCAAGACACGGTATCTGTAAGCTCCTGCTCTCCTCCCTGCGCTGTTTAATGGAGACAGATGCATTTTTATTGTGGCTTTCACAGCTCCTCTTTCTGAAAGGGAGGAAAAAGGAAAAGATGATTCCCTCCCTGAAGCGAGGAGGAGGAATGGGGGAATTTGCTAATTGGATTAGGTCCTCCCTGACTCAGTGTAGTAAATAATAATCTGCTGTCTGGTACAAACCAATGCCCTTGAGCTGCAGAAACACACACAGCCTCAAATGAGTGGAAAAATGAATACTGCTCAGCTGTTTGTGATACAGCGTCACCAGAAACATGACGTGCGCACATTGACGGTATTTTAAAATACTCTGCACAAGTTACTTCAACAGTTCAGATAAAAATATGAGAAAAAGTCACCGCCATGATGCTGTGGGATTGTGGGGTGGATGCCAGGGTGTTGCTATGTGGTTGCTAAAGTATTCTGAGAAGTTTTTAGCATGTCACTATGTGGTTTCTGAGGTATTCTGTATGGCTTCTAGTGTGTAAAAACATTAATCCCTAACTCTCTATGATTTTCTTGTCCCTAGAAATGTCTTGTGTTCCTCTTTTTAATGTTTGTTCAATAACACTAACCTTGAGCACTAGTCGACTAATAGTCCATAAATAATTAATTCAGCCATAAATAATTCATATTATTATTATTCTTTATAATTCTTCATAATAACGTACTTCCATTGTAGTCACAGCTATGACCGGGATGTAAAGGGGGGCAACAAACATCATAAAGCGTAACTGCATAACATCCCATAATATCATGGCTTATTTCCAAGTGATACGGTTACCTTATTACACCCTTACCCAATTCAGTGATGCCTGAATATTTCAGGTCAGGTGTGTCATGATTAATTGCTCTGGGAATAAAAACAATATCAACTTCCCTCATGTCCTCTGAGGGAAGGTCACTCGGTTTGTTCCCTAAAGAAAGTTTATAGATAGCAGGGCAGTATTTTGGCTCTATCATTGATGTCTTTGTCAGCCTCTTTTCATCAGGCCATGATAATGTGACTTGTGTAGCTTCCTAAATGGTGCGCAGTGCAAGTACCAAAAGCAAAATGGGTTTCAAAATGGGCAGCATACTTAACACACCCTAGAACAAGAAAACAGAGTTCTGTCTTTAAAAACAATTAAAACAATGGCTTTTCTCAGACGTTTCTACTTGAGTCTTTTTTTAGAGTTTTTAGATGATTCTGTACTAAACTGACAACAAGCATGAATCTCAATGATAATCCAGACTAGTGCTAGTTTGGTGCTGGTCCATTCAGGTGACCGGTGTAGCCAGGATGTTTAATAGTTAAACTTAAGCCTGTTGCACAAGCAATGTTGTCCCAGGTGGACTCTAGTTAAGATGCCTAGTGAGGACACCGACCATTTTGGGAAAAAGCATATCAGAAAATTTGAGATAAATGTCAATTTGGTATCTGCTCTCTTTCACTTTAATACTCTCTGTCAAAGATCTATCTGACACAGTACAACTGCTGTGCAATGGTCCTGCCTTAGTACTTTTTGTGTTCTTTACAGCACATACAAATATTTACCCCATTTATAGCTAAAGCAGGATGCACTCTAATATAACTCCTGCTTTAGGGCTCTGAGGAGGAACTACATATTTGTCTACAAGATGAAGCAGAGCCTCATGTCACGACCTTCCGTGGTATCAACAAGCCATAAATATTTACAGGCATGTTCTCTCCAGGGTAGGCTGTAGGCACTGCGAAAGGTCACCACAACGTGCAGTCAACATCCATTTATGCATTTCAACATAAGACTGAATATAACATGCAACTAGTTTAACCTCTGTGGATGTGCTTCTTCAATAACACATAAAAAAGACTTCAATCAACCGTTAACACTGTTTCACTGTACCTGAACTCCAGTGTGTGCGAGAACATATGTGATGGAATAGTAAAATTCCACCGGAGATAATGGAAGGAGGAGCCTGGTGTCTGCCTGGAAAAACAGACCGAGGAAGACAGTAAAGTGCCTTCTCAATAGAAAGAACAAATATTGCAAACTACAGGAGTCCAGGCAGCAACCGTCAGAGCCAATGAGCAATAATCAGTATTGAGCGCAATGGGAAAATTTCTCCATCTATGCATTCTCGTAAGAGAGAGACGCGCCACATGGCCTGAGCCGCCACTTTATTTCCATCCATCTGAAACGAGGCTGCAATTTATTTCCCTCTCAAAAAAAAAAAAAGAACAGCCCCAAAAAAAGAAAAAATAATAACAGTAGGCCAGGCATCTCTCTTTCAAAATGATTTATGGAGCAGCATTTGTCCATATTCCTTTGCCAATAATAAGAAAATACAGCAATAAATCTAAAAACGTCAGGTAATTTTGTTATCACCTTGTATCTTCTGAATAGTCCTGAGATGGAGACGCTTATGTGGAGGAAATATCGCCAGGGTCAAAGGTTAACAAAAAAGAGGACAGCACGGAAGGGTGCAATCAATATTGCTATTACCCTCTCGCACCCCCCTCTGAACACGGGTGATAATCCCTTCGAAATATACAATTCACTATTTGCATTTTGTCTGGGCTTATTTCATTCAACACATTTAACCTTCTACTAAGTGCTGGTGAAATTGATTGTTTTAAAACAATATCTGTTTGATTGGATGATGTCATATAAAAATAATTAGTGTCTGCAAGACAGACATCATGACAGAACGTCATGGAGCAAGAACATAATGTGACACGCAGACCACATGTTGGGAAAAATGGTTCAATTTCCTGAGTGTTTAGTTTTCATATCAACAAGTCAAAATGACCCTCACTAAGTCAAACTTGTCAAAGCTCATGTGAGTCAGGTCTTCTACACAAATCGTGTAAGGAGAGCTATTTGTATGACATTGCAGTTGCTGGCTATGAAGAACATTCTGAATCAAAGGTTCCAGCATGCTACCTTAAAAGTAGACAGTGAGGCAGCTCACCGGGTTTTGGAGCCTAAATATGTGCTGGAAAGTGGAAGACAGGCAGAACAGGAGAGAATAGTAGAGTAATTGTTTTTAGAAGTCACAGCTGTTAAGGGGAACATCACCGTCCAAACACTGAAGAAAGAGCTAAGATCCTTCCACACGCTTCACTCCGTACTCGCCACAAAGAGAGGGAAGTGTCTGACTGAAAAATGTGCTATGTGTTATGATGACCAAATCTGCATGGTGAACGTAGTTAAAAGCGTTAAAAGTCCATCAGCATCAAGACATCGCAGCATTTTTTTCCTTCAGCATTTCTACACGTAAACCTGTGCAAAGAGTTGAGAAAACAAATGCATAACAAAACATGCATATTTATATGCCTTTTGCATGTGAGGTTTGAAAGGGGCCAGTGCTTGGCTGGTTAGCATGATCTGGTTACCCCCTGCTGGCAGGTGCTGCTACCACACACAACTTCATCTTTTTGAGTTGTCTAAAACCGCTGTGTATTCTGACCAAGAATACATACATACAAACAGTTCATATATTAAGGGCTGTGACTGGCTAATGGCACCACAAAAACACAGTTTTGTCAGTATGTCAAGACCATAAACAAAGATCTCAGCAGATTGTGTACCTCTGTGAAACAGAAATGCTAACAAATACATTTTTCAGGCAATACAGATTTCCTTGAAGGTCACAGCAAACACTTGAACCTAATCCGTTTCTCAGTGGAGAAATGATCTTCCAAACTGCACCAAAACGTTCCTTCATAAAGTTCCTCACAACCTTCAAGATCTGAAGATGAAAATCCTTTTTTCTCCATGTCCATTAACACTCTCACAGAGCGAGTGATGAAATCTCCCTCTGGTTTCTAGCCAGTTTTGAAATTTTGTATTGCAGCATTTTATATGCAAGGAAAAGCTTTGGAAATTAAAGCATTTATTAAATTAATAAACTGTAAATCCAACCATCAAGCTGTTCCTAGTATAACAGTAAAACGTTTCATTAATTACCAGAAAAACAAGCCCTTGAGCAATGGCAAATTTACAAGCACTCAGATCTTTTTTAGGATTTAGACAATAGTACAAATCCACTGTTTGGTGCTGGAGGGTCAGTTTCCAATGCTGTGTAGAGTTACACATGACAGCTAGTAATTGTGACAGTGGTTATTGCTTCTTGCAGATTTCTGGGAACAGGCTAGCATGCCATTTACATGGAATATTTCAGACCAGCATATACAACTTTCTAATTAAAGTTTTTTTGATACAGAGAGGGCCACTTCTTGCCTGCTTTCTTGTAATGTCATCAAGTTAGGCAAATTTTACCTAACTTATTCATATAATTGATGAGCTATGCTGATATCTAATAGCTCTCTGATCTTCTGTAAAGGTTTATTATTCTTTCTGACTAAGACATGAGCTCTTATTTCCTGAGAATGTCCTCAGATAATTGATGGCAACAGACATCCATGTTTTCCATTAGGCCCTGCGTTACAGTGTTTGTCATTCGCTTTTCCTGTCATCTGAGCGAATAGCGCAGAATGTATGCTTGCTAATTAATGAAAAATAATGAAATGTCAAAGGAATACGGCTGTCAACGAGGAATTGTCAGATACCTCTTTCCTTGGGCGTCTCTGCTGGTGTTCTTAAAGGGACAGTTCACACTAAATGGAAATTCAGTCATCATTTATTCACCCATCATGCTGCTCCAGAGCTGTACGACTTTAGTGCTTCCAAGGAACACAACAGCAGATGTCAGGGAACGATCAGTCATCATTCACTTTCACTGTGTAGGAAAAAAATTGTGTTCCATGGAAGAAAGTCACACAGGTTTGGAACAACATTAATATAAATAGTGAATTTTTATTTCTTTTACAACCTTTCAACTTATCTGGATTAGCGATGGGTCAACAGCTCAACAATAGTCAATTAGTGAGGAAGATTGGTTTATCCAGTATTTTTTCTTGTTAAACCCACTCAGAAAAGATGCCCTTTAAATTCATGTCCTTTACAGCAGTGCTATAGCCAAACACATGCAGACAGATGTCACTGGGCCCACTGCACTGCGTCCAGATTTATGAGTATTCTGCCACAAAATGTAAAAGATGTAAAGTAAACAGACCCCTGCATTCTGTTCCATGAATCTCACATGTTCTGAATGACTGAGGCTGTACTGAACTGAAACATCAGCTGGACACTGGGAAAGTTCACATGTCTTCTGGGAATGTATTTCATGTCTATCAGTAATTCAAATGACTATATTTGTAAAATTCCCTTTGATAAGCCTAATCAATAGACACAGCCAATAAAGTCTATAATACCCAGAGAGAGATATCCATTGGCATTCCTATTCATCTGGAAGGCAGTTCCTCGGCTGAGGCACACAGCCTTGAAAGTACACGGCCAAGAATCTTTACTTCATGGGCACCCAGTTCACTTTCTGAGTCAATCAACTGAGCCATAAATGTCATGTGACTGATCACTCTGGGGCTGCAGAATCATAATCATGACAACGCTGACAGTAAGTCTATCCTGCCGGTGTATAAATTATAACATCCACAACAAGAAAAAATAGTCCTCCAAAACAAAACTGGCACTGGCTAAACATCTACAGTAATATTTTGGAGAAAATACCAAACACTTTTGATTGGTCATCCATCTTTGAAAGAATGAGATTTTTATACAAATTTTGTACAAATTACTTCAAATAACACCCAGGTAAACACATAACAGCGATTTACTGTTGTTTAGGTAGCACACGAGTGTTGCTTGTTTATCAGTAATTTGTGCTACGCTCAGAAATTTCTTTCAAAATCCTTTTGTATTTTTGAGATAAACAACAAACCAAGAATCATTTCTTTTGTATTTAGAACCACCATCCCTCCACCTTTTCAGGATGGATCAAGCAATTACAACTTCAACAACTTTCTTTTACAACAACACAAGGACAAGCTTTCATGTTTTAACTAACAGCGCTCTGGCCTTAGCAAGCTGTCGCATAAGTCAGCATTGCTTTCAAAAGCGCTCCTGCTTAGAACTCAATGTGTTAACTAATAAAGCGTCTCTATCCACAATGTGCTGCTTTGCAAGAGTTTGAATAGTGGTTTGTTTTTAGTTGATATAAAAGTAGCCTCTTTCTCAAGAACCCTTCAGGTTTTCTTTAGATTCATTGAGGTTTTTTGATGGAGCTTCAAGTTTCATTCTGTCCTTGTCAATTTAAAGGCCATGACTCCGTGTCTAAAGACACGCAAACTACGAGACTGAAAAGCACATGTGTGAAAGGGTTGCACATTAAAGGTGATGAGTGGGATTGAAAACAGTGTCCACTCATGGCATCTTCCTCGCTGCATCTCCACCTGTGAGCAGATGATGGGATAGAAGCTAAGGTGGATTTGCTGATGTAATCCCCATATTAATGCCACTTCATTTGAGCCCCGTGCACTAAGCCCAGGTAGTGGTTACATTTAATGGATGTCTAGTGTCCCACCTCCCTAAGCAAACAGAAAAAAGAAAGAAATGATAGGCTGGGAAAACAAGTGACAGAAAGAGAGCGAGAGAGGCAAGAAAAGAGATTTGTGTGGCAGTGTTAGGCTGCCATCTGCTGATTGTGGTACAGTGTAGAAAAACATGCAGTACAATCTGCAGGTACGACACTCAGACATTTTATATACTGTAATATCACAACAATTCATTCAATCCCTGTGGTAATTTTTTTTTTCCCCAGCTGTCTCTTTAAGCTTGATTGCAAACCACACAAAGGCTGTTGGTTCGAGTACCAGAAAAGACACATACAGATAAAATGTTTATATTCAGTGCACTGGGCAACTCTTACCAATAGAGCTCCATTACTTTATTATTCTTTAATGTAATAGAAGGAATATGTACCATGTTCTTTAGAGTGGGAACAATTACATGTTAGATAAATGAATACAGCTTAAAAAGTTTTAAACCCAATAAATGGCTTTACCCAAACACGAACAAAATATGTGTTATATTCATCCAACCATATATTCATTAAATGATGTGCTTTTGTGTTCGAACAAAAATCACAGAAATGTTTATAAAAGGTTAAAGATTGTTCAGACTGGTAACATCAACTCAAGTGGCTTCCGAAGTCTTCACAGATAGATTTCTTGTTTTGCACTAATACCTGTTTTACTGTAGACAAAATTGCAAAATCTCTTTTTAAAATGCTTTCTATCCCATCTACAACACAGCTGGTTTCCAGGATATTGTAAAGTTGAGGTAGAGATTCTCATTTTAGCATGTAAAGTGGTTTTGGAAATAGTCACTGTGGTATTAAATTAATATCACTGCAGTCTGAAGAAAGTGTTCTTACCAACAGGTGGGAGAAAGAGGTAAGAGACAGAGAGACAGAGAGAGAGAAAGAGAGAGAAAGTGAGAGAGAGGGGGTGAATATAAATGAGCTTGCTTGTTTTTTAATTAATAACTACACGTATGCTGTATTTTTTCATGTGTAACAGAGCGTGACAGAGATTAGCGTCACAGCTTCACTTCCACGGCAAACTCAGCTCACAGTGAACTTCAGCCAGAGCTAAATGCTGTAGATTACAGGTGAAAAGGGTCAAATTAACCGTTTGTCTAACAAGTAGCTTATTTTATCTGTCAACAAATCTTCTCTGCAAAGAATTAATGGTTAAATAAAAGATTTTATCCTTCTTCAAATGTAAAACTAAGTAAAATATTGTTATGGCATTTTTCTTGAGAACTCTTTGTCTGTGGGGCCACGTCTGCTCCTGTGACAGCGGTGAGGTCACGCAGAGATAACTGAGACCTAACAGCCACATATTCACAAATGCCCCATTACATATCGGCATGGTAATGCTGGAACAGAATCGTTCTATTATTTTAATTCAATGTTCTATTCCTTACCTCATCTGGAGAATACCCACAATGCCCAGTGCTTTTAGACACACACAGTGCTTGAGAATACCAATTTCACAGACACAACAGAGTTCCCACAATCGTTAAAACAGCTGAAATCATCTGCCCTACAACAAGACAAACACTGCAGCCATATTAAATGTTATTATTATTCATAGTAGTCCATTTTTTAGCAATCGTAACATTTCTTGCCAACTGGTGACTCCAGTGTTTCTAACTAATCTGTTATTAGTTTACTGTCACCATTAATAAAGCCCAAGAGCATTTTTACTTCAGTCACTGGCCAGCTGCTCTGAGCTGTAAGACAGCAACAACTGCAGAACTGCACCGGTATGTAACAACTGACTGTAAGTAACTTTGCAAGTACGTGTCAACTTATTCTTCTACCCTAACCTACCCTAATGAGAGTTAGTTGATGTAGTTGCAAAGAGTACATATAGTAAAATGTCTAGTGGACAAGTAGACTATCAAAAATAAAGTAACTTTTATTTTGCAGGGTACTAAGAAATATACATATACAGCCACAAGCTCAGCTCTATAATATTTGACTGGCTACAGTAGACATGTAACTGTAACATCTACAATCCAGTGATCATAAACTAGTTGAACAGTCATGAAAATTGATTAACAGGTGAGAGAATACGGTTAACAATCAGAACAAGCAATCCTCCAATATTACACACCAGTGTTAGCTAATATCAACAGATATCACTGCAGCTCTGTCAAAATCATCCACATCTCTTCATAAAACAGCCAGAAACATTCAGACAGGGTTGACATATGATCTCAGAGTTTAGATAAAGCATTTGATCTTATAGCAACTGTAGATTCAGTCCTACTGCAGCACAAATAATGAGAAATCCAATTATGGAGATGACACCATCAGAGAAACAGTGGCCTTGGCTGTATCTTATTAAGAGGCCCAAATCCTCAGGGAAAGACTGCAGGCTTTTTATTGCTGCACGAGAGAGGAGAACAAATTAAAGCAAATTAAGTTGGAAGACAAAGACAGACAGACAACATTATAATGATGATGATCAGATAAAACAGTATAACATCCCAGTTTTACATGCCTCTGCTTAAGCCACACCACAGAATTGCATTGATACAACAGAACCCGTCATATCAGAGAAGCTCCAGAACCCCCTCGTTGATCTGCAGTGCAAAGGGTTCACAGCACAAAACATTGTTGGCACAAAATAACACCTCACTGCAAGTGCAGCTTTATAAATGTAGTCTGATTTGTATTGAGAAATGAAGGAACACACAACCTTCCCATGTTGACGTAACCTACCAAATAACTCATAATGCCAATACAGTCGAGTATGGAAACACATTTTACATCTCTGGCCTGTTTGTAGTGTCACACTCAGCTCGTCTGTCTCTTATTCCTGCACTAAATGTCGCTTTTTATCTTAATCTTCCTTTCCACATTTATTTTCGTTTTGCACAGAAAAGCAAACGCAGGACAGCAACAGCACTTAGTTGTCATGCTAAAGCTGTGCCCTTAATTACAGTTGTAAGACAACCAGCAATAATTACAAGGTACTCGGGGCAAGTTATTAGCTGAGTATTGTCTTATTTGATGTCTTTTAATTTCTCCAGCAGTTTAATGAAGGAATAGCGCAGTGAGCGTGTACATGTGTGTTTGTGCGTAGTTAAGTTCATTTCTCCAGCAGTGTAATGAGGGAATATTATGCATAAAGCCGCAATATGAGCCCATCTCCACCTCTGTGACATACTGATGCGGAGCTATGACATCAAAAAAATTTAGGTAAATATTAAGTATTACAAAATATATATTTTTTTTTAGAATTCTATAGAACAGCCTACTTTTTCACAAACCGGGTGAACATCACACACCCAATCGCTTATACACAGCTCTTCTCAATAATCCTGTCAATTTGACCACTCATTCAACATTCTTAAACAAAGAGTGCAGGACGAGTTAGGTGCCAAAGTCCAGAGAAAGAAGAAGAAGATGCAAGAGAGTAACAGATTGCTTCCCAAGCACCACTAATAAGCTTCAACACAATACTATAGAGGTCTATAAAACCTGGCGTAATCCAAAAGCATTGCTGTTCATCTCTGTGTCAGTGGAGCAGCTGGAGGTACTTTAAATCTGTCACCTTTGCTTACTGAACCTCAGAACGTACTCACTCAATGAGTTGAGCTTTAAATGCATTGACTGATTTTTATGCTGCACTAATGATTTCTATACACAAATGTGCTCTGGGTGCCAAATAATTTGAGTTTTCTGCTGGGTGCCAAGCAGAGTTTTTCTGACTGGTTACAGAACCTGATTGGCCACTTTTACACAGACATGAGCTGTCACAGGTAACGGATGTGATTTCTCTTATATTGCAAGAGTAGACTTAAGTCTACTTGGTAGAGTCACAATGGCCTGATGTGCAAAGAAATATAAAAACATATTTAAAACATATTTCAGTTCAATTTAAATGCCCTTTACTAATGGAAAAAAAACTAATCTGCCACACAACATCATCTGCAATTAAAATAATGTAGTGACCATAAACTTATAGGGGACAAATTATCCTTTACATCACCTAGTTTGCCCACTTGCAGTGGTGAGTGGCCTCTTTTTTTACCTTTTTTGTGTCATTATTTTAGTTTTTTCAGTCTGTTTTGGTCATATTTGATAGGCCGTCCAGTTGAGGCAATTATGTGTGATCAGTACCATGATATGGCGGTAAAGGTCGAGTCATTACCCAGCCGCCCGAGCAGAAAACGAGGGCAGCAGTGTGGCATCCTGCCATGCCTCTGCTGGCCGCACAGATGCAGCACAATGATTAATATCACCACACGCGCAAACGCTCTGCTTCTCTCTTCTCTTCAGCTAGCCCAAACATGCTAATCACTGACTGTTGATGTTAAGGAGCGGGGCAGGCTGCTTCGGCTGCCATATGGTCGAGCGTAAATACTCTTTAAACGGCTGGCACGCAGAATGGGGGGTCTTCATCTAAAACCTGCCAGCTCAGGGGAAAAAACTAAAAAACAGAGCAAAACAAAGTCACTCAAACCGCTGAGCATACAACAGAACTCAGCTCACCTTGACTCTGTCCTCCGTAAAGGCCTGGTGAGAACAAGAACAGATCTGTAAGACTATTAACCTTTGTTCACCTTTTCAAAAGTTTCCAAAGAAATTGGCCGTGCTGTTTGGTGTTAGAACACAAACTGAAATATGGATAGTAAATTGGGATAGGAGAAGATATTTTCACTGAGATATTTGTCATTTGTATGTTACCTGTGTTCTGTAAGTAACCTGTGTTTGTCATTTTCAGATTTTTATAGCTTTCTAAATGTCATGCCAGGATGTGTTGTGGAGACCAGGTACATGGACAGTTGGTAAAGCAGAGCAGAGCGTGTCCTGGATCTGTGATGTTACGCTAGAGCCCCGTCCCTGTGATGTGACTCGTCATTTCAGTGTGGTCTTTGTGTTGCCCTGGTGCAGCCACACACCCCCCATTCCCCCGGACCCTCACTCAATACTCTCACAGCTTATCAGTTTGCTGTGGCTCCACTGTGTCACATGCACTGCAGCTTTGCTGGTGTCCTGAATCCGTGCGATACAGAGCAACCGATAGAAACAGAAAAGTGGCTGTAGTCACCTCGCTCACCTCTGCCCGCTTGTTTTCTCTCTGTGTTATCATGCTCATCCACCTGTTGTCTGGGGCTGAGACCTCTGAGCTGAGGTGCCTTCACTGCCAAAAAGAAGAGGAAGTGTATGCTAAAGGAAAATCCACACAAAGATCATTTAAAACGAGACCCTGACCAAAGCTTGATATATAACATCGAGATATACAATATAATCTGTCAGCCTTTCTGTCCATCACATTCAATAAGATTAGCCAGAAAATGTAGAAATAGCAGTAGTAAAAATGAGCATGTAATGAACATTAACAAATAACAAAATGTTTTTAATATAGTGCTTGATTTGCCTGGAACAAGCTGTACTCTTACATAAATTAAGAAGCACACATTTCTATTAAATCACCTTTCTACCATTTCTAAACATGTTATTTAGTTCCCCAAGAGAAACACGGCACAGTGGCAGTGAATTAAAATACATGTGATCAATCTCCTTGACTTGTTTTAATGCTTTAATCGTGAATAAAGGCGAGAAAACTTTCCAAACAAGCGACTCTTATTAAATTCCTGATCACTGCTCGAGGTCAGTGACTGTAATCAAAGCATTTGCAGGAAACACATGTAAGTATGTTATTATAGCTCATGTTGACCATATGTTTGCGTGTACAGCTTAACTTTAAACTATTTTCAAAAGCACCTTGTTCAGTCTTCAGGAGGGTCTGAACTTTTGACAGGTGACGTCACGTGAGCATGACGTCGATTAAGCATCGATTAAGTTGAGGATCATCAGCATGTACTAAAACTTAAATGTTGAATAAATGTTAAAAATACCACTGCTGATTACATGACACTTCCTTAATATCGTCTCAGGTAGTTGCTTGCTAGTTATGACAACTGAACAGCAGGCTGTGGAAGCATGTGTAAGTTTGGCCCGGCATTTCTGGTTAGCTAGTTAGTGCAGCCATTAAAATATTTCATACTTGCATATGAAACCGCTCATATATATACATATGTATGGTGATATCATTTCATGCCCGGATGCGCCTCAGTGGTGCCACCCTCACAGTTCTCATGCCAGCCCTGGAGAGCAGTGCAGTGTAGCACCATCAGCCTCCTGAGATGATGTCTCTACTCACCTTTCAGCCTCATTACATATAAAAAATCAAATCCTGTCCTCTCGGACAGCACTCAGTATTTCCTATTAGTGAGACGCACCTGTGGGACTGGACCTTTGGCTCCCATTAGACAAGTCAATAGAGCTAATACTGTACAGGTAGTGTCTGTGTTCAGATCTCATTTTAATGCCTGTTAAAGTCTTTTCAAGAGCATTAGAAATAGTGTTTTTACTTTGGTTTTGATAAAGTGTTTTGTTTTTGTCAAAGCAGGACTGACATTTGCCCATCATGGGGCAATACTTTCTCACTGTGTCCATTAACTGTGGCAGCAGTCTGGGACCAAACAGAGGATTATTGGAGATTGATTAACAGTATCCAGCTCGTGCACACTGCCTGTACTCCTGTGGATTTCACGAGACTCACAAAATAATATCCATTTATATATGTATAAAGTATATGTGACACAAGAATATCTACATTTATATATTTGGCATTTGATTCTTTCATCCAAAGAGACTTGCTGACATTTCCTGTGAAATCCAACCCGGCTGCTCAAATTGTAAATCATTAATATAAACTTAAGTTTGGGAATTGTGGTAAGTTAAGGACAGTTAACAGTTTTGAACACTGATCTGTCATGTACTTGCTCATTTACTGATTTTTGTTTATTTATAACCAAACAGAAGTTACAGATCACAGCTTTAATGGTCATTCCTGCTACCAATATCTAATGCATGCAAATATGTCAATATACATGTTAATGAAATTGCTTGAACTATATTAACACTTACATATTAATTTACATATTAATTTATAATCTATGCCCATAATCTTAAATGGCCAAATATCATACAATTGTTTGTCTTATTCTATTATCTGTCTATGACAGTTTTGATATTTTCCCACAAGGGGGCGGCAGAGACAAACATTAGAAGAAAAACTACCTGGGAAAATACAAAGTGATGTTTTTAAACATTCATGAAATTATAATCCATTCTCTCAAAATCAATGTTGAAGTCAACTAAAATATTTCTGCTTTATTGCTTATACTTTTCCCAAAGATCAATACCTGAGTCCTGTTGTTTGTCCTGTTGTTTTGTTTTACTGTGGTTGTGTGTGGCTGAAAATAAAAACATGCTACTGACCAGAAGAGGGCAGTATTACTCTTTACTAAAGCTTGACATTGCCTTTGGAAATAAGAAAACTGTTTCTGTCCTTTGCATCCAAAAATTTAATGTTTGGGTTTGAAATAAACATTTTGGGTTGAAAAGCAGGTCATTTTGTTTACATTGCATATCGTGTCCAAGTTTGACTAAAGAGAAAGAAACACTGATTGTGCTTCTGACTGTACAGAAAGTGTTGGTCTATATTATTACACACTCCGGCATTGCTCGGCTCTGGATGCATGTGTGTGGTGTCATAGCTGCAGAAGTGAAGAGAAATCACACGTGTGGATGCAGTAACTGCTGAGAACACATCTCAGGACTCTCAGGAGACCACACGCAGGATGTTTAGAGCCACGGCGAGCGCAGTAGACAAATACACCCCTCTCTCAAGCAGAAAAAGCCTGAAATCAGCTATATAAACATATAAATAATTAAAGTGAATGGGGGTTGAACTTGGCCTGAGCTGGTCCAGCGAGTTGATTTTAAATGGTGCTGATGGAACAGATCATTTCTAATGAAGATCTATTGGTGTGGGACGCAGGAGAAAACAGGAGAAGATGCTGTCTCTCTCCTAAACTGTGTCCTGTCTCTTGTTTGAGTCTCTGTGTGTGGGTGACGGGCTGAAAGGCACTGCAGGGTTTCAGTGTCGTGTGTTCACCACACCTCTCAGGGTTACTGCTTTACTCTGGATCTGGTGACTTTTTAGTAAATCATTTCAGTATTGTTGGAGTGGATCGTGGGCACAGGCCTCCAGTGAAGGGTGGGTGGGTTTTGCTGTCACGCTGTGCTATTATTGGGTCTATTAAAGAATTTCTTTCAGTTTGGTTGTTGAACCTTAGGAAGGTTTGGGTTTCCATTTAGGTCACTTTGTCCTTGTGGCGCACCATAGCTGTTACAGAGATACTTCACAGTTATAGAGTCTTACAGTGAGAAAGCTACAGAATTCAAAAGCCCATCAGTTCTGTTACCCCTTGTGTGTTCACATAGTCAACATGAAATCAAAATTCGTCCTGTTTAATGTTAATTGATTGTTCCTGGTCTAATTGTGCACAGTTAGTCCAAATTTGTCTTAATTATGTTTTCATGAAATGTGTTAACTTGCTATGCCCATAAAACAACGTTTGCTGTTTGGTTGACATCACAAATCTCTCTTATTTTGTACAACCTCTCTTCTCCAATCATCCGACTACATTCTGGTCTGGAACGCCCAATCAGTCAGTCCCAAATGGATAAACTCTAAAATATACAAAGTACTAAAATAGCAACCAGATTTAATTTACATGTTTCATTTAAATGCAGTCATAAATTTTAACCTAAATTCAGAACAACTTACTTGTTCTGTAGATAATTTAAATAATACTAAAATATAAATAAATACTAAATGGAGTGTTTAAGTGATGAGAACACAGAAGTCTGCTCAGCTGTATGACTGTAGACTTCCTGTTGCAGGTGCAATGCAGCCTGTGTGTGGGGCCACTGAACAGTGAGACTGATAGCCAGTGGCCCTCCACCTCGTTCAGGAACTCAGGGCCCAACGAGACCCCCGTCATTTCCCCTTCATACTCTGACAGGCTCGGGTTAATCAGTCTCTCTGGGAATACTGCTGTTCTCTCTCTGAGCTGTGAGCAGAGCTTCTGTTCTATAATACGCATATCACAGCTTCTCTAACACAGACAGTCGCCTCAAGACACTCTCTCTTACTCTCTCTCTATATCTCTCTATGTTACACTCACAGTTTTTGTGACTTTGTATGTCCATGTGGCTCACTGAGTCTTGTCTTGTTCTTTCTGATTTACAGTATTGAGCACTGTTATATGGTAGTCTTACAAACACTCTTCACGTTGCAAATGCACAGGGGTACATTTCTGCCAAATTACTGCAGTTACTGCAGTTATTACTGTAAAACCATTACTATAATTTTTACCTTATCGGAAGAAATGGGAATTGTACAAAACCCTCCGTCTCAAAGCTGGGCTGTTTTGGCTGTTGTAAGGCAGATTACTCGTGGGGACTGCTGGCTAGTCCCAGCAGTGTTGGCAAACCTGACCCACACACACCAATTACACCAGCTCACATGGTCAACAAGTGTGACAGCACAGTCACATATGTATGACTGTAAGAAGCTCAAGCTGTCACAGTAGTTGAGAGAGAGAAACACAGGCATGGGACATTTTACCCCATAACCACTGACCTGCAGGACAAACCCAGCACACCTGTTCCCTGCCTCTCTCTCTCTCTCTCTCTCTCTCTCTCTCTCTCCTCATTTCCTCTGTCTCTCTGGTGTTTGATTGGCAGTGTGTACACTAGCAGGAGGAGTGTGGCTCTGAGTGCTCGCTCTTGTCTCTTGGCTGTATTAATCATGTTATTGACAGACACACAGAATGACAGGCTGCAATAAGAGGAGATGCCGTCTTTATGAGTGTCCCACAGCCTCCAGCGCTGGGAGAGAGAGGTGCCCAGCAGGCCTGTAATCACGCCTAATTCACAGGAGGCTGCACTGCTTTGCTCCTGGTGTCACTCACACAACCTCTCTCACCTGTGTGTGAACACATACACCAGTGTTGGGTAGTAACTAGTCGCACACAGTTACACTTTTGACTTGTGGCATCAAGTCTGGTCCACTTTGCAGCTAATTCTGGCCAAGAGTCGCCAGGAGGAAGCCATAACAAAAAAGTATGTAGGTTTTGTGATCTTTAGTCTTTTGGTGTCAGCGTTGATTTCACCTGCAAATTGCAGTCAGTTGTATGTATAGGTAATACTGAAATTACAGGAAGGTTGTTACATATTTTCAATAAGACCAGTTTACAAGATTTATAAATTTTAGTAACTAGATCTTCCATGTCACATTTTTAAACATAAACAGTTTTCTCAAAAGGTTTATAAAACCTGCCCCTGTTCATCAGTGTTTTTAAATGAGCATGTTTTATTAGTTATGTTTAGTATAAGTTTATGTTTAATGCTTTATTGAAATCCTCTTTAACATCACTTTAATTGATATTGTTTTAGTGCCAGATAAACAGATCGACTCATCTGATTGCAGGAATACTGTACATGATATCATCTTTAAAAACACTGCTACCTGAAATTTCTTCCCGTTTAAATAGGTTAGCACCTTTAAAAACAGTAGTTTGAGTGTCTAGTTAATGAGCAGATTTGGTACACTTTCATAGCGGTTCACACACTCAGATTGGCAGCTTATAAATGTCGCTCCATCATGCAGAAGTTTAATATTAACACACCCCAGATGTCTTGCTGTTCTGTGGTGCAGAGTAAACACTCAAAGGAGTGTGTCACGGGCGGACAGCTGAAATTTAGCAGCCGTGCTAACTGAAACATCAAATCCCAACAGAGACTAACAAATCAAATACAGTGATACAGCTCAGAGGCCCCGAGCTGCATGACGGATGAGGGAATTGGAAGTGTTTCTTGTGCTTAGTGAGAGTATTGGCAGTGCAGTAATGTCAGAAACACACTTCATCAGGCGTGCAGTGCGCGTTTGTTGTGTAGTGAGTGTTGTGTTTCCTGTAATAATGTCAGGGGACGTGTGTTTGATCACAGCTGTAGAAACAGACAGTGTGTCAGTGTCTGACAGTTAACTGGCCCGAGCTTCAGTGCTCTGATGGGCTGATGGACAACTGACTCATTTGTCTTCATTTTCACCTGACAGCTTGTTTTCTAGTTTCACAGCTCTGAAATAAGTTTGACAAACTCTCCAGTCTTCAGGCTTTACCACCTTTGGGAAAGTATTGTTTTATTTTCTTAAGTGCTCTCATAAACAACAATAAAAAAACAACTAGGTTAATATGATTAAAGATCGTCAACATTGTTTCTCTAAATACATAGGAAACAATAAATAAGTTTGAAATTTTGAAACTGTAGGATCATTTTCTATAAAAACATTTTTCATTTTTCAGGAGCTCAAAGTCCTACCCAGCTTAGACCAACTGTTGAAACTAAACTGCACCATGTAAGTAAGCTTTGTTTCTCCTAAACATAAGCAGAAATGGTCTGTTTAATGGTCAAAGAGAAAGAGTGTTTTTTACTGCACAAACTGTAACATTATTAATGGACCTCAAGGAAAAAACAATAAAATGGTGAAATAATGAATAATATGAGCCCTTTAAAACTTTAATGTGTTTTATGTGGTTGTATTTAAAACAAATTAAAACACAATGATTTTCAGAATATATTTAAATATCTAGCCACAGTTTATCAGCTGCAAAACTGAAAGGGCCGTGTCATGCGAATATTCCACATGTTGTTTTAGTTCGATTGTTGACATCATCAATGACATCACACAGAATGCCAACGACTGCCCACATGTCCACAGGTAAAAAATATAAAAACCGCCAGTCTGCGTTTGTCTTTGTACTTATTCATCAGAATGAGTCTGACCACCTCAGATCAATACATAAAACAATAATCATTCATCAACTCAGATGGGCTTGTCTGCTGTTGGGGGAATATGCAGGTTGTTATGAATGATCTTAAGGTAAGAGCTTTTCTAAAGCTGCACTTTACTGTATCATTTGTTCAGGTGTTTTTAAATGGCGTCACACGTGTATCTGTTATACATTACACAGACTTTAGTCTTTCCATTAGGAGCAATATTTGTGCCTTGAAACTGATTAATTGCAGAGATAACTCTGTACCACCAAGACTCAGACTATGAGATTACAGCTAACTCATAATTCAATAATTGATAATGTCTCTGATTGTGATTGCTCTGTGAGATGTTAGCCTCTGAAAAAAGTCTCTTTAAAAGTTTATGGGAGATTTATTAGTTAATGGGCATACAAAGAGTACATCAGTCAATTATCTGCATCTCATTCTGCCACTTCCCATAATGCACTTCAGTTTGTTATATGAGACACTGGCATGAAAAGTACAAACTTTTAGATTTGTAATACCTTGTGTGTCTTGGCCAATATGTCATAGTTTTTTAATATTCTTTTCTTAACAGAATGGCTTTTAGAATGATGTACATGACAAACAGCTTAACAAAATGTCATTAATAAAAACAATTACAAAAATGTGATTTAAAACAGTTAAAACATGAAGGCAGACTGCATCGTGTAGCTGCTGCTGTGCTGGGCAGGATATATGTTTCAGCTCGTCTGCAGTTGCTGTAATTCAGTGAGGGCTGTTTGTCAAACTCTTTTTGACTGCTGTGACATCATCATCCACAGAGCGGAAACACAGAAGGTCTTCAGCAGATGCTGATACGAGTTCATCTGTTCAATGTTCTTCTGTTTTCCTGCTTTTGGTCTTCAGTGGGCTGTATTAGAGCTGAGAGAAAGATGAGATTTGACTGTTTTTACTCAGAGTGTGAGGGGAAGTATGTCAGAGTGACACACAGGTGGGGGAAATTTCATGTGGCACCCCTTCATTACACATTCACACACACTCAGCCCGACTAACAGAGACATGCTAGCTGCTTCAGAATAGAATTGAACAGAATAGAATTGAATACTTTATTGCAAAGCTGTACAATAAAATTTAGCACTTCCCACAGTAGTGCACTTGCAGAATAAGGCACGTTAACCATTAAAAAAAGCATACATTTTTTTTAAATATGTATCTACAAATTTTCAAATTTGTACAAATGTAAAGATGTAAAAATATGTAAGTAGTAATAATTTATATAAAATAGAATAGTTGGGAAAAAATCCCCCAAAAAGGTTTCTGTTAGGGTTGGAGTGTGGGTTAGGATTAGGTTATATTGTTTATAACTAGCTGTGTCTAAGAACAATTGAAGTCCCCTTTAAATAGATAAGTAAATGTGTGTGTGTTTCTGTCTGTATGTGTGTGTCTCACAGTTAATAAAATATTAAAACGACTGCCCTACTTCAACCACTCTCTGTTAAAAGAGAAAATCCTCATTATGGCCCAGCAGATCTTTCTTAGTGAACCAGTTTCATCAGAAGGATCATGTTGCTTGACTAGTATTTTTAAATTATAAATATATAAGTTTTTATTAGTAATTATTCTAGACGTAGCTGGTCTTTTCTGCAAACACACACCTCAGTCATGATGAAATTGCTTTAACATGCTTCTCAGCATAAATGCTCAGCTTTACCTCACATTTCACATCAGTTCAGGATCTATGAGTTTATAACACCTTTAACCTTATTTCTCTTCAAAAGTTATTGATATTTTCCTCAGGGGGATGTAAGGAGTTCAAACAGGCAGACTCACAATGATTGCCATCTAAGGGGCAGAAACGCTACTGTATAGACCTCAGAAATCAATACATTTAGCATCTGTTCCCTGTACACATGCATCCTGATGCAATTTCCTGTTCTCCTGGGAATACTCACCTGCGACCTTTCACAAGCCAATCTCAAGCTCATCCACACAAGTCGCTGTGAGTGTTTTGAATATAAGTTGATAATTTACACAATTAGGTGTTGTGAAACCCTCATCAAACCCTCATGAAAACTGTCATTTTATTGCTCTCTATCTAGACTGCATATGAACGTCATGTCACCATTAAAGTGCATCCTCAGGAGGTGAGTGGCGCCGCTGTCAGAGATGGAAAATAAATGACTTCAACAGAAGAATAATGTCCTGTCTGGAAGAGGAAGTCTCGGGAAGTCAATGGGAGCCGGGATGCCAAAGGCCAGGCAACAGCTACAGGTGAAACTCATTCCTCTCCAACTGACGCAGATTGATTCTACCAATCTGCACCGCTGGTGTCGCAGTAAGTTGAATCTAAATAATTCAAAAGGGGCCGGATATTTCTGATTACTTAATTTTTTCAAATGCAGTGGCAGCGGCCACGGTGTGCCGCGCTGAATTGGATTGTATGGCGTGTTGTTGTAAATAAGGATGTTTTGATACGTCTTGTAGCATTTCTTCTCTCAGTGGAAGTTTAATCTCGTTTAATCGTAACTTTTCTGACTTTGTTGGATGTTTAATTTGAAAAAGTGAGTGTTTGTCAGCTGTCAGACAGAAGGACTGGATTTTTAAATCGGCCATTTTATAAACCTTCATACTGCCCAACTAACCATATAGTGGAAGTTTATTGGTGCAAACAAACAAAGATGATTAGGGCCAGAACAATATCCAATGCAACTATGCAAACCACTGTCAGTGTTTGGGCAGTAGTGCATTTGTGCATCTTTTACATGCATTCCTGCTTTCTCATGGTGATACTGATGGTTCATAATCATTAGACCCACAGCATGGCACGTTTGCTATAGCTGTGTCCCAAATGACAAGGCATTGAATGATGTCAAACATAACACAATGTGAGTCAATATGAAAATCAGTTTGTAGTGGAATTTTCACTGGACACTTGATTTTATACTGCACAGATGAGCTGAGATGTTCTTCCACTGTGTTTAGACTGTGAGCGACACTTATCTCTAACTGGCGACTGAAGGAGGAAGAATTGTCTTGAACCGTTTTGAAATTTCTTGAACCGTTACCCAGTCTGTGTACTTGTGTTTCTGCATTGCAGTGTTAGTAATTAACCGCAGTATTTAGTGGGGCAATAAATGTATTTTAAATGTCTAAACAATTAAACCACATGTGTTATAATTTGGGTTAGTAGCTATAAACATTTAAACTGTTTAGCTCACTGCATCAAAAGAAATAGTGCCCCGTGTGGCTGAGAATGCAGCAGAGACTGCTTATTGCAAAAATGCAAATTCAACAAGCAACAACTCATGAAAGTGGCCATAGTGCTTAGAATGTGTTTCAGGCCTCCGACTCTTTTGTGTGCAAGGCTGTTGCGCAGATTTTAAAGCAGCGAACATCAAAATCAGCACAACGCCTCTGAGATTCATGGCCTCGTCTCCTCCTCCAAGACATGTGAATCTGTCAATCAAACAGAAAAAATAACAGCCACCATCCATTTATTTCAAGATGCTGTGTGATCAATATCATCAATCCAAGTCTCCCTTCTTGTTTTCTTCCCCCACGGTTTCTCTCTCTCTTTCTTTTTTGGCTTGTCTCTCTCTCTCTCGCTCTCTCTCTCCCCATCTCTCTAGCTGTATCCATTTCCTTCTGGCAAAAAGGGACTTTATGAATAAATGATACTGAATAGCTGAAGGTTCAGATACTAAATAATGAATTTCACCACCAAAAACACAACAACTTCTCCAATCATAAAATACCGCTCCCCTTCCATATTGATTGTGCTTTGCTTTGGAAACCAGATGCAGAGCAACACAGGCAGCATCCATGTGTGCGTGAGTGTGTGATTCTCTACAGAAGAGTTAGACCAGTTCCTCCAACCCAAAAGCAGCTGAAGCTGGACTGACACTCCAGAAACGAAGCCGGGCACTGGCCGCGTACTGCCAGCCTGTTTCTGCGTGAAGTGGAACGTGCCGGAGATGGAGAGGCTGAATATAGACAAGGGAAGGGTGGGTGATGGTGGAGGGGAGGGGGGTAAATTCAGTGAAAGAACTTCTTCACAGGACGTCTGATACACAGTAAGTGCAGTCATCTGTTCTGTGGCTTTTTCCAGTGAGGGGTGACGGTGTTGAGTGTCAGTGCGCGTTCAGCGCATCACTGCAGCACCGTGTGAACGTGTGAGTGTGCCGGAGCCAGCGATGGAGAGGGTGGGATGGATTAGGGCTGAAAGTTTGTTTCAGGCTCGCTGCTGTTCTTTCATGACGTTACGACCTGTGTCGATGGATGCATGTGTGTATAGATTAATTCACACCTGCCTGAGTGTGCTATTGTTTTGAGCAGGCCGCAGTCTCAGTGTGACAGAGGTCAGGTGTGTTCATGTTGTAAAATATAAGACCGTTTTCTTCATTACTTTTACTTTATTACATTTAAAAACAAAACTAAAAAATAAAAATCTGGTTCGGGTCAGATGTACTGCCACTTTAAATTTGCTAATTATGATGTCACAAGCAGATAAATAAATATTTGAAATGATATTATTAATATACACGTTATACATAAACAAAAAATTGACAATAATCTAACCTTATGTTTAGTTTGAAAAAAAAATTAAAAAATGTATACAATAAAATATAAAAGACCTACAAAACTATAATGAAAATATCTCATGTTACACATAAACAAAGTGAATGTAAAACTGAAATTAAACAAAATTTATAGCGATTGTTAGGAAATTTGGGAAAACTAATTAGAGTGTTTAATTAGATGTGATTAAAACCAGCTAGAAAATGCATTAAAAATAAAAGTAAATGAGTCTTTAATCTGACTCTGAATACAGATTTATTTACAGTTTGAGTTTAGAGATTAAAACTCGTCTTCCTCCCCAGAAGTGAAGTGAGTGAGTTCAGGTCTGGTAAACAAGTCTTGCGCTGTGTTAAATTATTCATATAATCACAATGAGTACGCAAATGAAGCGATGATGTCATATTGCAAGCATGTGACCTCACAACATGAGATGTTAAATTATTGACATCACAATGAATATGCAAATGAAGCGATGATGTCATATTGCATGCGTGTGACCTCACGAAGGCAAGATGAACAGTTTAGATTGTGAACAACCCCTGCGTCAGGACAAAAATCGTTTTGGGTATTGTTGTTTTTGCATTGTGTTATGCGCTTTTCATTTGTTTTGACGCTATTGTGTTGCGTGTGCTCCCCTGATAGATAATGTTAGAGCTGCAGTTTTCAGGTTCTCTTACAGAGGAAGTAAAATCAGTTCATGTTTCATTTATTTCATTAGATCTGCAGGGATTGTAGATGTTTAAACTGTTTCTTTGCTTTTTATTAAACTGATCTTGTTAAAGATCAGATTCTGATCCATTCGTTTCTTACTCATTTACATTTATGCTTTTGGCAGATGCTTTTATCCAAAGTGACTTTGAGGGTCTACATTTTGTCAGTACATGTGTTCCCTGAAAATTGAGCCTACAACTTTGTGCTGCTAACATAACTGAGCTACAAGAACACCTGATTAAATAAAGGAAATCACACAGGAAATAAAAAGAACCTTATGAATTAAATGTCCCCTATTGATTCTGTTTGAACTGATTATGGTATAAATTTTCTTTTAACTTTATAATTAAAATATCATAATTTTGCAGATAATATTTCAGGTGTGTTTAAAAATATTTGTATTTTTGTGAATTTTTCTAAAATATTTAAAGAAATGTGAAGATTTTTAAATTAACCCTGAGGACATCATCAAAATATTTATGTATGTAATTACGGTTGGCTTTCTTTCTTACAATTATTTGCATACTGAATTATGATTGGTCTGGTGTTTCAGGCATTTAATAACCATGTTTACACTGCACAGAATATAATAAAAATTACAGCAACAGCATAGTGGCTCTGAAGCAGAATACAAATCTAGTTTTTGGTTTTACGGTGTTGCTGGATCCCTCTTCATTATTTTTTAGCATTATTGAATCATTATTGATTTCCCTTCATCAGTGCTTTTATAGTACACATTTTACTAAACATGTTTAGTTGGAGCATATCAGCACTTAATTTACTTTAGATTAAGGTGGAGTTTAGGGTATGTGAGCAGAGAACAGGGAGAGAGCTAGAGTTTTAGAGCATGCTATAAAAGTTTGATGGTAATAAGATGATTTTGGATTGGAGATGACAGGTCCACTCTCCTCTTCTTCCTCCTGTCTGACTCCATTACACACCAGCACAGAGAATCTTCACATTTTCACTCAGATGAGATGCAATCACACAAAGTTGCTCAGACAGTTTTAGAGTGCAGTTGTTTTTTACACTGTTTACGTTATGGTCCCACTTTTGTAACATTCATGAGGCTGATCAAATTCACTACTGATGGGAAAAAGTAATAGAAAAAGTAAAAAGATTTAAATTATATGCATATTTTATGACACTTTCTGTTTTGTTAAAAAATTACATTTTAATTATGTCTGTTTATTTTGAACTAACCCCCCAGTTTTTCTAAACATCACCAGGTCTTTTCTAAGGGTCACAGGCTCTGTAGCAACAATATTTCAGCCCGTCTGACAATGTTCCTCACAGTCTATGGCTGTTTTACATTCACACCTCGTGTCATAACTGGGGCCCCTGACATGCTTTGGCCCTGTAAATCACCCTGAGATTTGGGTGATCACTCAGGGGCCCCTCGTCCCCTCAGCTGCCCCTGACCCCCTCAGGCACAGAAGACTCTCCCCTGGGTCTGAACCCTTCAGCTGGAAGTGACGAGGTTGAGTCGGTCATTATTAAATCTCTTGCTTGTCTCCCTCACTCTCGTTTTCTTTCCTGCTATTCCCCTGTGAGCAGCAGAATCATCCCGGCCCGGCCCGCACGCTTCTTTTCATGTCTGAGATTAGGGTACGGGGGTGGGGGGGTTCACTGTGCTCTCTCAAAGCATCATGGGTAATAAGTGGAAGGCCCTTGGGGGCACAGAAGAGGCAGAGAGAGAGAGTGTGTGAGGTGGCTTTTGAAAGTAGGGAGGGTGTTTGGTAAGTTGAATTGGGACAGTCGTGGCAGAGATGTGTCTCCTGCAGAAGAGTTCGTCTGGAGGATGTAGATTTTGTGGCAAATGCATTCAGTCTTCAGATGTTCACTGGTCCCAGTTGTCCATGTCGTGCTTTTCTTTCAAACACACCTTCCTCTGCAGTACACTGGAGGCTGTCATGGGCAACAAGCGCAGGTGAATCTGCCTCTATTCTATGCTGATATAAATAATTTTGTGTTAATAATTTTGTTTTAGACAATTGTTATAAAATAGACTCATCTGCTATGTAGTAAAATATAAAACAATTTATTTGCTTGTTAACTTAATGACAGAAAAGTATAAGAAATATAATAAACTATTTGTCACTTGTTTTCTCAATATCTTATTTCATCATCTGAGTTTCATTTTCCAATGAAATCATGTTTTTGTTCTATTCTCCCAGTTCATTCTGCACCCCAAATGCAAACACTCAACCAGATCGTTTTTCCTTATAAATTTGTGCAATAGTACAACAGGAAACTCTCAGCTTGCTGTCAGCTCTGAGCGATGTGGACTTCATGCAGCTTGGCTTGGGATGTAATTTAAAGCTGCTATTTTGTAAAGGGTTCCTCTGTTACAACTAATCCTGTCCAAGTCCCCAGAAATTATTAGGAGCATCAATATCTTTAGCATATTGCTGGAGGCTCTTAGACACTATCTGCTTTCATTATTGGTGTCAGTTCAATTATGGCTCACACCCAAGTGTTTTTCCACTACTGAGTAGCATCAATCGGCAGGAGCTCTTGACGAGACAGAACCGCACACACACACACGCATACATGCACACACGCACTGCTGTCACCCGGCTAATGTACGCGGTCGTAAGACAGCAGCATGCGTAATGGATGCTGCATTCTGGGCCGCGGTGCGCAGCTGAGGCAGCCGAACCCATTTTCATCAAATATTAATGAAATGGAAGCGTACACCCGGACTACCACTGCAGGAGAGAGAGAGAGAGAGATAGAGAAGTGAATGTGTTTAGCAGTACAATCTGATGACCGTAATTAGGAGCTCTCCAATTAAAAATTCAACAGCTGCAGTTTATTTCAGAGCATGAATCTTCCTCTCGCTACACCATTTATTTCCTTTTACAAAGTATTTTATTTTACGATGCTAATTGAAGAAGGCTTTTAACCTCCTGAATCTCCCTCCATTTCTCTCAGCATCTATTTTTCTCTTTGGCCCATGATGCTTTAGGATGGAAAGCCGTTATTCCATGATATTTCACTTTATTTCTTCTTGTTTATTCCATGTACCTCTTTGTCCTGCTTCTTCTGTCTCTTTCTTGCAGGATCAGTTCTTTCCATGCGTTAATTTCTCCTGAATCTTTCGGTTCAGCAGTGTTTTTGTGGGAGGAAAGGTTTCTCCATCTGCTGTGGTAATCGAGAGTAGCAATGACTCCTGACCTTTGTGCCCCTTTGTGAAAAGAGTTTATTTATTATGTTTGACATGGCACTCAAACTATACTATTCTCAATACTCAAATCAGTCTAGTTTTGAATGAACAGTATGTGATTTGTTTCTGAACGTCTGGAATATTACTGATCACTGGATGAATGTTTTTAAAATGATTCAGTATACAACCAGAGCACACTATATGAAATCTCCCACAATGCATTGTGCTGGACGAGTCGAGAGCAACTGGTATTGACTTTGATTTATTTAATATTTTGGCTTTTATTAAGTTGCCATCAAAAGGTTTTTAATCATTTGTCAT
Source organism: Chromobotia macracanthus (assembly GCA_036877525.1). Classification (NCBI taxonomy): domain Eukaryota; kingdom Metazoa; phylum Chordata; class Actinopteri; order Cypriniformes; family Botiidae; genus Chromobotia; species Chromobotia macracanthus. Next base: position 2,451,642 of record JAZGTH010000095.1, read on the forward strand.
GACAATTTATAATCAATTAGTTAACATCAGGAGGTCATATGAAACATGAAACTTTTCTTTCTGTGTACGTTTATTCTTCATAAAACTACATTTTAAAATAGGGTCCAACAAACAGGGAATAGGAAGTAGAAACATCCCAGAATGCACCTCATGAAGTTGGTTGAGTGGCTAAGAGTGGCTATTTGATTATTTTTCAGATTGTTTCTCAGTCAGTCACATATTGTCCATACTTCCTTGTGTGTTATTTCATAGTTTTGATGACTCAATATTATTGTAAAATGTGCTGATAGTAATGATAGAAAAGGAGTGTCCAAACCTTTGACTAACGGTGTGTGTATCACTCTGTGTGTGAGTTCTTGAGAGTGTTGTGTTCGTGTGTTTGTTTACATGTAGTCATGCGATGTCTTTTCCTGTATGAATCCCAAATCATTCATTTGTACCCAAAACTGTATGAGATGAAACCAGTCGCCATTGGTGATTGTGTGTTTGATTCATTCACACAAACGTGTGTCTGTGTTAAACAGAGCCAGAGCCCCACAGTGCCTCCGTTTAGACGAACAAAACACAGAAGATGAAGCAGAGGAAGGCTCATAATAACTTCTGAGAAAACCCGTAATCGTCTCGTGTTGCCTTTAAAGTCATGCTGGGAAATGAACAATGAGAACAGCTAGTGTTTCAGAGTGCACACACACAAATGCAGGCGCTCAGATGCTTTCAGTCCTTTCAGATATCTTGCTTTCATGGGTCTGTCACCTACCCTCTTCCTCTCTATTTTTCTCTCCTTAGCCGCACTGCTGACAGAAACACAGAGAATAGTAGTGCAAGAAGATGCCAAAGGGTTCAGAGAGAGAGAGAGAGAGAGAGAGAGGGAGAGAGAGAGAGAGAGAGAGAGAGGGAGCTTCCCTTTGATGTCATTCAGCCGGTGAAAAAACAAAACAAAAAAGGAAAAGGAAACAAACAGTCATGCAGAAGAGCAGCGTGGCCCGAGTCTCCCTGTCTTCATTCACATCTCTCATCTCAACACATTATCAACAACACATCTAAATCCTGTCACAGCCTGAGCCGAGCGGCCCACTGCACCTCAAACCAAACCCAAACTGCTTTTAACCTAAACGTGTCTTTGAAACTGCAGGTGGGCCGTCTGTGCTGATAATATGGATTTAGGCAAAGTTCAGTGTGTAGAACTGCAAAGTTTTAAAGCGCAAAGGGGAACATTTGTTACACATTAAACAATAAAGCAACATAACTTATCACTGAAGAATGAAACGACTCTTTGTTGCAGTTTATTTGTGCTTTAATGACTCACAGCATCATCACCAGACATTTCTACAGCCCTTATTTACTGAACCTCTGAACTGAACTCAAAATATATGACAGTATTGAAACAGTGACCTTTCACACTTAAGCTTACACATACATTTACCATCCTCTCTCGTCTGATTAACACTGTTCTTCAGAATCATCAGATTCAGATTTTCCCTCACAGTCAGATTGTGTGTGGGTTTAGTAGTCCTCACAATCTTCCAGCAATCAGCTGTCAGAGTCAGAAGTCAGCTCATGATAAATCTTTATATGCATTATAATTACCATTCATTCAAAATACTCACTTATACACACCTAAGCACACACAGATCTCAGCAGAACTGCTCCACCTCTGACTAATGAGCTCATAGATCATGGGCTGGAGGGTCACGTCTTCATTACATTTAAATGAGATCGGTCCCATTCTTTGTTCAAACACACTCCTGATTTTATCCATACTGAAGATTAAAAGCATTCAGAACCATTTTCTGTGTAAATTTGTCCAGGGTTGCTGGTGTTATTGAGGACAGAAATAGATGTGATTTGTCCTTTATTCGTTCTTCACAAACATTATCAGATATAGCTGTTCCACCTCCTCTGAAATGTCTTTGCAACATAATCCCACTTCATTATTTCTGTTCAAATCAGCACAAATGTCATTATATTAATGTTATTTTATTTTAGTGGCTGCACTACAAAGTTTTAACAGGGAAATGTACCTCATCTCACAGCATTTCACTTTTAGTGTTGATAGGAAAATAGTTTGTTACTGGAAATTTACCGTATTACAACTGGTTAGGTTTGTGTTATGTGTATCTTTATTTTTTTAACATTTTACTTTTCTTTACAATTAAAGATTGAAAATCTTCCATTGATTGATTTATCATGACATAATTATAATATCTGCATACTGAATTCTGATTAGTGTTTAGCTTCATTCATTCAGAACCAGAGCCTTAAATCTCAGCTCAGTGTTTGTGTGTGTGTGTGTGAGTGTTGGCAGTACTGTGATTAAACTCTGCTGTATGATCACAGACAGACCCATATGTTCATTATTGCCAGATCACAGACAGGTTCTGCCCACGGCCGTACACTGAGACAGAAAGTGTGTGACTCCAGGGGAAACAGGGGAAAAGATATACCCCTCATACCCCTTCATATACACACACACACACACACACACACACACAAAAGCATGTATGCAGTTATGTATATATACAGAATAACTTCACACACAAAATGATTTAGTTTTTTTAAAAATCACCCAGACACACAAATTCTCACAGGCTTTCGCTCAAAGATGGAGTGAGCGCACATACTTTTTGAGGGTCCCGCTGGGCTCAGGTCAGGTAGCAGACCTCTAGACTACAAGACTGGAAACAAGAGCACTGGAGAATTTGTGAATGTGCATGTAAAAATGACAGGCCTCCAAAGTACAAATTAACATTTGTGACTCTCTCTTTTTCGTCCCTCTTCTCTTGTTCGGGCTCTGTCACTCCTGGTGTGTCTTCCTGTCTCAGGGGCTACAGGGGTCCCTGCTGTAGAGTCTCTCATCTGCTCTCATTGCCTCCAGCTCTGTGCCATAAGTGCATTGATTTCCATGTATGTCTAATTACTGTTCATAATCTATTCATTCCAGCTCGGGCAGAATACAGCAGCTGTCTGCCTGTACTAGTTTCTTACACCCGCAGACCCACAGCACACGTACACACACACATTTAATCATCCTATAGACACATGCTGAAATATATGTCGAGGATCTCTCAAACACTTGATTTAAAATAAAAAGGCAGCTGAATTTTGGTAAAACATTGACCTCCACCACACACAGCTGTTTTAGGTTTGGGGACTTGGGGAGATTGTAAATAAATGAATAATTTAAAAATGTATTCAAATTGATTTATAGTGACATTAGAACATGTCTTATCCTTATCCTAAAACAAATAGTTCATGCACAAATGAAAATTGTCCTTAACAATATTTTGGTCTGATAAACTGTCATAAAGCTTCAGAAATGATTTTTTTGTTGTTGTTGGAGCTCAACAGTCTTTAGTCACTTTCATTTAGATTAATTAAATGATGACTTGCTTTTCATTGTTGGTGAGCTGACTCGTGTCCAATCTTCTTTCTCTCATTTAATCTGGTTTCAGAAGAAGGCTGCTGTAGAGATGTGCTCAGTCGTGCTGATTGGCTGAGCTTATTGAATGGCTTCATATTCAGAAGTGAATTCATATTCAAGTTTGTTTCTGTGCTGAAAATGGGGTAACATGGGGAAGGCGGACATGGGGTCGGATCGTATTGCCCAGTCCATGTATTATTAACCGACTCTTCACACTAGCCCACTGCAAACTATTGATTCTTCTTCTTGAAGACCCAGAACATTCACTGGTGTTCTCCTCATGTGATTATGAGTGTTCTGGTGTCATAATAATTAGATGCATTACAAGATCATTGGGATCGCACTGAGACTCACTGAATACACACACACAGACGGGTGATAGTGATTTTTTGCTCTTTGAACATTTGCCATATTCTGTCTGTGGTTGATCAATATAGATGATCAGGTAATATAGAGCTCCATCGTCTTGGGATTTAGTGGAAAGGACTGTGTGATTTTGAAGGTGCCTGTCCTGGGTCAGATGTTATGGTCCACCTTTAATTAGCCAGCGTAACTTCTCAGATTACGTGACACTCGACAGTCTCAGAAGAGCAGGCCGCTCTGACTGGGCCCAAACAGCGAGGGTGTTGTGGTCCTCCGGTCTGTCTGCATTCACGCTCTGTTTCACGTGCTCTAGCACTAACCTTGTGAGGAGGTTTGTGAATCAATACTGACAGAGGTGGGCCTGATGTTTGCCTGTTAATAAGCTGAGGAGAGGAACAAAGCAGCTTTCCTCCCTTTGAATTCAGATGAGGAAACTCCTCACTGCTGTAATCTCACACATCAAATATTCATACAGTAAAAATGAGTCTGCATCAGCCATTATGCGTTCAAATAAAAGATACAGCCCTGTGCTTGTCTATACGGTGGAACCAAGTATTGAAAATGTGTCTTAAATAAGCTGTTTTGTTGCTTTTTTAAAATTTCAAAATATACACAAAAAATGATATTGAGTGGACGTCTGGCTTAACAGTAGCTATCTAGAAGAGCTTCATTGCTTGAGATGTTTGAGCGCAAACCAAGACTTAAGACGTGACTGAACGAGTCAGTGATTTGAAGCCACGCTTTCAAAACCAATCCAACCTTCTCCTGACGAACCAGATCATAAATGATGATCATAGACAGTCTGCAAGTTTCCTCTCGCTTACATCTCATCATAAATAACTAGATTTTTAACATTTTTTTGATTGATGATTATCTGTGGTTTCCAGGGTGTTGCTATGCAATTGCTTAGGTATTCTGAGTGTTATAATGCATTTCTCTGTGGTTGCTAGGGTATTCTAGCTGGTTGCCTGCTAATATATCTGGTATAATCTGGTCTTTGATTTATCTTAGGGCTGTATGATATTAAAGGAAAATGTGATATGCCATATGATCATATTATGCATTTGTCAAATCAGTTTAAATTACAGTAAAATGTGTTTAAAAACTGAAAATTACATAACCAGCACAGAAGTGTAACATTATGGGAAAAATGCGTTGCTACAATTGTGAAAGCAAACAGCCACGTTTTACTGTTGCAGAACAAAAAAACAAACAGGATAAAGATGTAGGTGACTTGGGCAACTCATCTTCTCAGATTAGTTTATTACAAGAGCATCACAGTTTGTTGATCATCTTGCATACATCAGAGCATGCACATACATGCAAACAAGCATAACTTTATGACGCATCAAAATCATTAAGTTATTGCAAACTATTACTATGTGCATATTGTGATATGCACATTTACAATATTATGATCATTTCAGTATATGTTCTAGCCCGTCTTAGTTTTCTATTTTATGACTTTTCAGCCACAAATTCAGACAGAAACTTTGAAACACTTTGAAATATAATAGTACACATCTCCCGAACAAGCAATATGATTTGAGATATACTTCAAGTCTGTAGAACCAACTGTGTGTTTAACACTCAGGGTTTGGGATTTGTCCACATGAGCGATACTTATCTTCATAACAGTTTTCTGATGTATCTCATGGGACAGATGGAGTGTACCGGTGTGATTCACAGCACACTGTTCCAAACTGACCTTCTGTAGCCACACTGTAGTCACTCAGATCTCACACCACGTCTGTCTGTGGTCACGGAGAGAAATGCCATTAGTCTGACAGCTGGACAGGCTGTTCCTCTGGGTTTGGTGTGTATTAACAGTTCCCTGTTTGTTTAATTCTTTTAATCTGCTGTCGGGCTCCATGGGGTGTGTCTGATTAGTTTAATTAATTTGCTCAGCCATTAGAAACAGTAGAAGTGCGCTAACAGAGCATTGCATGAGTTTGTGTAAATTGCACTCAATTTGCTGGCTGCCTCAATTAAACCTGCTTGTCACTTTCAAGGGAATATCAGTCCAACACACACACACACACACTGGCACAAATGTACACAGACCCGAGTACACACTCGCTTTGTAACCTGCTTTCTCACAGGGTAGTGCCATTCAGAAGAAATTCTAATTCAGTTCTCATATTCAAAGAAAACATTCATGTAGAAAACAGATGTGCAGATTTCAAATTTATATCTCAGAAAATACAATTAAAGAAATTGTTCAGAATTATAATTTATATGCTTTAAAATAATTTTTTTCATAATATGCTTTTAATTATGAATTACTCATAAGTGTTATAACCACAACATATGAACTGAAATGGCATTTTAAGTAATACATTTATGTTTTATTTTAAGAAGTCTTCCAATATAGCCAGAAATCAAAATATAATTACCAGATTTAATGTTATTGATCAAATATCAATTAAAAATTTGTTGATGACTGTTAATTTTTTATTTAGATTTTAAATGCACTTCCTCCACAGGAACAGAAACAGTTTACAGAAATATGTTTTTTATTGGCGAGAGATTAAATAGGCAATTATTTTTTAGGTAATTCATTTGTTTTGTTGTTTTAGACTAATGAAATTCTTCTGTTGTGGGGCCCTTGAATTATCTATAATTGAGATTTAATACATTTATTCTTCGTTATCCCAATTCATGTTCCACATCCTGTGGGACGTGGCCAATTCAGTTCAGCTCCATTCTCAATTCAGCGTCTCTCTCAATTCAGCTCCGCTCTCATAAAGTGAAAGGGCGCCAATTCATAAATTCTGGATTTTGCTTGACCCTTATGCACATGCACTCTTGACTCTCTGCGTCATGCTTCAACATTAGTGAGGGACGTTTTTTGCTGGTTAATTACAGCAACGGGGTATGATCTGGTTTTTCAATTAAGCCACGTGCTTAGATCACTCCAGAAGTACTTCACCCCCCTTCCCCATATCTCAGAGCAGATGAGGGTGGCAGTATTGGCAAATGTTCAGGAGTAATTAGAGTGGAAGAGTGCCTCTCACACCAGGCCTGTTTAAGGGTTAATGAGACCCAGGCTGTCCCCCAGCTGAGAGGGGGGCGGGTTTGGGACCTGGAGCTGCCCCGCTTCAAGAGAAGAGCCACCCATAGGGGTTCTCTTTGAAGTGTCAGAAGCTTCTCCTTGTTCTGGGTTGCGGGTGTTTCATTTGTGTGAGTGGCAAATAAAAAATTAATGAAGCTGCCAGGAGTTCCCACCCATACCCCCCCCACACACACACACACACACACGCACGCCTCTGACATTACTCACAGATTATCTGACCCCTCCCTCTCACCCCTTAATGACCCCCACAAAACCCAGTTGGGGTGTCAATGCACCGTTTCAAGAATGTGGAAGATAGAGCGTTCCTACCCACACTGTTCCAGTAAGCATCGCATCCTTTAGACGTTCATTAAATAGTAGCTGAACATTTTGCCCATGAATATTAAACCACCATTTGTTTAATTTCCTCTTATTCCAGGATGTTGTGTCATCATGAGCCGGGCTTCCATTCATCCTGCCGTTCTGCTGCTTGTATTGTGACTGTTGTATGTGGAACGATTCTTTAATTTGGGTCCCTTGGGAAAAAGACTTTATTGGCCCTATTGTGCTGAGGCTGTACTATATGTCAACAGTGCCAGCAATCTCCCATGGTCCATCTGGACACAGTCAGTGGGGAACATTCATGTAAAAGCTCTAACAGAAACAAAGAACAAAACAACAAGAACTAAACAGTTTTTAAAAAAATATGAAGTTCATTTATTGTAGAAAATGAGTGAGAATTCAATTGTATTTATTCATCATAAATATGTAGGGTTACTGCTAAATGTTGTGCTAAAAGTAGTGCCAAAGGCAACTAGATTCTTGTTGCACAGAATAAAAACTTTTATATAATTTTTGCTAATCATAATTTTTTTAATTTATCAAAAACTGCAAATATGCAAAAAAGTAATTACATTTTTTACATTTTCTTAATTTTGTAAATTGTCAGATGGTAAGATTAGACTGTGTGAAATATCAGACAACAGATTCAATGCTATACCTGGTGACTGTTATGTACCCATTATTTATCAAGAGCTGTAGACATTTGTAATTGCATTTTCTGAATAAAATGATAAAGTTACAATGTTTCTCCTCAGAAATCAGGTCTGTGTTTCCTTCATCTGACAGAAAGTGAGTGTTTTTCTCTCGTGTTTCTCACTGATTGTGCTCCTGAAGTTTGAGAAGCACATTATCGTGTGTTGCTATAATCCATTACTGCAGCAGTCAGCTGACTGAACATTTCATTAGGGGCACCAGAGACCCTCTAATTTCATTCCCATCCACTTTGTGGAAATCCAGAAATGTTATTATGTGCGGCAGTATATCAAACATCTCATAGCAGCTATTTATTTCTTCTTCATTCGTTTAAGTGACACGCAGCCCGCTGAGCATAATTGTTTTAGGTCTGCATCTGGACTGGATATTAATAAATCATTCATCTTCTGTAGTGTTTTTAAATGACGCCCTCAGCAGTGCCTCCATCAGTGCTACCTGTCTGCGTGACTTCTACTGGAATGATTTTGAGAAAACTTCTTGATTGTTGTTGGAAGTTTGAAGGTTTGAGTTCTTTGTCAGATTCAAACGCGGCCTGTTCTAGATATATGAGGTCTGTTATCACATTTGTTTTAATTACTCGCCACACTGAGCAATCTGAATCATGAGCTGGAGGTACGAGGACCTAAGACAGGTCACAGCGTGTGAAGTGGAACCGTGTCATTCATGATCTAGATTCAGCAGGAGCCTCAGAGAAAGATTAGAGTGAACACTACTGTGTGGTCTGACCCTGTGAGAACAGTGAGGAAATGATCTCTTTTGATAAGTGCGTGTAAATGATCAAAGCTAATCACAACAGAATGAGAGCGTGTCTTCTGACAACCGCTCAGGGAATGCTGCTTTGTTTTTATTAATGTGTATGTGTGTGTCCCTTTTTTAATTTCACCCTAAAGCTCAGGCAGGAAATAGATTTGTGACTTCTGCCAAAAAAGGCAAGTGTAATTTAAAAAAAACTGCAATTTAGTGTTCTTTCTTCAATTGTGTCATCGAATGAGATAGTCGCTCGTACGATGGTTTAATATTGTGTGTGTGTGTTTAAACCTGTGAATGATTATATGCGGATGGAGATCTTCCTCAAGGCTCACCCGATTGTGCTTCCTGATAATTGGGGAAGGCCGTGCTGTTTGATCTATGTGATGAATAGATGATGAGATCTTTATGAAATCAGTCAAGCAGGGCCCCGTCGCTGGGCTGTGTGCATGGTTGTAGCACTCACACTCATGATCGTGGGCCGTCTGCCTCTCAGGGCCCCGCTGGAGAGCAGAACCCAGGGGAGACAGAAGCGGTCACCGGGGGTCAAGTTTATGGGTAATGATATATCAGCCGGGCGTATTTAGGGCTTTGCTAATTCTGCTCTCAATTATGGGCCTCCCTCACCATCCCCTGGCCCCTCCATGCACTGAAGCTCCACAATCAATTTGGAGAGGGTGTTTCTGAGAGATGTGTTTTGCAGGGTAATGACAGCACACTTATGCTGCAAATAAGAGCCGCCTAGCCCAGATGGGTTCTCTCTCTCTCTCTCTCTCTCTCTCTCTCTCTCTAAATGAGTGGGGATTGTCCAAGAGGAAATGAAAATACTCCCAACAATTACATGTATATTGGGCAGCGGTGCGTGACACCATCCCGTGCTCTGTTTATAATGGGGCGGGATTCAACTTGCAGCATCTTAAGCTACACTCTGCTGACCATTTAAAGCCTTTTAAAGTAAGTAGTAAGTAGTTAGCTGCATTACATTACTAAAAATATATACAACTCACTGTTTTTTAAATATATGACTAACAGATGTTTTTCAGATTACAGAAATATTTATCTGGCACAAAAAGCTGTAGGGCACAAAAAAAACTTAATTAGCATTAAAGAAACATTTAGAAAGATGAATTTACACAAAAAATAACCAATAAAACTGCCATGCAGGGACTTGTTAAAGTGGTTAATCATTATTCACAACATTATTCACATTATTGAAACAAACCTGTTCGCAAAAATGAGTGACTTTTTATTTAAACAGCTATTATTACACAACTGCAAAATGTAGTTACGTCAGTAGCGTTGCTAGTTTTAGTTTGGCTACTTTATGTTTAGCTACTTCTAGTATTCAGTATACTCTGTATACTCTGCAAAGCATGTAAATGGAATACCTGCTGCATATGACTGTTTGAAGTATTTATCATTGTGTATTATGTAGTATTTCACACACTATTCTTGAAGAAATAATAGGCAGTATGCAGTTTCTACTGCCCAGTATGCATTAGGCAGTACCTGATACTTACCCAAACACATTCGTTTGGGGGAAATTCAGACCTAACATAGGTTTCTAAAATAGATTTATGTTTTTCCTTTTGCCTGCCTCCAGAGTGACGTCTGCTCTGATTGCTCTAAATGATGCAGAAGTGAGTTGTTGTTGTAGTACACACACTCCTCTCGCTGTAATTGTGCATGGGAGCATTCTTCCCAAACTCATCTGAATTCCTAAACAGCCCAATGTGACACTCATACCAGTTCAACAAGCGTCCCAATCTGTTCGTCTGCACAGCAATGTCACAGCTGCTTCTGCTGAGAAGAGACAGACAGACGTCAAATACAGTGTGTGTATATGTATATGTGAGACGAGCGAGCCAGATGAAGAGAAATGAGAAGGCAGAAGAAGTGCATGTGAGAGAGAGTTTAGACTGTAGGCTGAGATTCTGTAATGATATAGTTTGCATGACCTTTTAACCTCTTTCTTGGGAAGTTCACTGTGCGTGTGGACCTGCACAAGCCGCTGAGGTCTTTCACAGCCAGTCTAATGCAGTTCAATGAAATTAAAGTTTTTTAATCAAAAATATTGACACTAATTCCGATGCAAAATATCCAGTATTTTCTAAGAAAGTTTTGGATATCTGAAAGAATTGGTCAATATTTGTAAAATTAAAAAACAGCCTTCAAATAAAATGCAATGAGTTATCACAGACTTCTATGAAATATAACTATTTTTAGCCTAATGGAAACTAAATAACCTTATTTGTAGTGCCAGATATCTGTATTTCTATTATGTATAATCATTTTCAACGAATTTTCGGTTCCCTGAAAAAGTGAACAGGACATAGTGTCTGGTTTGACGGTATGGGGAACGCCTCTGGTTTGACCGGTGTCTGTCCCTTAATGGAGCTCTGCGGGGGGGCGGAGGACTCTTTAGTGAAGGTGCAACCTCACACTCACCCGGTGGCCAGAAATCCAAGGGGAGCTAATGGTTAGCTAGCCGCAGCCATTTGAAACTACTTGCCCATTCTTGATAAAACAGTTATGACTTCATCAAGATGTTAGTAACACGCTGTTGCTTGCTTTGTGCTGTGACTATAATCGCAGGTTTTCTCAGTTCTCAGTATGTTTTGGTTTAATTTTTTCATTTTTGTTGTTTTTGTTTGTTTGAATACAGCTTGAATATAGCACTGCAAAAAATGTCATGCCTACTGTAGATGACAACAGTATGGAAAACAGTTCAGGAGGTCAAGAAAGAAACGTGATAGAGAGACAGAGAGAGAGAGAGAGAGAGAGAGAACAGTCAGCTGTCAGTAGTGTGTGCTTCAGTGCTGGCAGTCTCTCCTCTGAACACTTCAGATCACGTGACTTCCATCCAGCTGAGTTTTTCAACATTCTGACACTGCAACAGACCAACAGAGCTCATCAGGTTTGTGTGTGTGTGTGTGTGCTGTCTCTGGTAGACAGCTCAGATCAGCGGGCTGTCCTTACTGTGTGTGTGACAGGAGATCCGAGCTGATCAATACACACTGCTGGCATCTAACCCCTCCTCACCCAGAACCCCTCCAGCCCAGCACTGCCCTGGTCTTAATGATCTTTATGCCCTGCGGCCAGAGACCCGGGATCACCCCCCACCACACACACACATACACACACACACAAACAAACACACAGAAAGGGCAGCAAGTAAAGTCACTTGTTTTTCTATCTATCTATCTATCTATCTATCTATCTATCTATCTATCTGTCACATTTTTGTTTTGTATGCCTTTGTATTCTGTTTCTAGTTCCTCTGAGTTCATGATCTCATTCATTAGAATTTTGTTGTTAAAAGTATATTTTTGTAATTATCTTGCTGTCTCATTGGATCGCCCCCACAATACTGTGACATTTGTCTGTCTGTTGTTTTACCTGTCTGTCTATCTCTTATCTGTCTGTCTGATTGATAAATACAAACCCATGAATATATGGATAGTTTTGCTCCAGTGGCTGATCTCAGGTCCTCTGGATCTGAACTTCACACACTACAGCACAGAGCGTCAGAAAGACTCCAGTGACATTTCAGTTCAAAGCGCGACTTCTTCCTCTGCTTCAGAATGGATTGTTATGGCACACAGTAACCCACCCTGTGATAATTATCCTCAATAATTTATGCAGGCGGGCAGTGGATGGTGTTTTAAATGGAGCTGCTGTCTGCAGGCTCGCTGTGGCTGCTGCAGCTCGTTTAGTTCACTTTAATGTGCCATCGACCATTATCTATATGAGTCTATAGTGCTTGTTTTTCACTGCTGTAGTCTGGTGCAGAGGGGCAGTTTTCTTCTCTTATAGCCTCTCTCTCTCTCTCTCTTTCTCTCTCACTTCATTTTTTTGGTTTGTTCTGTTTCTCTTTTGTGTTTCTCCTCTTTGTGCTTCTGTATCACATCTCTGATATTTACTGATTCCTTGCCACTGAAGATTTTTATTAAACAAGATGGTGTTGTTATGTGAACATGAGCCATAATACAACCAGACATGTTTTAGATATGATTGTAGCAGATGTAGTGTGACACCAAATGTTCAGATATGTATCATGATAATCTTTATAAATAGTAAATAGGAATCAGTAGGACCATCTAAACCTCATGGTTTATGAATGTAGTAATCGTTTAGTACCACTGTGTATCAAAACTGGCCAGTGACCCATATAATGCTGATACACATTTAAACATACAATTTAATGACAGCAAATGTGATGCACATAAAATGACCCAATCATTTGTTATTTTTGTCTACTGACACAGAAGGAAAGTTAGACTTCTGTTAATCACCCAGTGGAGTCCACCCATTTCCACCAGTTAGACAGGCCTGTTGCAGACCCAAATGCCAAATGATAGGTGGGCTTTAACATATTGACAGGGTAATCAGCCAAGGCAAAAACGATCTTGAAGTCTTATGGTGATAATTTAGAATAATTAGTCTTTTACATTGTGTTTGAGCTCATATTATGTTTACTAATTGTTTTGTTTAATTTTTTAACTGTTTACTCATCTAAAATTGTTAACTGTGCTACGAGTCTCACCTGAGTTATTGTTAGATAGACCTGATTAGATTAGATCTGATTCGATTCTGTTTTGTCTGTTTTTTCTGGTGTGTTCTGATGCTATAACGGTCTGCTGTTTCTCTTTGTGAACACATAGGCATTTATTTGGTGCTTTCAGGCAAAGACAGAATCAGCATAGTGAGCAAGTCGTAGTGAGCAAGATTGTTGGCACACCGGGTGTGTTTTGAACTAAATGAGGCCGATTTCTGTCAAGAGGTTTGTTGGCTCTCATGTTGATGTGCTGAGGTTCCAGTCAGCTCAGAGCGTGAGCCATTCTGCCAGCTGTATACATTGTGCTGACAAAGACCTTCATGACAAAAGACACACATTTTTAGCTGCCTAAGAGAAGTGTTAGCTGGGGGGGACTTTAAAGCTTGTTTTCATGTGTAAACCCACACATCAAATATTATTATGTCACATTTTCATAAAACTTCAAAAGACTTTTTCTTTTTCATTTTGTTGTTTAAATTCAAGGAGCTTCAAATCCTACCGTTTGTCTGAGCAGAAGTTGTGAGCAAACTCAAGGTTTATGTGACATTTCTCTCTCTCACGCGCTCGCCAACCGTTTGCCTTTCTTTGGTGAACTGAAAGTTCAGGGTCAGCATTGACTGAGAATGATACCCTCTCTCAGGGGAATCTGTGCACTTTCCAAAATGTAAATCACACCCTGGAAAAGCAACGCGCACTGTATGCGCTTTACACACGCATCCACTCCCCTGCTGTTTCTCTAAACTCGCGCTGCTCACCTTTAAACAGCACCACGATAATCAATGGGCCGTTATTAATGATAAAAGTCATTTATGTACACAGTTCTCGCCTCCCGCAGGGCGCGATACAACTTTGTAGTTGTGGAGAAGCAGCGGTGCTTGATCTGTGCTCTGTATTGGATTCTTCAGCAGTGCAGACTGCCTGACAGAGGACCAGAGCATCCACCACACAGCAGATTGATCCAACCTTTCAGAAAATATGGATGTGCCCCATGCCAAATAAATTCAGCAGGACGACTGTAATATGGACGTATCTTTGTTTCAGTCTCACTGAACTGAAAATGAGTGAGGCCAGATGTTTGATTATATTGACTGGTCACCCGTTCTCCTCAAAAGCACGAGACATTTGGTTTGTAGCAGGAGAGAAATGGATTATGCTGTTGATATCAGGGGAGCTCAATCTCCTTCCTCTGAACATATTATAGAATATAAATCACAGAGCAGGATACCTGTAGAATTGTGCAAAATATTAAATACAGTGATGATAATCAGAACAACTCTGCAGACTGTTTCAAACACTGTTTCAGGTAGTCGTCAACATTATAACAATTTCTAAGGCAGAATATAGATCAGTCATGGGGAATCAAATGCCACAATGCATTGCAAAAAGCACAGTGATAAAAACACAGAAGATGGTGGAAGATACTGTACAGTCTTTACAGTCTACAGGCAGCTCACTAAGTCTAACAGCGTTAGAGTTTGTTTGTTTATCTGTTATCTGCAAGATCAATGTTAAAGATAGAATAATTATAAAGAAGAAATTAAATAAGAGAGATGAAAAAGAGAAAAATCCCACAGTTCATTACACTACTCATGCATAAATCATATTAATTATGAAGGCGATGCTGTATTAAAAACTCACGGTGGGAAAATGAAAGGATCAAGACTCATCTCTGGCTGGAGTTAATGAAAATACTAATTACCTGATGATAAACGGAGAGAGAGAGAGAGGACGAGAGCACATTTGTGTTAATCATGAGGTAATAAAGTTTCTATTTTATGCTGAGTCACACTGTTTGACTGCTTAATTGACCATCACTGCAGGGATTTTATTGGTCAATTACATCCCAGCATCTGATGACTCTCAAACAGTGACATACTCAATTATTTATCACTCATAAAACAGACTGACTGTCCTGGGTGCTGATTGGTCAATGCAACGTCCTAGCCATGCTAAAATTCACAATATAGTAACAGTGATGATGCCAAACACGTGTTTACTAGCTACGCTTTCAATCAGGTAAATAGCATTTAATGAATTTGCTTAATTATGATGATATTTTGTCCTTTTTGTATTATACAGTGACATTTCATCAAAGCAATACACCACTTATGGTCATAGTAAACTGAGAACACAGTCATGGAAAACTGTGTGACTTTATTAGTCTTAGATTTTAACCCTAACAGAAAACTTTCTGCATTTTTACAATTTAAGGAAACCCTTTATTTACTATGTTTTATAGCATGTCTACAAATGGGGATTTGCTCAGAAGGAGGATTTGTTCAGATTTGTCAGGTTTAGTTGACTTTCTGAGTACAAATTTGTCTCCAGTATATGGTTAAGTAAACCCACACATACACACACACACACACCTAGATCCAACCATAGAATCATCACAGGGACTTTCTTGTGCTGTCCTTGTTTAATTTGCAGTTAATATCAGATTTTGTCCCTATTGATTTTCTCTGTGTTTTCACTCTAAATAATTCAGTGACACCCCCCACACACATTCTCTCTCTCTACAGTCATTTAATGGTCAATAAGTGGGTTAAAAGTGGATGATGTGGGGTAGGTTTTGACGTGTGGTGGTGTGGAGGTGGTATGTGTGTGTGGGTGGGGTGTCAGGGGCAGTATTATGAGGGGAAGCTGTGTAAATTTAGATGACACAGCATCACGGTCAATCTGAGCAATCAGGACATTCATCAATAATGGTTTCCCTCTGTTTGATCGCAGGATAATCGACAAGAGTGAGAAAGACAGAATGTAATGCGGGTGAATGACTATATAACACAATGAGTTTTAAATGATATGATCAAGTGGTGCTCCAAAACTCATCATTGAATTTATTTTATTAAATATAATTTAATCTATATTGACAGCATTTGTGGGCTGGTCCCGCATACACACTACACAAAGCTCATCTACAAAAAAAAATAGTCCCAGCTGAGGGGCTTTAACAAAAACATGATCGTAACATGTTTCTGTTTGAACCTCAAGGGCGTTTGCTTCCTCAAACTGTAAATGCAGAACTGTAAACATGTTTTGTTCAGTTACAAACATAAGACAATGAATAAAAGCATGTCACACCACAGATGAAAAATATTCCATTAATGGAGTTTTCTTCTAATGTTTTAATGAATCTGTTCAGCCTTGTGTCAGAGATATGAGGAGTCGTGTCAGACACACCAATTATGATGTTCTTCCTGTCGATCTGACCTCTCACTCACCTTCATTTCCTGCCCTCACCCTGACAGCTTGATCAGGTCACCCAGTGTTAGGGGAGTGAGAGGGCAAAGCCAGCTCACTGGGGCTCCAGCCTCACCTGTCACTGTCAAACATCAGGGGGGCTCAAGGTGTCCCTGGTGGGGTCCAGTTAGAGACAGCTCTCACTCCTGGTGACCTGCAGCCGTCTGGTCCAGACACAAAACTGACATGCTAATCAATGATGGTCTGTCAGGATGACGGGCTGATAAGATGAGACAAAAATGACTCGTGATTTGTGAGAATGAATTGCAGCAGTGTGTGCATGTGTGTGAGAGAGAGAGACAGAGAGAGAGGGAAAGAAGAGTGTAAAAGGATCTAATGGATGATATTTCAGTATAGCAGCAAGAGGTTAATGAGATAACACACGCTTTAGAAGCTAAACTAGCGAGGACCTTTCATATTAAGATAATATAATATGTACTATATATAGAATGTACTATAGATACTTATATGTATAAGTAAACATATATATATATATATATATATATATATATATATAGTGTGTGTGTGTGTGTGTTTGTTGGCCCAATGAATACATACACTACATACTGTATAAAATATAAATTGTTGTTGTTTGTGCATTCTTTATTTATCAAGTATCACACACTTAACATTCATCCAACGTGATAGAAAACAGTTAATTTTTTAATACATTTTTATTTTGAATATCAATTTATTACATTTACAGTATTTTTCGCTGGTCAGCTCAGTCTAATTGTCCTGACACACAGACTGTCAGAGATAGTCTAGATAGAGAGAAATACAAACACTGTTATTCTGTCACAGACACTGGCGACATCATCAATTATTCATGAAGTTCTTCTTTAATAAACAACCAAATATTTAAATATTATTTAATAATTCATGCACAGAATATGAATTTATGATATTCAGCTGATGAATGATGTCACAGAGTTCAACAAACAGATTAAAAATGCTGTTAAAACATTGATTTCAAACCAGATCATGGCTGCTGAAGTGTCCTGAGGGTTTTTTTGGCATGGTTTTGACTGGTTGTTGGTTCTGACTGGTTATTGGTTTTGACTGGTTGTTGGTTCTGACTGGTTATTGGTTTTGACTGGTTGTTGGTTTTGACTGGTTATTGGTTTTGACTGGTTGTTGGTTCTGACTGGTTGTTGGTTTTGACTGGTTGTTGGTTCTGACTGGTTGTTGGTTTTGACTGGTTGTTGGTTCTGACTGGTTGTTGGGGTTTTTTATTGTGGTTGGTAGGGCATTGCTAGGTGATTTCTTACCAGGCCAAGTCAAAAAGCAAAAGTTCAGCCCAGAATTTCAATAAAAGTTTGGGGTTTGACCGCTTACTCCTTCAAGCACCTCTGATTGATTGATTAAAATACTCTCTTTGTCTGTCATGATTTGAGATGATTCCTTAAATAGCCACAAGTGTTATAATGTAAAAGCGAGCAAAGTGAGTGACAATACTCAATCTCTCTCTCTTTCTCTCTCTCTCTCTCTCTCTGGGGCTGTAAATGAGTTGGGCTAACCTCTCTGACCACGCTCTTTCCTGTCTCTGTTGAACCGCACATCTCATGAAATATTTAATGTGCTTGGGAGTGACTGACCTCTCTTCTCCTCTTTTCTATTTCACGATCTCTGTCAAGTTCACTGCTGTCCTCAGCCTGATCCTCTCACCATTGCATGGTTCTTAAAGGTACAGTCCAACCAAAAATTAAAATGATGTCATCATTTACTCACCCATGTCCTTTTGGTTTGAAGCTTTTTGGTTGAACTGTGATTTTTTTCCCATTTTTCTGTTTCTTCATTTCATCTGTTGTTCTTCCTTTTTCCAGCTCTTCATCTCCTCTGTTCTCACGTCTTCTCCACCCTCTCATTACTGTCAGCTCCTCCTCTGTTCTTCTCTCCCATCATCATCATCTCCATGTCTGAGGTCACATTTGTAAGGTTTCTGATGTCATGTCCAGCTGACCTCAGACTGCAGGACGTTCCGTCCTCTTTCAGTCCCCTTCTTGCATATGGTTTGGCATTCTAGTGTAGTGTCACCAGATCTGCGGCTGGTGTCTTGTTTAATCAACATTGATGAATATTTGATGGTGTGGTGGTGAGCACAGGGGTGGCCCAGACCAGTTCTCTCATTATCTACACACACACACACAGTCTTCCTGTCAGCTTGAGATACACACACACAAACACACACATGGCCTTTAAGCCTGTGAGTACATGCACAAAGTTTCAGACTTTTCTAGACTCAGGCTGATGAATATATTCAGATGGTGGTTGTAGGTTCACGCTTATCCAGACTGAAATGTGACGACTCGATGAGTTTATAGTGACACAGTGTTGGCCCATCCTGTCAGGTCTTGTTTGGATGTGTTTCATGCATAATGTATAGCATTAGGGCTATCTTTACCTCTGCGTGCAGACATCTGTGATCGATAAGTCATTCATTGGGATAAATGATCAGCTGCCTGTTTTTCCCATGTATGGATCTGTGCAGGACTTTACTGCAGGATGTTTGCTGTCACTCAATGGCCAATAATTCACTACTTTTATGCATTAATAAGCTGCAATTAAACCCAGTGGCATTTTCATTGTGCAGATATTGATCCTTCATAGTTTCTGAGATTCAGACGTCTCTCCTAAAATTCCTGACAAGAAATAAAATAGACGTGAGTTGACCTACTGTACAAGTAGATATAAAATGTATGTTTTATCATTAAAAGAAAAAATAACATGGCTCAGATCATTTGGTCTTGGAAGAGTTTAATGAGAAATATTATTTATTGAAATATTGACTGCAGACATTTTATCAGGAGAAAAATCTTAGAAGCTGGAGATTTCTGCAAAAGTCTCCATTTGTTCTCCATTTATTCTCATTGTCTAAGAGAAACCACTGAGATGGTGAGACCTGGTTTGTTGTGTCTTTTCTCTGAAGACTATTTACTGCAACGCCTGGAAGCATGATGGGGGAAAAAATCTGTCAAATCTAAAAATCTATCATTTAAAAACGATGCTGTCATACAAAAACATTTCCAAACACTGTTTTAAAATGCATTCTTTGGCCAACAAAATGGGTTCAGAAACTCTATTTGAAAGGCCCATTTGTAAATAGTGTCACCCAGAGCTGGTTTGTAAATATCTCCATGCTTTGACAAAGAGGAATCCCAGGAACAAACGATGAACTCCGGAGGCAAAATGAGGATAATGATGAGGGGCGAGTGTGTTCAATAGAAGGTCAAAAAGTGCAGAGCCCGGGGCCATGATAGAGTTAAAGAGACAGGATGAGAGAAGGCACTTGACATTTATACGGCCCTTCATAAAGAAACAGACTGACAGCTACTCTAACAATCCAATGGGAGACTCACAGCACAATTCTCACACGCTGGAACCTGGAGCGGGACACTGTTTGGCAGAAACCTGGTTGCCTCTTTCATTTCTCTCAGTTTGTTCTTGACGGACGCATTTGCTTTTTGTAATGAAGCTGCTGGTGATGGAGCAGCTGATGCAGAGATAAATGCAGAGCAGAGCATGTTTTGATCTGCATGAAGACTTTAACCTTCATACTGGTGAAGGCTCTGGGTTGGGAGGGGGTGGATGGGGGTCAGCCTTGCTTATCAAATATTTTTCTACTTAAATGACGGATTTATTAAACAAATAGGTTTCTGGTGTGACTCTGAACCCCGTGTGATTGAAATATGTCTCTGTGTCAACAGCAGGGCACTGAAGATCACTGAATAAATACAAGTGGAAATGAGCGCAGATCCGGAGGATTCGCACCCAACCCCCGTTTCACATTTCCGTCCACTTCCATCCTTCACTGACATTGTTATAAGAAAACAGAGGCGTGAATCTGATCTGAATGGGTTCCTGTCAAACACAGTGCCAGATTAAAATAAAAACGTAAAAACAATCAGTTGTGAGCATCGTTTGGACATTAATAAACCACCTTTTATTTTAATAGAAATTCTGTTTTTAAATCGCCCGCATAAAATTACCCTGATACAATTACAAATGATATCTATAGGGCGAATTATAACATACATGTAATAGAATGACAGTATTGTGAAATAATATTATTCTGTCATTGGGTCACAACGTGTGAATAAGAAATAAAGATCTTTACATATCATATACACAATTATATCATTTTATGTACATTCTGGTCTGAATGAAAATGTTCACATGTAAGTGCACATCGCAGGTTTCGATGCTGTGTTGCTGTTCATTCTCTGCTCACGTCTTTACTTTCTCCTGATGTTGCTGGTGAGTTGATGAAGTTTCTCTTGATGAACAGATCCGCGGCCAGACCGACGACATGCGGCTCGTACAGCAGCTGGATCGGACCTGCGGCATCCCCTCCGGCCATTAACATGTGCGAGGCTTTAGACATCATCACCAGAGCCGTCTGATACAGACTCGATCCTGAAGCATCAGATCCGTCTGATACAGACTCGATCCTGAAGCATCAGATCCGTCTGATACAGACTCGATCCTGCATCATCAGATCCGTCTGATACAGACTCGATCCTGAATCATCAGAGCCGTCTGATACAGACTCAAACCTGCATCACCAGAGCAGTCTGATACAGACTCGATCCTGCATCATCAGATCCATCTGATACAGACTCGATCCTGAAGCATCAGATCCGTCTGATACAGACTCGATCCTGAATCATCAGAGCCGTCTGATACAGACTCGATCCTGAATCACCAGAGCCGTCTGATACAGACTCGATCCTGCATCATCAGATCCGTCTGATACAGACTCGATCCTGCATCATCAGATCCGTCTGATACAGACTCGATCCTGAATCACCAGAGCCGTCTGATACAGACTCGATCCTGCATCATCAGATCCGTCTGATACAGACTCGATCCTGAATCACCAGAGCCGTCTGATACAGACTCGATCCTGCATCATCAAAGCCGTCTGATACAGACTCGATCCTGAATCACCAGAGCCGTCTGATACAGACTCGATCCTGAATCACCAGAGCCGTCTGATACAGACTCGATCCTGAATCACCAGAGCCGTCTGATACAGACTCGATCCTGCATCATCAGATCCATCTGATACAGACTCGATCCTGAATCATCAGAGCCGTCTGATACAGACTCGAACCTGCATCACCAGATCCGTCTGATACAGACTCGATCCTGCAGCATCAGATCCGTCTGATACAGACTCGATCCTGCATCATCAGATCCGTCTGATACAGACTCAAACCTGCATCACCAGAGCAGTCTGATACAGACTCGATCCTGCAGCATCAGATCCGTCTGATACAGACTCGATCCTGCATCATCAGATCCGTCTGATACAGACTCAAACCTGCATCACCAGAGCAGTCTGATACAGACTCGATCCTGTATCATCAGATCCGTCTGATACAGACTCAGTCCTGCATCATCAGATCCGTCTGATACAGACTCAGTCCTGCAGCATCAGATCCGTCTGATACAGACTCAAACCTGCATCACCAGAGCCGTCTGATACAGACTCGATCCTGCAGCATCAGATCCGTCTGATACAGACTCAGTCCTGCAGCATCAGATCCGTCTGATACAGACTCAGTCCTGCAGCATCAGATCCGTCTGATACAGACTCGGTCCTGCAGCATCAGATCCGTCTGATACAGACTCGGTCCTGCAGCATCAGATCCGTCTGATACAGACTCAGTCCTGCAGCATCAGATCCGTCTGATACAGACTCGGTCCTGCAGGTAGTTCATTATTATTAAAACATCAGAACGTGTTGAGGTAAAGCAAATGTGCGTCTGCGCTGTTAAATGTGAACACGGCCGGTTATTAGTATTAGTTATTTCTGTTTCGTGTGACTCTTCACGTCACATATTTGATTTTTCAGTGAATGTAAGCAGTTTTGTCTGGATGGTACGACATTAAGCACATGTGTAGGTTACATTTTGACAGTATCGTTCACATAAATACAGAAATAAAGATATTTCTGTGAGTGCCGGACTCACGACAGCCGAATAGAAACTGAAAGTGCAGTAACATCACAACATTTCCTCCATCATATTACAGAGCTTCGTTTATTGAAATTTCGTTGTTAGTGTTAGAAAACACATTGTAATAGATTGCATTTTAATAAAGCATTTGGAAAAAGTCGGAGTGACTGCATAGATGATGCACATTAAAGCTGGTAACGAAAATAACATTTGCACGTACATAACAAGCTGTCGCACAAACAGAGCATTGAATTAAATCTCAACGAAAAACTGCACGACGGAAAAACACGGTGCCAGTCCAATAATAACATTCATTTTTTACTCCAAAGAAAATGTCCATATACTCACACGACGCGTTTCTCTCTTCGTTGCCAAAAGCCAAACCGGAGCAATAAAGTTTCTCCAGCCGCCGCAGCTGCGACCTGCTTTCATCAAGCGCTTCTGAAAGCCCGATAGCTGTGTGAAAATATTGCATTTTATATCAGCAAAGCGCGATTAATATTGCATCACCTGCATATAACATGTCTTTAAAGCAGCAAAATGTAGGACTGCCACCCCTTCTGCCCGTGCTTTCTCTTCAGTATTACACGCCACGGTTTAATGAATAAACAAACGAGGCTGTACGGAGGACTTGAACGTTCAGGGTCAGCGGGAGGACCGAGATCCGGGGCCGGTGTCCGGCTCTTCACATTCAGGTGGAGCTGAATGTAATGCTGATAATAGCTCATTTAACAGACACATGAGTGGACAAAACGACATTGGTTTGACACACTGAGATCCCATTAGATGATGACAATTACTGAGGTTTTTAATTAGTGTCTTGTTGTATTTCCTTTATTAATTTCCAAACCACAGAGCATGAATTATTTAATAAACGTAGTAAGTGTATTTAACATTAATGCTCAAGTAAAATGAATGCCAAAATTGTGCGACATTTCTTAAAATGTAGCCTCACATTATTATAATTAGGATTATAATTATTATTGTTGTTGTTATTAAATGTAGGTCATTTTCCGTTGTAGCGAATAATTTTGGTAACATAGTGAACAATTATAATTTTAACAAAGTAAAGATTATAATTTTGCGGTGAAGTCCGACGCATTTTCACTGATCTGACAGTGCAGACTGATGAATCCACACCATGAAAACGAAGGAAATAAATGTATAAATAATGCATGCTTTCCCGAGAAATGACTGCATATAAACATATACCCCGGAAAGGAAGATCAAGTCACTGTTAGAAAAAGAAAGAAAAATGAAAGAAAAGAAAGTGTTTGCGGATCTCTGGGAACAAAGATTATTGGCTCAATTTCTCTCTTAAAACAAGCGAGGTTTAAATTTTGCACCATTAAATCTGACCTCGCCGCTGGTGCTTTTGGGGGAGATGTGTTTCTTTTCAGTCCGGCTTTTAATTTGAGTACCAAAGTTTTTATTCCTTTTTAATGTAATAGGACACTGTATATTTCTATCGTTTCATTGTGCAATAAATACTATTTGGGGAAAAACTCAACGCTGTGAATATGTAAATTGTACTGAACGTTTTGCTTTCAGTGGGAATGAAACATTAATAAATGCATGTAGTTAAATTACAGCCGTCCTGATACTGAACATGTGAATGTTAGTATCATCCTGAATATACTGAATATACTGAATATACTGAATATATAGATACTGAAGATGAGAATGTTCAGTATCATCCTGAATATACTGAATATACTGAATATATAGATACTGGACATGTGAATGTTCAGTATCATCCTAAATATTCTGAATATACTGAATATACTGAATATATAGATACTGAAGATGAGAATGTTCAGTATCATCCTGAATATACTGAATATACTGAATATATAGATACTGGACATGTGAATGTTCAGTATCATCCTAAATATTCTGAATATACTGAATATACTGAATATATAGATACTGAAGATGAGAATGTTCAGTATCATCCTGAATATACTGAATATACTGAATATATAGATACTGGACATGTGAATGTTCAGTATCATCCTAAATATTCTGAATATACTGAATATACTGAATATATAGATACTGAATATATAGATATTCAGTATCATACTGAATATACTGAATATACTGAATATACTGAATATATAGATACTGAATATATAGATATTCAGTATCATACTGAATATACTGAATATATAGATACTGAACATGTGAATGTTCAGTATCATCCTGAATATACTGAAAATATAGATACTGAAGATGTGAATGTTCAGTATTATACTGAATATACTGAATATACTGAATATATAGATACTGAAGATGAGAATGTTCAGTATCATCCTGAATATACTGAATATACTGAATATATAAGAATGAACGTGGTGGATACTGAAGGCCCGTCTGTCTGTCCAGCCCACAACACCCCAATGACAGCCTCCACTTTGATTTTCCATCGTTTATTTAAAGATGGCGGGACTTCTGCCCTGCAGCTGGACTTGTCTTACAGAAGGAGAAGTGTGGATGGTCAGATGTGAGGACAGCAGACTCACACACGACACGAGTGAGACGCGCACGTGACCGCCGTTTGTAAACACACTTGTGCACAAAATAAAATCATCACTTACACAACTTCATTTTCCCGAACAATTAACACGACAAACAACGTTGTTTTATGTGAACACAGGCATTTAACAGTGACTTACACCAATCACAAAGGTCTACCAGCAGATACTCTATGTAGTGCTTGATTTTCTTTCAATGCATAGAATGTTTGCCCTGCAAACCAAAGTGTACAAACCAACGAGATTAAACTGCAGCACAATTTTCTGTGTAAGTTTAATAATCCTCATCATGCGATTCAACTCAAATCCGCCACCAGCATTTCCCAAAGAAAAGTCGACGGCCCAATGCTGATTTGCAAAAAAATGAATTCATAAAAACTGGGGAAATTGAGTGAGATTTGTGTGATTTGTACGTATATTTATATATATACAAAAGCATTTGAATATATCTAACCAATCTAGAGAACAGTAAATTTGAGTGCAATTTCACCAGATACGAGCGGTGGTCGCCACCTTTATTTCGCCCTCGTCGGCTGCAGGGACTCTGTATTATCCGAGTAAACCTTTAACACTGAATGATAACAGAAGTGTATCAGTGAGACTGATCAACCGGTCTGCTTTTAACACATTTAATAATCAAAAATATAGCAGCTCCCTATTACGAATGAATAAATACACAACTGTGCTGAAAATAAATAAATTCATAAATAATAAATTAACAGGAATAGAATTAAACTATGAGGTAATCCATCAATGGCTATTTTTCATCATTTGAAATAAATGTCATTGGGGGAAAACATTAAGCTAAATAAAGCTCGATTTAACAAATTCACAATTCGTTTAATTTTTTATCATAACGATAAAATCATTGTAGTTTAACCTCAGAACAGCTGAAATGAAGTTCGTCTGGATTACCTGTTATTTGCATACTTTACATTCACCAGTACAGTGAAAAGAAAGAGCACATGAGTCCTCTAACAAAACAGTGTTCATCATATTGGATTTGAAAACCAGCAGAGCCAAAGCGATGTTCCTTGGTCCCCAAAACTCAGTCCAACATTTTAAGAAGTAGTCCATCAGTGAGCTGCAGAAAATTTCAACCTCTTTTGCTTTTGTCTTTGGTTGCAAAACCATACTCGCACCACATTCTTTTTGAGGTCCAATTTCTCCGCAATAGCCGCGATTTTCTCCGAAGACGGTCGAGGCTGAACAGCAAAATAAGCCTCCAGAGATCTTTTCTCCGGAGCCGCTATGGAGGTCCGCTTGCGCTTCTTCTCGCCCCCGTTGAAAATGTCGGGTTTGCTCATTTTTTCTCGCTGGGCGCCCTCGGCCTCTTCCAGCCACGCCTGAAGGATCGGCTTCAGCGCGATCATGTTGTTGTGAGAGAGAGTTAGAGACTCGAACCGACAAATGGTACTTTGGCTCAGCGAGCCCACACCCGGGATCTTGAGGTTCGCCAGGGCGCCCCCCACATCCGCCTGAGTCACCCCGAGTTTGATCCTTCTCTGTTTGAAGCGCTCCGCGAACGCCTCCAGCTCCCTCGGGTCCGTGTCCGAATCGTTAATAGAAGACAGTCCGTTGTTAGCGAGTCCCGGTGCGCACTGATGCGCACCGCCGTGGTGGCCCGGTAAAAGCCCGTGATGGGTGAGCGGAGAGTTCATGTTCATTGCAGCCTGGTGGGACAGGTGGGTCAACCCGTGCATGTGGGAGTGCGGGTGGGCCGAGGTCGAGATCAAGCCGCCTCCACCGCCGCCTCCGCCACCTCCACCGGCCCCTTCGTGCGCGCTGGGCATCAGGGCCAACGACGGGGGGCTGATGTGGTCCATGAGCTCGGGCGGCTCGAGGTTCTGGTGGTGATGGTGATGATGGTGGTGATGGTGGTGGGCGAGTGGCACGGTGGAGGTGGACGAGCATGGCACGGTGTTCATCGTGTGGTACGTGGCGTCGGGCTTGAACGGGTGACTCTTACCCTGGGACACGGCGATGTCCACGGCCGCCAGAGCTTCAGCGCGGGCCAAGAGCGTCTCGTCTAAACTGGCGAAGATGTTGCTCTGCAGCTGCAGTCGGGAGAGAGAGAGAAAAGACAGGAGAAAAGTCAGCTGGGGAATAGTGTCAACACAGAACACAGAGAACATCCCTTTCAGAAGCTCCAGTCATCAACATTCATACAAAAAGCGTGAAGTGGAAGCCTTCAGAAAAGATCACAGACGCGCAGATGATTGTCGTGGAGTGCATGAGAAAACATTACGGCAGCGTGAGCCTCGCAGCGCTCCTCATTATCAGGAGAAACAGGCGAGGAGGAGAAGTTTGGTGCAGGTTTACCTGTGGAGTCTGCAGACAGGCTCTCCTGATCGCCTCCGAGCTGGAGTGCAGAGTTGTGTACTTGTGCTCAGGTAAGGTGGGATGCATGGCGAAGTGAGGCTGTTTGCTGTTCATGGACATCATCTTTGCGAGGGATTCCGTTCAGATAAAGTGCGCAGAGTACAAAACCAGACCGATACGCCACGACCGGCGGCGGCTCCTCTTCAGGCAGTCGGGCGGAGGCGGTCGCGGGTGCCGGGCGGTAAAGCGGAGATGCCTGCAGTGTGTCAGTCTGTGTGTGGATGAGGAGCGCTCCCGCACCTGAGTCCCTCACATCGCGTCCGGCAGCCTCGTCTATTCTCGCGAGACTCTCCTCCTCCTCCTCCTCCTCCTCCTCCTCCTCACACGCGCGCGGGCCTGATGAGAGAGGGAGCCTCACCTGTGGATTCCGCGCGCATGCGCACCTGCTCCGGCGGGTTATAACGCGCTTAATTCTGATGAATTTTATAATAATAATAATAATAATAATAATAATTTGACCACTTACATTTGACGTGGAAGTCACGGCTGAGCTTGATGACCCACAACACATTCAAATGAATCTCGAATTTAAAGCACACAAGCTATATTAGACATTTAGGGTGGTCGGAGATAATATAATTTAATATATTGTGCTTTAAAAACCATTTTTAGTTTTACCATTTAGATTTGATATGCAAACTGAGGCTGAGCGTTTACTGAACGTTTCAGCACATCACATATTAAAAACATTCGGGCTAGACAGATCCTTTGTTTAGCAATTATTCTAGTTTATTATAATACGAAAAGTTGTCTTATGCCATATGAATAAACAGAATAAACGTAAAATGAATACAAATCATTATAAACATGCGGGAAACCAATTACACACAATTATCTTTACAGTTTTTCACTTGTATTTCACTAATCACTGCATGAGTTTCTAATGGCCTAACTGTTTAAGTGTAATGAAGTGTTAACACACAAAGATGAATTCATTCCTTTACATTTATTACATTACAGTACCGGCTGATCTACAGGAAACTTTCCAGACTGTTCACACGGTGGATATTAATGGATGTGTTTAGTATTGGCATGATGACACAAGGAAGACAATAAACAATAAACTGACAATAAACTGAGACATGTTCACATTTGCATGCTGATATTAAAATGACAATGAATACTGTTGTGCTTCCAATAGCAAATAAGCAAACATCTTAAAAATTCAATCATCAGTTGCAGGTACACACCAATTAGTATTTTTATAAGATGCAGGTACAATGCTTACACCTATCTGCAAAAAGCATTTAGCATACGTTCTTAAACAACGTAATATTTCAAACTACATGATTATATTGAATTTGGTTTTACAGTACAAATACAAAGTCAGCCCAACTAGATGATAGCCCTGTAACGCCATAATTCTGTCCAACCACCAGAGAATTCACCAACACTGTTTGTTTTAATCTTTGCACCTTAGATCAGGAAAATTCTGTTTTAATCCAAAGTCCTGAGAAAAAAACAAACAAGTTGTTGAACTTTCACCAAACAATTAGCTAAATTGAAATAATGAAAAAGCCCTGACACACATCAACATGGAGACATTGGAAAATATCTGAAATAATTAGCTAAATTGAAATAAATATCTTCTGCTTCTACTTCAGTTTTGAACATTTGGAGGGGCTGGAGACACTTGCATTTGGTGGGTTGTCCAGGATGTTCAACCACCAATTCAACAAATGAAACTTTCTCCTTAGAAGCTGTAGCAGTGTTGTGTGCATTGTGTGTGTTCACCTGTCTCGGTGATGTTGCCTGGTTTTCTTCTGCTGTTCTAGGAACAACTAAGAGGTTGCTACAGAAATCCACCTGTGGTATCTGATATCAAAGTCTGGTGAGCTAGATGAAGATGCTAGGGGAAGGTGAGACACCTGACAGCTGGAGCTCTCACTCTCACAGCCATCATCAGTCCAGCTGAGAGATTTGTTCAGGTACGCTGCATTCATACAAGCTTCACTGTTGCCCGTTGGGTCCTCAGCTGAAGATGTGGTCTCTGACCACTTCTCACTGTTTTCCTCCAGGTGGGGAAGCTCAGGTCTTCGGTCGATCTGGCCCCTACATGAGACCTCTTTGTCTGAGTTCACAGAGGTTTTCTGACTAAAAGGGCTGGCTATGTTGACTTGAAAGGTTCTTGGGTTGAGCTTTGACAATCATCAAGTCTTCTCAGGTAAGTGAGAGGTCTGAGACCTAACTTTCTGTCACTGCAAACCCCAGGACTCTGTAAGCTCAGAGATTTAAGAGCCAAGGAGGGCAAAGAGGGAGCCGTCACATCTTCAAGACCATTCTTCTGAGGAGTCCAGGCCTCCTCAAAAAACACCCTTTGGCACACATCAGCACATGTCAGGAGGCACATGTGGTTGTTTGGAAGCTTAGTGCGCTCTTTGTCTAGGTCTGTACAAACAGAAGTCTCCTCCATATTACTCAGGCTCCTCCGCATCAGGGTAATTCTTTTAACTCCTCCATTTTGTGTTTCCTCAGACGCACAGAGTGCAAAGCCTCTTCACACTGAGGTCCGTCTCTCTGGGTCCGGGGTTCCAGCTCTTCGATGTACTTATCACTGCACTCCAGAGCTCTCCTCAGCTGGGCTACGTCTCACTCATAATTATGAATTTTAGCTTCAAAAGCTGCAACCATGTACCTGCTGAATCTCAAAGTAAAACACAGACAAGCCCCTTATAAACATGCTTCTATACATATAAATAATATACAATATGATTAGTCATGTAGTTATGACAACAAACCACGTACAACAGAACATATAACTCTTCAACATTACACACTCAGAGTCCAGCACTTACTTCTGTGGAGATCTGCTGTCCACTTCAGCTTTCAAGCCTCATATTTTCTTGGATTAGGTCAAAATTCTGTGACTGTAGAGTCTTGTTAGCCTGAGGGAAAGAAACAAGTTGCTTTCAGAACAGTTTCCCTTGTATCTGTAAGCAAGTCATGGAGTCTGTGTTGTGCACAAATCATTTCCCACACTTCCTGTGGTCGGGAAAACTTTATGTATTGAACAGAGAAACTCTGGGACTGTGTGTTCCTCCATGGACATCAGGGAACTCTGTCTATTTATCCATTTATAAGTCATTCAGTTATCTATATGCTTTTCTGTAAACATGGCTGTATAGAACCTTGTAGGCATTAATCTCAATCCTGTAGTGAAGAATGTGGGGTTGATAATATGGCAGGTGTGTGTAATATATCATACAATTAAAGAAATTGTATTAACCAAAACTTTGTTATGAGCAGCAGTCAAACCTCTTTCAGTCTTCCTGTAGAGGTGATCGGCAGCTCTCAGCTTGTTGGTCGACTCCTCCAGAACACTCAGTCAACAGTGCTGGTTTCACTCTGAGGAACCAGGGCTGCGGTCAGCTCCAGAGCCATCTTGAGTTACATCTCAAGACTTATGGTTTTGCTTTTCACCTCCTCGTTCTCCTTCAGCAGGGTTTTCGATTTCATCCTGCAGGACAAATGATTCATAACCTCAGAAATCTTACCGGCTTTCATAGTACAGCTACGAAACATTCACACACACAAACAAGTTATACTATGTTTTAAACTGCCACAAAATTTGGCGATTTGTAATTTTGAAATTAAATCTCTTGGCTTTGGGGTCATTATTGTGAATGTACTGCTGAAACTAATGACTTATTCAGTTTTGTCCAAAAAAAAACAACTGCCATTGACTGTAAATCACAGGCCAACATTTAACCCTGTTATCCACCTTTTTCCTTTTGTCACCATGGAGGGTGCCATTACGGCAGGCCACTTCCTGTAGGATGCTTCGTACCTGTTTGGTATTTGTTATCAGCTACAGAAGATTATTGATGATGGTGAATAGTTAATGATTTGGAAGTATTTGTGCTGTTAACATGTCACAGCTACAGAAAGCAAAAAAAACTCAAACAAGAAGCCAACAAGAACAATTGAATTTAAAGACAACACGTCTCTGCAATAATCAGAACAGATTTTCTACTTTGTTATTTACTTTTTTGTATATCACAATTAACACACAAAACATTTTCATTTCAGGGCTAAATTTTTTTAAATTATTAATAATTAGCAATTCAATTATTTTGGTTAAATATTACGAATGTACTATTAAAAAAACAACATCTTTACATTGAATCATGCAGCACATACACAATATTTAAATGTAAGCTCCCCACTACTCTGTTATTTTTGTAATGGACCCGCAGATTTATAATTTCTATTATCTGCTTTTTACACCCCCAGACAAAACCAGATAAGTGAAAATGTCAGCGTGACTGCTGTTTCATCAGTTCAGGTGAAGTCTCTGGACGTCTTTATAGTGTGAGGAACAAAGCTGAGTTCTTTACTGTCTTTAATACTCGTCTGTGCTGCCACTGTGAACTAATGATGCTGATGACTGTCACTACAGATATTATGTCAAATATAAAGAGTGAAATTAAACAGTTTACACCCACCGTTTTAGATAACTCAGTAATGCCTAATAAATCTGAGAACCAGAAGTTTTGAGCATCATTCCTACACAAACACACAGATCATAACGGGTATTTTCACGTCTTGCTAAGTTAAATCCTTGCAGCTCATGGTTTACTGAACACTGTGTACAGTCTACAGTTCTTTCAGAAATCTACACTGTCAATCATTAAATCAATCAAAATACATAAATATACATAACAGAAATATCAATGACTGATAGTATTTATTACAGTGGAAATGTCTACAGCGGTTATGTGTACTGCATTGTGGGATACAGTATTCAATGAAATGTAACATTTTAACAAGTGTTGTATACTACATGTATATATATGAATAGTATGGTAATGTAAAATCAGGCCTCAGTGCACTCACTGTCATTCGTGGCTCCTGTGAGCAAATCACACACACACAGATAGAGACATTTAATCCATTCACACTCAGCTCAACTCAAATGAAGAATCACGTACTTCACTTCACACACACAGTGTGTGTAATCCGGAAAGCACAAATAAATAATCCAGGTCTACTGCTTGACCTTCCACAGGAACATCACTGCTGGGCTCTCAAGCGCTGGTTTATTACCAATGATTTCTCTGCAGGGCTTCTCTGCTGTGATGGACACTGCAGGTCGGGCATCGGCTGTTCTTCTCCAGCCAGACGCTGATGCAGCTGGAGCAGCACGTGGTTGTTGCAGAAAATGACGGGCAAAGCGACAGGTGAATGAAATCTTATGACTGTTAATATTACAAGAGTAACAGGTGATCAATAGCCACAAATGAACGCAGAATGCACAGTGCAAGAAGACACAAAGATGTTTTGTTTCATTGAACACCGATGGAGGAACACAATGTAATGCTGGATGTTATTGTGTTTCTGAAGTAAACAGAAGTAGTTCTTTAGCAATTCTTTAATTAACTGTCTGCATGTGTTTTCTGGTACGATTATCTCAATTAAACTTTAAATAGTTGCACATTAAGTTAAAGTGATGCTGAAATCAACGCGCACAGTGCACAACAACTCAAAATATTTTAAAAATATACAAAATAAGTGTTCAGTGTTTTATGTTTTGAACATGTTGAGACGTGTCAGAAAGAAAGAAAGAAAGAAAGAAAGTGCTGACGGCGCACACGTGAGTACGGCGAGCACGGAGTGCCGAACTGTAACCCAGAGACGAGGAGATGACTGCGGCTTCATCTGGACCCACTTCACCCCTCACAGAGCTGAAAATGTTTCAGTCAAAACTGATGCTGCTCAAACACATCATTTATTGATCAAAATGTTGTTTCAGTGTACACCAAAACAACCGTGATGTAAGAAAACCTGTGAAGGTAAATAATACATTCTTTAGATAGATAATTACAGATTTTGTAACCTCTAAATTGCATTATTTGAATTACATATATCCAATTTACATAATTATTTACAACAATATATATATGTATTAATACAGATACAAATACAAATATATGTAGTTAAAATTATATGTTCGAACTCATCTTGCAAAAGCATAATTTTGATCAGCCTCTTCTGATAGTGTCTCATCTTTCATCTCTATAGCTGACCGTTGTCAGGAATCACAATAATGTAAACTGTCACAGTTTTTATTTATTTTTATTAGATCTCATAATTCATTGGTCATTGTTAAATGATGGCTTTATTATCCCACAATGGCAGACCGAGCGGCTGAGTTTTTGTGAGATAACATCATTAACATCGAACTGATGCAAAACACGGTTGTTCACTGATGGCATCAAGCAGACTATTGCTGCTGCGCCTGCATTACTGTCATTTGTTGCAGCTCCTTCATGTCAACACAGCCCACAGAGACTCGACTTTGTCTAGACTATGAACTGTACACTGTAACAGAGCAGCGAGAGTCAGAAACTCAGAATTAGACACAACATCTGCGTTTTGTGCGTGTGTGAGCAGGACTGCTGAGCATGCTCTCACAGAATGATAGAAATTTGCCTCGTTTTCTTATTTTAAACACCCTCACCAGCCCTTCTGTCTCCTGTCAGTGAGATCAGCATCTCAGAAAAGAAAATCGCTTGCTTCTCACTGTATTCATAAGTGGAAGTAGGGCTGTGTCAACAAGCCCCGTCCATGTCATCATTAGGTCCCCAGTGACATGAATCATGCAGTCGAATGAGACACCTCATCACCTGAATCTAAAAAATGCCTTGAATCACACTGGGATGAATCTGGGAAAATAGGTGTCAAGTCTTCTTTTGTTAAGAAAACAGAATGGCTAAATTTGATTGCTGAAGATTTAGTTTACAAGACTATGTATAATAAAATAACAATACAAATATTTATAAAAGTACAATTATTTCTAATGTTTCATATCCAATTTGAAGTTGTGCCTCATTTGTTGTGTGTAAATGTAAAATGTAAAAATAGTAGTTCAAATCACATCCAGTTAAACCCCCACCCCCAATCACTCTGAAGATCGTATTTTGCCCACATATGCTTCAGACAGTGGTTTGTAATCTTTCCCTCATTAATTGGTGACAGTCAATTAATCACAGTTGGTTGAGGACTCCAGCATTTATTGATCTCGTCGGAGACCTTATTTATCATCCGCTAAATGACACAGATCGGCACATTTGCCTTGGCCGGGTAATGGAAGGTGGAGAGCCAATGACCCGTGTGTCGGGCGTACATGTGTCCCATGCGCCCCCATTGTGAAATGGCATATTTACCATTTAAACTGGAAAGGTTTAGACTGCCCTAAGAGCAGGGTGGTGGGACGGCCGTGCTCCACTGCTCAGCTGACCTTTTCTGTTTAAAGCTTAATCACTGACAAATGCTTACATTAATTAGCCTGCCCTCTCTCTGTCTCTTTCTGCCAGCCACCTGATCCCTCACACACATCAGCATCACAACAGTGGCTTTAGCATCGCCACTGGCAGAGCCATGTGAGGGTATCCTGCACATTTAAGCAACATTAAGACATTTTCCTCTGCACCCCTGCAGGCTTCATGTATTGATTAGCGCGGCCCCTGACGGCGATCACCGCGGTGTGAGAGAGTGTGTCATGGAGATGAGGGGCACCTGGTGTCCATGGGGGTCTTTCCTAAGCCCCGGCTCTCTCTCTGCAGTCAAGCAGTTCCTCAGAGCTGCAGCTGATGCCCCCTCCACCATGCAGACACGCGCTCGTTGCCCTTTCACAACCCTGCCCTTTAAAAGTCGGAACTGTATCCGGTTATTTATGTTTTGCATCACAGATTGAAGCTCAAGGCATCTGGGTAATAACTGTTAGAAACTGGGGAAAGATGGGAAAAGGCTGGGGGACACTCACATGGGACATATTTGTACGATTAAGGTTATGTAATTTTTTCAATGTTAAAATATTTTTTCCTTAATATACACAGACAACTAAGCAAGCCACTCGCAGAATAACTGGCTCCAAAAGTTCAAACACTGTGACTCTGGGTCTGAACATTTTCTGTTTGTTTAAGTTACCAATCAGCCCAACATTAGCACAACAAACAGTGTGATTTTGGAGCGAGAATATTGGTTCATTCTACCAATGGCATATCAGGAAGTGTTTAGGAAGACAGTCATTGTCTTCCTAAACACAACTGCAGTTCAGTTTGGTGATGCTAGTGCCACAGAAATTATAAAATCATTGTTAAAAACAGCTAGATGGAGGTCAATAAATCACAACAAAAATATAGTTTTTTATAATTACTATTATTTATGTCATAGTACAACTATGGTCAAGACACCGTCAATGGGTCATTCATACACACAATGAAAACATGTACTTTACAGTAGAGAAAGAAAAGGATGCCACCCCAGTTATTAGTATCAAGTCTGTTCTCTAACTGTGTCACCACCCACTTCATTTCTCTCTCTCCTTCTCTTTTCTCATATTTATTTGCCTCTGCGGGTGCTGTTTTAGTGGAGGGCCATGCGTCGCGGTGCAGAGGAGCAGCATGAGTTTATTGCATGGCCTACAGGCTGGTTCAGCTGTACGACACTACCCCCCCACCCTTTTGGTGCAGATGAGGCTTCACTCACCCTGATACAGACCCCCCTCTCCCTTATTTCCAGCTCTCAAGGGGCCCCTGGGAGCCGAGGGTGGATTATTATGGAAATACTATCATCCACTGCCCCACTGAAGCACAGCTAGGCCGGGTCATCATGGCTTGTATTGTGGCCGAGCTGTTTTGGGCAGGGCCAACGTTAGTGTCACGGGAACGATGACATCGGCATACATAGATCACATAAAAGATGACGAGTGACGGCAAGTAAAATGCAAAAAACTTTGTATGGTCCCCTTACATCAAGTGCTGTCAAAATGACCTCGATAAATTTTTAACTTTTTGCCTCTGGTTTTATTACAGCTCGCATACAGTTATATCTTATGGGACGCGTGTAAATAAGACTATAAATACATTTTGATCTCAAATGTGTACTGTGCTTTGGAGGAATTCGTTCAGGTCTTTAGCTGCTGTCTGACGGTCTAAAGTTGTGTTACAGAGCTGATATGCAGTAAATGTTACTGGTTTGCTTCCTGTGGAGGGACAGACGGTGTCTCTATGTATCAATCATAGTGTCCGTTCTGAAGGCTGATCAGACTCTGAGTGATTGCATTTAGTTCCTTACCAGATATTTCTGCTCTGCTTGTTATCAGATTAACCCCCCACAGAGGCTTATCCATCACTGCCCAGTAAACGGGGTTAGTGTCATCTGTCAGATTACTGTAGATTACTGTACTCCAGCTTTCCTCCCCCTCTCTTTAATTTATTGAACTAAAACAGCTCAAAACACCCTATTATGGTAAATAAAACTATAATGTAATTATCTTCAAACAAAACCTTACATTGTGATATAGGTGTATTTGTAGCACATACTATAATTTATTTTTAGAAATAAATGATAAAACATTGCAAAAGACATGTACGTAGCCCATGGAATTATTCACAATGATCCATTAAAAATGAATAAAACCTCATTAATTTTTGCCCAGGCAGAGTTTTAATTATAACCTATTTATATCACTTCTTTGATATTTGCAGTATTATAACATGAGGATACCTGGATCAGGTTCAGAATGTGATCTACTGAATCCAGCCCATTAAACTTTCTATATAAACATTGTGATTACTTTAATTTCATAACTGCATTAATTTTTTTTAAAAAGTACTGATCGTGTTGTTTTTAATTGTGGCCGCACACACACAGACGTGCAAAACACGCCTCTTGTAATCAAACACACAATCTCAACATAAGGGCTTATTAATTATTAGTGCCTGCTTGACTTCATATTGTGCTGCCGGTGGCCTGGTCACAGATTATAATTACCACTCTGCTGTTTGTATCGTATTCATCTCCTCTTGCTGCTAGTACTGTATTACTCTACAGCATCTCTCTCCCTATCTCTCTCTCTCTCGCCCGTACACAAGACCGACCAAAAGTGCAGGCACATCATTTATTGATAAGACAAAAAGAATGTAATGAAATTATCAATGTTCTTGAATTAATTATGAACATGATTAAGAAAGCTAAAATCTCAGGAGCCGAGCTCTCATTACCCATTCTGTCCCTGGGATTGCTTTCATTCTGGGAGACGCAGTGGAGGCTGTCCACCCGGCCTGGCTGGGCTCAAGCAGTCCTCGCTCGCCCAGGCATGAAGCTTGTCTCTGCTCCTCTGCCCCAACCCTCTGATTTATCTTCTCCTGGCTCCTTACAGTGCTCTGAGATGGTCCGTCATGCTGGAGATGAGCAAGATCTACGACCATTTGCCCACCGAAAGGTCCTGACCTTCCGCCCCAGATGCCCGTTTCTCTGGAGAGGTAAGAGACAGACAGGTTTTACTGAGTGCAGCTGCCCGGCTGGACTTTAGTTTGGTGTGTGTTCAGTTTTCCTGTAGACATGGGAATTCTCTGTTAATACTGTATGGGTTGAGTGCTGATTCTCCTTATAATGTCTTTACCAGACTGCTGTAGAGAAACTTTTGTTAAGTGCTTTGTGAATCTGCCTTGTGTTTATATGGAGGTGCCACTTAATCTGTATTTAGTTTAAGTCTGAGAACTACAGAAAAACAAAAATTGAAATATTTTGGTAGCATTTATTTTAATTAAGTTTTAGTTTAATTTCTTTCTTCTTATAGAAAATTTCAACAGAGTTTAAATTAAATTTTCTTTTCATAAAGCTTGTTTTCATAAAATCTACTGATGGATTATTACAGAATGAACATTAGGGCCGCAGAATGTAATGAATATAATAAGAGCCAATTATTAAACCTGAGAGCTTTGACTGTAAGAATTTTGACTATATTTAAATTCATGATTATTAAAAGTCATTTCTGTCATATTAATAAGTAACCTAAATGACATTATTATTCTGAGATTGAAATTGGCATGCTTTATGCGAAAGGGTAAAGTAATATTTTTAAGTACAATGGCATGTATCTATAAATCACTTTGTAAACATTAGGAAAACAGGTTAATTATTATAACAGTTAACTATTAAACTTCTGTAATATACTGTATAACTTTTCTCTTAGGTCAGATAACTGAGGTTGCAATATGAAAAAATAAAAATTTATGTAAGTGAAATGTTTGGTGTGTTAAATGTTCCTGTAACTGTCATCCAGGCACTGTATTGCACTGTATTTTTGTTAATTGTGTCTGTTATGGATGATTTGCTTTTACCTGCTTGTTCAGCATAAATTAGAATAAAAGTTTTTCCTGTTGGAATGAGTGTAAGAATGACAGCTGCTCATTCGTCATTTCTGCACTCACATGAGAAAATGTGCACCAGTATACAAACGTCCCTAGAGGAGTTTCTGAGTCCCATTTCTCTCCCAGTGTCTCTGTCTTTCTGCCTTTCTTCCTCTCTCTCATATCCCTCTGTTTTCTGGGCTTCTCTCCATCTCTTGTATCTTACTATCCGGACTCAAACACACACACATACTTCTTGCACCATTGCATTGTAAAGCCACCCATTAGGGGACGTTGTGCTGCTGGAGAACTTGTCCCATTGTGATTTTATTTTCTTCACTGTTATCATGTCCTACAGTACACATGTGCATGACCTGATGTCTTCACCCAGAGGACTGTTTCTGCTCAGGCGTTTCTCTTGCACAGCTCAGGAGAATTAATGGAGATCTGAGATTCATTCAGTTTCAAGTATCAACTTGAGTCCCAGATGTTTCTTTAGAGGAAAAATAGACATGACTATTGACCTGTCTAATCAATTAAATGAAAAATGCTAAATTAATATTAAAACCTTTTGGATTTTATTGCAGACTTGGCAAATCTGAGCACAGTTTGTGACATTGATGAGATCTCTCTCTGAAACTCTAGCAGAGACACATGAGATTACTGGGGTCTTACGAGAAAGAGAAAAACACCTGAAAGTCTCCATTTAATCTCTGTGCCATCTAGAAGAAAAAGATTTTCAGGAGATCTTGTTTGTGTCTTTTGTCTCATGTGAGTGTCTTTTAAACAAATTTCGTAATTTCAAAACTAAAATTTCACTATTCTCGCAATCAACAACTATGCCACTCTACTGTGTTGTTTAAATATTAGAAAAATCCTTGTATCTGATGTTTTGTACCCAGACACTGAGTGTGCTTCAGCAGTCTCCGGTCTCCCCAGTGCTGCTCACAGGATAAGAAGCCCTCAGGAGGATAATGAGAGCTCTCTGGCCCGAGGATTGATCCGTGTATTGGATCTCACATAAGACTGCTGTTACTGGATATTACCCAGTGCTATCGGCCAGTCGTGATGGGCTCCTGATAAGAAGTGCTTACCAAAGGGGAAGCTCCTACAGGGCAGATACGGTTTCCCAGAAGCTCTCAGGGGACTGTCAGCTTCATGCTGCTGAGCTCAGGAACTTTTTACCTCATCAAGTAAATTCAGACCCTTATCAAGTTTCCAAGCAGACTGGTCGCAGTCGAACAAATATTCCCGTTGTCATTGTCAGTGCTAAAAGACCCGGAACGGTCGCGTTACGGGGAACCTGTATCAATGATAACTGCAGAAGTTTGCGTGCTGATGGATTTATTTGTGCAGTTAGGAGGACGGGCTGTCCTGTGCTCATGGAAACAGTGTGTTGATGGTGTGCAACGAAAACAAAGTCAAGGGTTTTTCAAGATATCTGGAATTTGTTTATTGACTCTTACTTTTAAGATGCTAATACATCCGGGATGAGAATTCCCAAATGCATTATTTGGGATTTACTCAGGCTTTGCTGACGTTTTAATGCACTTTAAAGATAATGGCATTGTTGACAGTGGCCGTCCACTTCCTGTGGTGCAGTTTAGTGTGTTGAGGCGATGCTAAGCTCTCAAATAATGAAGTGTTCTGAACATAATGTGCCGTCTCTACAGTTTCAAGGGGAGTTTCAGACTTTCACTGCAGTATTTAGAGCCCAACTGAGAGGCGACGTTGCACCCGTGGTGGAGTTTGTCAGTTCTGACGTTACCGCTGCGGCAAAATTAGCCAGGTGGCATCTGGAACCCGTTGCCTGCCAGTGGAGGAGGGCCCAGATGGCGCGTTAAGCAGGCTAATTATTTCAACACAAAACTGTGATATTGCAGCCGCCAGGGTCCAGTTTCTCTTGTTTGAATGCTACTCATTGGGTTTTGTCTCCCCCACTCTCCACCAGTGAATGTGTCCTGGCGGGTAGAAGTAACTAGATCCCACAGACAGTGGTAAACTGTGAGTGATCTCATGCAGTGGAGATGACAGCTGTAATGTTGGTCCTGAGAGGTGGAGTGATGCAGACTGACAGTTTTATTCATTTAAAAACTGAGATAGAACAAACATCCTCAAATCTGTCCCTACTGTTGTCTGAAATCCTTTTTTGACAACCTCATTTTAATTCTACCTGTACTTTTGTCATTATATATTATATTGTTGTATTATATTGTATATTCTGTGCTTGGATATATTGTTCAGAAATTGCCAAAGCCTAGCACAGTGGCTTTACTTGATAGGACAGCAGAGAGAATGACAGGATATGATGTATGAGAGGGAAATGACTACAAGCTGGGACTCAAACTTGGGACGCCCAAAGTTCTGTTGTGCTTTATGTTGGAGCCCACGAGGCTACTGGCTCAGAGGCTCATCAGCTGGTTTGTCTTGACCCAAAAGTACAAAGACAAGCGCAAATATTAAAGAGGTTCTATTATGCTTTTTCACTTTTTCAACCTTAGGTAGTGTGTAATGCTGTTTGAGCATAAACAATATCTGCACTTGCAACACTCAAAGTTCACCGCAAAGGGAGATATTCTCTAAACCGAAATCACCTTTTAAGGAAAGTAACTAGAGCTCTCTTCTTCCTGAGTTCATGATGTCACGATCCCAGAATTTCAGCGTTTGATTATAAGGATATTTTTTTTTACTTTTGTTAGATAAACACCAGCCAGTGGCCTAGCAGTTAGCACATGCTGAACTGCATTGAGCTGCAGAGCTCATGCCAGCAAAGCAGGTTTGAGTCTGGTTCATGTCATTCCAATACCCTTTACCCCTTCTTTCACAAACATATTCTGTTCTCTCTGTACTGACATCAATAAAATTAGAGAAAAGTAGGGTTAAGTTTTCCTGGAGACTAATAAAACACAAAACACTTGCTAAACAATGTTTCAGTGCTCAGCAATGAGAGCGCAGTTGTGGCAGTGAATGTTCACCATCTCCCATTCATTGACCGGGCCGTTACTGTCCAGCGATAGGGCCACTGAATAATGGGTCAATAAAGGCCAAGCCAGTGCTGGGGCACCTGCTATCAGAGCTCAGCAATAATACCACAATACTGCTGCCGCTCCCCTCAGAGACCTCAGAGCTCGTCATGCAGTCCAATCCAGAGTCTTCCTCATAATAAGGGTCACTTACGAGTCACTGTTAAAAGCCCATTCCAGAATGAATCCAGAATTACACGAGACTTTAAGGCTCCAAACAGCAGCAGTTAAGAGCGAAACATCTCATGTACATTAGCAACACATGTTGAAATAGTCATGAGTTTATTACCAAATCACATTTTAGTATGTTTGACAACACAGATGGTTTTGTTCATGGTGCACTTCTGTTCCCATGTCACACTTCCCACACGACTCACAATGGTTCTGTTGGGAGCTGAAGATAGTCGGAAAATGATATTTATTAAATATAAAAATATATTATTTAGTTAAACATCCATTGATTGTGTTTCGGGTGGGATTGAGGGCAGGCGAACCTGCACCCCTCCTCCAGCTCTGCCCAGCCCAACACCTTCACCTCCATAAAGACAAGGTGCAGGTCTCCTGCTGATAACCTGCTGACTCCTACATCACAGGTCTCCCCCTGAGATCCAGTCCTACATCATGATCAATGTGTTGATGTCATGGATGAGTAATGCCTCTCTACACGTTATCCCAAACACACACGAACACACATGTACATTTTAATTAACACACATTCACATAGACTAGGACAGAGGGAATCATGGGAGTATCATTTACTGTCCAATGGACTGTTCACTACACAGCCTGCTTTTTCAGCTGTTAGCTAGCTGTTATACAACAAGGGTTGTGGAAATATTTGCAAAGCCTGATGTTGTTGTGGATGCCTGGTTTGATTAATTTGTGGACATTTTTTGTAATCTCAATATGCAATAACTCTGCATCTGAAATCACTTTCCTTTCACAAATCGTTCTAAATTGCTGAGTTGACTCCAGTCTGATGTGGGACTGTCCACTTTTCAAATCAAGTACCAATAAATAAAAAAGTTTCAACATTTTTATCAGTTCCCACAGTTTACATAAGCAATGCTCTGCAGTCTGTCTGCACCTCAATCAAGACCATTTTAAATGGCTAACATTAGGAGTTTGGACCTTCATGAAGTATATATAAATAAATCAACTGGCACAAGAAAGATAAAATAGGGATATTTTGAAATAATATAGATGGCAATGTCCTTCAAAGATGTCTATACAAGCTCTATTTGTGACAACGGCATTATATCAAAATAAAAGCGGTGATGAATACATTTCAGACATGTGCTGTGTGCAGGTTAATCATTTTCAGAGTGTGTCATTGATTAGTATTACATCTGGAGACTGGCCTTCTGCCCTATTCCCAAGAGTATTAA
The DNA here is from genome assembly GCA_036877525.1 of Chromobotia macracanthus. Lineage (NCBI taxonomy): Eukaryota > Metazoa > Chordata > Actinopteri > Cypriniformes > Botiidae > Chromobotia > Chromobotia macracanthus. The sequence continues at coordinate 2,494,516 of JAZGTH010000095.1, forward strand.
TGCCCTGTGAATTAGCAGCATTAAAGCTATAAAAGTGTTCATTTGTAACTGCACATCTCCCCCTTCACTCCCTAAAGTGTCCTCCATCTGCTTTTGGGACTGTCGGCTGCAGCACACATGAAGTGAAATAAGCACAACATTTTCTCGTTGTTAGCCTCCAGCTGCATTCATCTGCAGGACATTCAAGGAATAGTTCACTTTGCAGTCTTCTGAAGTCACACGATAGCTTTGTGTAAGGAACAGACCAAACGCTTTTTAACTTGATGGGATTTACTGATATTCCATGAGATTTTGACAATATGTTACAGTAGAAATATTTAAGGGCAGTTTACATGTAATGTTTCAGAAATGTTTGAAGCTACTTTATCTTACTATGTTTGCTCAGCATTTGTTGCTGTGAGTTTGTAGGACAAATGGATGTGTATCAGAGAATTTTCAACAAGCAATTAGTGTCAAGTGTCTTCATTTCTAATCCACTTCACGAGCGTTTAGGCAGATGCACAAAGCCAGTGAAGAAGACTAAATCAAACATGCCCATTGATATCACCAAAGGTCACGACCTGGAAATGATGTCCTCTTTTGGTCTCTAACCTTTGCCTGTGGTAGAGCTGTAAGACGCTGCAGAATGGCAGTGAATATTGGGATATAAGTGACACTGTTAATGTCCTATTTAAACACAATAGTAGAGTCCCGTCACTGTGAGATTGCTTATTGATTGCTTGTTAACTACCTGAATCATGTGATCTGTTTATTCGAGCTGTCCAGGAAATGTGGTTTTTGTTCTGTGAAGTGATGAAATTCTGTCCTGTTCATATATATCACAGCTTGCCAAAGAAAAATGTTATTGTTTAGAGGTGGCCATTCCAAAGCTGTTTCATTTAGTTTATTCAATACTGCGTCACAGATGTGGCTCCTACACTTCCTTAGCATAATCAAAAATGAGACATTTGTTGAGATACAGTAAAACACAGAGGTATAAAATAAATGTGGAAAGCATGAATCAGTTCATTTGATCTTCAAATAAATGAATTAGAAATTGTTAAAATTGCAAACCTTTGATAGCAGACATATACTATATATATATTTATATATAAATTATATATAGCTAAAAATAACTTTTTATTATTTGTATTATAAAATAATGAATAGTATGCAAGATTACTGGTGATCACTTCTTTAAAAAACATTTTTTTTCTAATTTGCTTTCCTTTAATCTCATTGCTGTATTGTTCATTGAATATAATTTTTACTAGCATGCAAATGTGTAAGCGTCCCTGTATTTTTACTTTGTGTATTTCTTCTGTATATACATGCAGATGCCTGCAGTTTATTTTAGTAGTGAGATGAGAAACACACAGCCAGGCCTACTTGCCATAACAGCCAGTTTGAAAGAAAAGCTCTACAGGAGCTACATGTAGAGGTATTGATTCAGTAATATCATAAGAGAGGGGAATGCTAAGCATGAATGGGCTGTTAAAGAGAAAAACGAGAGTCAGAATTCAGAGAGGCTGAATTTGAAAGATTCATTTGAAAGAGTTTTCTCACTTGAATGCTATATTTCTGGCTTCTACACACAGATAAATGTAAATCTCACAATGCACGCAGATGTACACACACATATCCAAAATGCACACACAAATACCTGCATTGTGAGGTTGTGAGCATATGGCTATTAATGACGTGGGTTTCCTGGGGACAATTTTCCACATGTTTCCGGAAGAGAATGCAGACGAAACTGTCTCTCTCTATCTGTCTTTATCTCACCTCTGGCAGGTGTAAATACTGCCTGTAAAGGATTTACATAGTCACAATTCTTGTGAGTACTGCAGTGTGGGCTTTCAAAATGTACATTTTTGGTGTTCAAAGTGTTCAGTTCACATTTATAATAACTAATTTTAGTTAACTGATTGTCATCCTTCTACTAGAAGATACAGTCCATGAAAGGGGCAGTTGTGGCTGACAGGTTAGTGAGTAAAAATGCTGCCCGCTGCTCCGGGTGTGTGTGTGTGTTCACGACTTGCAGTGTGTGTTCACTCTTCATCAGTGATGGTTAAACGTAGAGGTCACATTATGGCTTGGCATATCTGACCGATATGTCTACTTTTAAATGTGAACAGGTTAATAGTTGCCCTCCAATGGCGATGCACAGTGACTGGCTAAGATCATCATAGTTTTTAGTGTATTCTGTATTTTAACATAGCTGGAACACTGTTTTGGCCAATCAGCTTCCAGTATGGGAGCTATGGGAGAGTTTTATAATTCCTGACATGTAACCTTTCCTGTGTCTTTACTGTATATTCATCCACCATTACCATCATATTTACCTAAAAACCCCCATTTGCCACACTTGAGAGATCCTTTTTCCCATCCATTGACATCTGTAATCTGCAGATAATCACACCAACAGCAGTTTTTCTTCCTGCCTTTTTCTTGCAATCGCTTTTTTTTCTTCAGCCTTTTCCTGCTTGTGCTGGTTTCTGGCATATCCACAGGAAATCCGGCCTTCTGACGGGTCATTTAAATGCTGTCTCTCTTTCACGTTATTGATTGGGCGGTCGACTCAGGCGAATGCAGGGTCCTTGAGATGTGTATCAGTCTGGTAAGGGCAGTGATGTCTACCATGAGCTGATACACACACAGTTTTGACCTTGTGCTGATGTGCTAATACCAGCAGAGGAAAACTCAGTGAATGCAAAACATCTGTAGATATTTAAATCTTTAGTATGATCACACTTATTGTTTAATGATTGGTGTTGTTTGCAATAGTGTAATGCATATTCATTCTGAAAGAATGTAGTATGTGTATTCAGTGAGTCAATGATACCAGCGCACACTGTGGAATAATATATCCCACAATGCAATGTTCTTGTCATGTTCCCTTTCCAGTTTGACAAATCAACCAGAATCGAGATCAACTACAATCTTCTCATTATTTAATCAAATTGGCAAAAATATTTTCTGTCTTTCTGATGAATATGGCACGTTAGCATTGCTTCTCTAACCTACAGTGCGGTAATCTCTCATCAGCAACGTCTTTCTCCTCTGTGTGATTAATCTAATAAGTCAAACATGCTTGTTTTATATCTCACAGGCATTCATTTCCCAGTCTGTCACAATCACATCCACTGTTCCTTTCCAGGCTTCTGTTTGTTTCAAATGCTCCTGCCATCAGAGGAACATTCATTAATAACCAGCCTTTGTTCTGAGAGATTTCCATTATCGCAGCAGAAATATTTCACTTTGTGTTTTCATCCATTAACACGCCAGCTTAATGAGCCACTGGGATTCCAGAACCATTCATTCAGACATTAAAACAAATACAATAGACTGAAGACCAGAATTTTGTTTACAGAACTGGAAAAATGTGTCATTTTCTTTCTTTTTTTAACTTTGATTCATGAGATATACCCCAGAGTGGCGTAATACCGTCCCCTCCCCTGCAATATCCAGAAGAGTTATGAGTTTGTCCACTCACAGAGCACTGCAGCATGCATGGCCTCCAGGTAAGTGGTGGTTGGGGGATGAGACCCTGTTGCACATGACTTGCACATGATGTTGAAATTAAAATCAAGTCTCCTGTATAAAAAGTGTCTCTAGCCCTCTGACTTGTGGTCAGTGTTGCAGTGCTATAAACCCAATTTAAGAGCTTAAGAGCGAATTAATATTCAATCTGCCATCAGTGCAGGGAAGACACTAGCTAAAACGTTAACTACTGTAGCCAATAACAGGCTATTGTAATAATAACTAATAACTAGGTACATTTTCAGAAGAAAATTAGCACGAAGATAGCAAGTTTTAGCCTGATAGATATATTGAAATGTGGCTTATTCATGATGTTATGCAGTTGCTAGGGTGCTCTAAGTGGTTGCTAGTGTGTAGATAGGAAGATGCCAGGGCAATACCAAAAGCTACTGACAGCCTAAATAAAATAAGCTCACCCACATATCTCTACAATGTTTAATGCTGAGATATGGCTTATTCATTTCATTACAAGTTTGCTAGAGAACTGTAAATGGTTGCTAGGGTGTAGACAGTTAACAGGATAAACAAATAGACTGAATGTGTGTCTGATCAAAAGAGCCAACTCTCTTGATTCTGGTGCTGAGATACAGCTTATTTATGTTGGTTGCTAGGGTGCTCTAAATGGTTGCTAGGGCATGGCTGGACAGTTTCCATGGTGATAAATAAAGACTACATTCCAGTCTGAGTCAAAAGAGTCCCAGACCACCCACTTGTCTCTGTGATGTTCTGATGCTTCTCCCCTTTTCAATAGTCTATGGGGTGGTTGCTAGGGTACTGTAACTGGTTGCTAGGGCGTGGCTATGAAGCTGAAATGTCAGCATTTGTTTCTGCTTGCTAGGCTGAGCGATATGAGCCCACCCAAGTCTCCACGACATTCTGATGAAGAGCTATGACATCACAAAGATCTGCCCAATGTTACTTGTAGTTTACATTCTTTAAATAACTTTATCAACACTATAATCCATAGCAAGGCAGATATAGCAGTCAAATTATATAGCCACTGTACTAGCTGGACACTATTGCATAGACAGGGCTGTGTTGTTATCCTGTGTAACTGTGGTAAACACCACGCTTGGTGGCCAATCAAATTTGTATCAGTAATAGATGTTAGCTGTTTTGTCAGTAAAGCAGTTAAGTGATAATGTGTTTGCAGTTATGCGTATCGACTTAACAGATAGTATTAACAGAGGAAAACAGACTGGAATTTCTCCTCTGGGTAAACTGAACACATATAGCGTGATTTCAGCTTTCAGGATAAGACTCGTGCTGATGATGTCACCATCATTATTAGACTAGACATTAGATTGCAAAATGAGGCTTTCACGTTGTTGGTTTAATCAGATTGCTCGACTGTCAGTTTCATGCTTCTTTACATACACTCTTAAATTTAAAAAAGTGCTTCATGATGCCATGGAACGGGTGTCCAGTCCTGCTCCTGAAGGGCTTAATTAGGGTTGGCTAAACTGGGTACCCCTGCCATAGAAGAACCATTTCTGACAGATCATTTTTTAAAGAACCTTAACATTCATAGAACTTTTCTGTTTCACAAAAGGTTTGTAGTGGAAAAAGGTTCTTTAGACTACAAAATAGGTAAGAAAGAAATTCTTCTATGGCACTGAGTCTGTCACCCCTCATTCATTCCTAACAGGAGAGTTTATGTCATTGCTGCTAGTCCACATCTGGCTGCTGGTTTTTTAATCTGTTGTGCTCTGGAGTTCTCAGTTCACATCCTGACTGTCTGAAACTCAACAGCATCTGTTGACACTGCTGATGAAATATTTCTTCTTTGTCTTTCTGGCCATCGTTCTGTTTTATTAAGTGCTCATGTTAATTCAGTCCAGATGCAGGAGTGTGTCAGCACACATCAGAAAGAAATCTGGACCTTCAGTGAAGAAGGTGTGCTGTTGAAGTGAGGTTGGATGGTCAAATGCAAAATTAATTTATGCAAAATAACAAACTTTGTTTTTTGGCATGATTGTTTTCTCAAGTCCTTAAAGACAACATCATGGACAACAGGATTTTAAAAGGGACAAGTCAATACATACTATTAACAATACTACAGTGTGTAGACTATAATGACACTCATTTACCTACAGTTTTTGTAGTATGATAGACGTAGTTTAGAACAATGTCACTTTGCCATTAGAAAAAAGCTAAATGAGTCTTTAATTCTTTGATTTTATTTTTTAAATAAATGTCACTTGACAATCACAGATGACATAATGTGCGACAACTCTTCAAAGAGATGCTTCATGATGCCATAGAAGAACTGCATGGTTCCATAAAGAACTTCCACAGAACCTTTCTGTTCTCACAAAAGGTTCTTAAGACTATAAAAAGAACTATTGACTAAATGATTTTCTGGGGAACCACAAATGGTTCTTTCATGGCATCGCTGTGAAGAACTCTATTAATTTAGAGCATTATAGTCCTTTACTCCCTCCACACACAGCCAAGAGAGGCTCTCCATCTCACTGGCTCAAATCTGATTGTGCTGCTGTGATGAGTTGTGGCCCGGGGCCAGAAGCAGGGGCCCCAGAGCGGAGCCGTTCTGTTCCCTCAGACACTCACTGGGCCTGTATTCGACACACCAGCGCCTCACACCTGAGAGTGTCTTAATTAGGGCTCGCAGTGTTCAGCAGGTATGAACAGATGTGTGGTACAAGAGTCCCTGTGGCAATGTGATCCAGAGCTGTGAAATTTTATAGCGTTTAGATCAGGCAAACTGGTGTCACGTTAAATTAATACAGCGGATAATATGACGTATGGAATTGCAGACAAACAGGATTAATGGCTTGTTTTGGATTTCAACAGGGTGGGGCTGGATGTTTCCTAAAACTCGTGAATTCCATTACTGCTTTTCTTCAATTAAATGTACTGCTGTCAAAATAGTAATAGTTGCGTATAGTTATGTAGAAGACTGACATATGGGGTCTTGCCTGGGAGCCCAGTCGCCTTTGAGTAGTAGAAAAATGACCAATGGACATTGGCAAGTGAGATCTGCATGCCAAGCCACTCCCACCTGGATGGGTATATAATCTACAGATGGTGTTCCAGGTGTTAGATGATCATTACTGGCCCCAGTCAAAGGTCCACTCACATCTTTACAATACACGTCTTTACAATGCACATCTTTACAATACACGTCTTTACAATACACGTCTTTACAATGCACGTTTTTACAATGCACGTCTTTACAATACACGTCTTTACAATGCACGTCTTTACAATACACGTCTTTACAATGCACGTCTTTACAATGCACGTCTTTACAATGCTCGTCTTTACAATGCACGTCTGTACAATACACGTCTTTACAATGCACGTCTTTACAATGCACGTCTTTACAATGCACGTCTTTACAATACACGTCTTTACAATACACGTCTTTACAATGCACATCTTTACAATGCACATCTTTACAATGCACGTCTTTACAATGCACGTCTGTACAATACACGTCTTTACAATACACGTCTTTACAATGCACGTCTTTACAATGCACGTCTTTACAATGCACATCTTTTCACACTGTACTGCTCAGGTTTATGGGGGTTACAGGTTCGTTCAATCATGAGCAATAATAATGCTAATTTTCTGTCTCAACAAATGTCATAATTATTAGCGAACTCTCACCTTTTCAGAGGCTCCAGTTGTGAGCTAAAGTTTCAGGTCAAATCATCTTGAGTAGACTGTGAGACACTGAGGTGAACTGTGGCTTGAATCAGCTGCAGATGGCACAGAATGAGGAACTATGAGGAACTTCTGCTGGATAAATGATTGAAGTTATTGTCTTCAGTGCAGATCATCAGAGCATGTGGGCTCTGAAAGGAAGTGACACGTCTACATCTGTTGGGATTGTGCTCTGGAATGTGTGTTAGTTCCTCAAAGTTGAACATCAGAGACTTTCTGTGACAGTTTCCCAACAGACTCCCAAACATTTGTATGCGTGGTAACCTCAGTCTCCACACAGCTGAGCCCCACTGGACAGTTCACAGCACGAATGCTGGGTTCAAATCCTGCTGCAACTTGTTATGTACTTGCTCAATTAATTTTTGTTCATTTTTTGTTCAAATTTTTGTTCATTTAAAAGAAATGATGGATTGCAGATTTATTTTTATATTTTTATCCATTTTAATAAAAACAAATAATACATGGTGAGCAGGTGACAATTATTTCTGGGTGATTAATTCCCTTCATCGCAATAACAAAAGTGACTCAAGTACTTGATTTGCCCTACAAGCTTGAAAATAACTGCTCTTTGTTTGGGTGACCAGCATAGCCAGTCGGATTCCAGGGAACACTGTGGCTTCAGTCATCATATGATGTTTTTAAGGGCCTTGATTTCATCCATGTCTTCATGCGAGTGAGATGTTTGTGAGGCAGGCAGTCTCTGGTGTGTTTCTGAAGATGAGTGATGTCATGGCTGATGATGTAAGTGCTCTTTATTTAGAGTCTTTATCTCACAGCAGCCTGCAGTAACTGAGGGAGTATTCCATTTCTCTCTGCGGATGGGACCGGGGTGGGGGGCATATCTCTTACAGTGAGGCCCGGGTGGCACAGCACAGATCTCTTTACTTAGTAGTTAATTGATCGAAGTGAGGAGGATGTGGAGAGGGTGAGCGCTGGGCGGAGGGGTCGAGAGGTTGATGGGATATGTGTTCTGCTTCATAAGGGGCGGGTCAGTGTACTCACTCACCCCTGTACCCTGTTATTGATCATGTAATGGTACAGTCCACAACCCTTAACCCTCCAATCTCACCTGACTGTCCTGCACACTGCCACCTAATCTGCAAATTCACATACTGAAGGACATACTGAATGTTTATGGGACGAAAACATTGAATGATGATTTTTTCATCTTCAGATTAACTTTGACATTTTTTGCATGCAGTCACACAGAAACAAGTGCTGTAGTATCATGGTTTTCATGTGTGTGTGAGGATGTGTGTGTGTGTGTGTCTACCTGTTTGTATTGAATAGTCCCCATTAATAATTTAGCTGCATGGCTGCTGGCTATTATTACAGAAAATAGTGCAGAGCGCTTGGACACATGCCTCCTGCTTGTAAGTCAATAGAGAACCAGAACAGAACATCTCAAACTGCTGCAGACGTCTCAGCTTTATATCTGTCACTGCATCTTCTATGGGACATCATCTGGAGTTATCAGTGTTATTAGTGTGAATGTCACGTCATGAGTGAAGCTGATTGTTGTCGTTGATATTATTAGCTTACATCAGAATGACTGTATACAGTCATTTTTAAACATTAAGTTAGAAACGTCCAGGTTTTTAAATATTGTAGTAACGTTATTGCTTGGTTAAAAGAACGTTACTTAACCGTTTGTTCAGTCATATCTCATCTGATCTCAATCAACTCAGTTGTTACTCAGTTCTCTCTGTTTTTACTCTCTCTCTGTACTATGGAAGTCATTTGTTTCTTTTCTAAATCTGCTGAGGGCTGTAGCAGTGTGTGTGTGGAAGGGTTGTGAGGTGAAGGGTTCAGATTGAGGGCACACTTTGACCAGTTCTGTGTGTGTATGCACGTGTTTGATACAGTCTTGTCGATACGATGTCTGAGTGGAGTTGAAATTGTTTGTCGAGTTAACAGTGGTTTGATGATGTCACTATCAGTGACCTGGGGAAAATTTGCCCCCCGTGCGGCAGGAATTGCTAAAATGTCACCTGTGCAATTATGAACTTCAGGCTCCAGCGGTCTGCTGCGTTTTGTTTTACGTCTTTCAGAGACACACACAGCCTCTTACACATGGATGAGAATCCATCTGAACACAGGCTCTCTCACACACACATGCATGCATCATACTTATATTGCAATCAGAAATGCAAATCATGATCATTTGCATTTTGTCTGATAAAGTCATTCATGTTTATGTTGATGTTTCAGGTTCTGTGTGTGACCTGCTTCTGTGTGTGTGTATCCTCAACAGAAATAGAGCAGTTACTATGACGATGAAATTTCAGCTGCATAATTTATTCATTAAGGGTAAGACAGCATTACATCACCGTGCGCTCACTGTTTTCACGATTTAGTGGCACTTTTCCACTTTTTGTTATTGGTAATGTGGCTTTTGATAGGGCTGTGTGGAAACGGCTTTTTGGGTTAGTGTGGAATAAATGTGGACAATCAGTGGAAATGTTTATGACACTGTTTTTGTGGCACCTGCCTGCATTTGTAAATGCTAACAAATCTGATATGGTCTCAAAAGCACACAAATGTTTCCGGAGCGTTTGCAGACTTGCCCCTTTCAACATAACAGTCCAAATAGGCTTGTAGTCTGTGTATTGTTGATTTTGTTTCTCTTTTGAAAAGGATGATAGAAAGAGAAACGAAAAGAGAAAATTCTCAAGAGGCATTTATAATTCATGGCTTTGCTTAGTGGCTGGAAAAATGCTATACAGCTGCACGAGTGTTCGGATGTTTATTTGCTGATATCCCCTGTTCCTCCACACACCTCCACTGGCTTTACATGCCCAGACTGAGTTTACACGCAGCCAAAGTTAGGTCAGCACATGAGCATGGTTCTGGACAAACACACACTTAAATATACATTGTCCTTTTATTGGAACTGTGCAAAAGTTCAGAAGTTTGAGTTTGCTTTAATTGAAAATTGGTACACTTTCTTTTTTTGAATTATGTGTTGGAAACTTTAGCTTTATTGTCATTTATAAAAGGCACGATATGTCATTTTTACCATTAGAAGTCACATTTTTAAAACAATAATAAAGGCGAAGCTTGATGACGCTGTGAAGGAGAGTGGAAGAATGAGAGATCCCTCCAGCATCCAGGAATGATAGAATCAGTCACAGGGAATTCACGAATCATGTTCACCAATGACATAATGAATGAAATTTTATTACCTGTATGTTTGATCACACTATTTTTGTCATTCCACAAGGAACAATGTTTAATGCTAAATTACTACTGATATGTGATTTTATATGTGGTACTTTATATGTTTTATTATTGTGGGTTAATGCTGCACAGATTTTTGTTTTCAAAACAATAATACTAAAACTAAAAGGTGAATCAGAGGCTGTTGAGAAGCGCTGGATCAGTGAATCAGAGGCTGTTGAGAAGCGCTGGATCAGTGAATCAGAGGCCGTTGAGAAGCGCTGGATCAGTGAATCAGAGGCTGTTGAGAAGCGCTGGATCAGTGAATCAGAGGCTGTTGAGAAGCGCTGGATCAGTGAATCAGAGGCCGTTGAGAAGCGCTGGATCAGTGAATCAGAGGCCGTTGAGAAGCGCTGGATCAGTGAATCAGAGGCTGTTGAAGCGCTGGATCAGTGAATCAGAGGCCGTTGAGAAGCGCTGGATCAGTGAATCAGAGGCCGTTGAGCGCGCTGGATCAGTGAATCAGAAGCGCTGGATCAGTGAATCAGAGGCTGTTGAGAAGCGCTGGATCAGTGAATCAGAGGCCGTTGAGAAGCGCTGGATCAGTGAATCAGAGGCCGTTGAGAAGCGCTGGATCAGTGAATCAGAGGCTGTTGAGAAGCGCTGGATCAGTGAATCAGAGGCCGTTGAGAAGCGCTGGATCAGTGAATCAGAGGCCGTTGAGAAGCGCTGGATCAGTGAATCAGAGGCCGTTGAGAAGCGCTGGATCAGTGAATCAGAGGCTGTTGAGAAGCGCTGGATCAGTGAATCAGAGGCTGTTGAGAAGCGCTGGATCAGTGAATCAGAGGCCGTTGAGAAGCGCTGGATCAGTGAATCAGAGGCTGTTGAGAAGCGCTGGATCAGTGAATCAGAGGCTGTTGAGAAGCGCTGGATCAGTGAATCAGAGGCCGTTGAGAAGCGCTGGATCAGTGAATCAGAGGCTGTTGAGAAGCGCTGGATCAGTGAATCAGAGGCTGTTGAGAAGCGCTGGATCAGTGAATCAGAGGCCGTTGAGAAGCGCTGGATCAGTGAATCAGAGGCCGTTGAGAAGCGCTGGATCAGTGAATCAGAGGCTGTTGAGAAGCGCTGGATCAGTGAATCAGAGGCTGTTGAGAAGCGCTGGATCAGTGAATCAGAGGCTGTTGAGAAGCGCTGGATCAGTGAATCAGAGGCTGTTGAGAAGCGCTGGATCAGTGAATCAGAGGCTGTTGAGAAGCGCTGGATCAGTGAATCAGAGGCTGTCGAGAAGCGCTGGATCAGTGAATCAGAGGCTGTTGAGAAGCGCTGGATCAGTGAATCAGAGGCTGTTGAGAAGCGCTGGATCAGTGAATCAGAGGCCGTTGAGAAGCGCTGGATCAGTGAATCAGAGGCTGTTGAGAAGCGCTGGATCAGTGAATCAGAGGCTGTTGAGAAGCGCTGGATCAGTGAATCAGAGGCCGTTGAGAAGCGCTGGATCAGTGAATCAGAGGCCGTTGAGAAGCGCTGGATCAGTGAATCAGAGGCCGTTGAGAAGCGCTGGATCAGTGAATCAGAGGCTGTTGAGAAGCGCTGGATCAGTGAATCAGAGGCTGTTGAGAAGCGCTGGATCAGTGAATCAGAGGCCGTTGAAGCGCTGGATCAGTGAATCAGAGGCCGTTGAGAAGCGCTGGATCAGTGAATCAGAGGCTGTTGAGAAGCGCTGGATCAGTGAATCAGAGGCTGTTGAGAAGCGCTGGATCAGTGAATCAGAGGCTGTTGAGAAGCGCTGGATCAGTGAATCAGAGGCTGTTGAGAAGCGCTGGATCAGTGAATCAGAGGCTGTCGGAACGCTGGATCAGTGAATCAGAGGCCGTTGAGAAGCGCTGGATCAGTGAATCAGAGGCTGTTGAGAAGCGCTGGATCAGTGAATCAGAGGCCGTTGAGAAGCGCTGGATCAGTGAATCAGAGGCTGTTGAGAAGCGCTGGATCAGTGAATCAGAGGCCGTTGAGAAGCGCTGGATCAGTGAATCAGAGGCTGTTGAGAAGCGCTGGATCAGTGAATCAGAGGCTGTTGAGAAGCGCTGGATCAGTGAATCAGAGGCCGTTGAGAAGCGCTGGATCAGTGAATCAGAGGCCGTTGAGAAGCGCTGGATCAGTGAATCAGAGGCCGTTGAGAAGCGCTGGATCAGTGAATCAGAGGCCGTTGAGAAGCGCTGGATCAGTGAATCAGAGGCCGTTGAGAAGCGCTGGATCAGTGAATCAGAGGCTGTTGAGAAGCGCTGGATCAGTGAATCAGAGGCTGTTGAGAAGCGCTGGATCAGTGAATCAGAGGCCGTTGAGAAGCGCTGGATCAGTGAATCAGAGGCCGTTGAGAAGCGCTGGATCAGTGAATCAGAGGCTGTTGAGAAGCGCTGGATCAGTGAATCAGAGGCCGTTGAGAAGCGCTGGATCAGTGAATCAGAGGCCGTTGAGAAGCGCTGGATCAGTGAATCAGAGGCTGTTGAGAAGCGCTGGATCAGTGAATCAGAGGCTGTTGAGAAGCGCTGGATCAGTGAATCAGAGGCTGTTGAGAAGCGCTGGATCAGTGAATCAGAGGCTGTTGAGAAGCGCTGGATCAGTGAATCAGAGGCTGTTGAAGCGCTGGATCAGTGAATCAGAGGCTGTTGAGAAGCGCTGGATCAGTGAATCAGAGGCTGTTGAGAAGCGCTGGATCAGTGAATCAGAGGCTGTTGAGAAGCGCTGGATCAGTGAATCAGAGGCCGTTGAGAAGCGCTGGATCAGTGAATCAGAGGCTGTTGAGAAGCGCTGGATCAGTGAATCAGAGGCCGTTGAGAAGCGCTGGATCAGTGAATCAGAGGCTGTTGAGAACGCTGGATCAGTGAATCAGAGGCTGTTGAGAAGCGCTGGATCAGTGAATCAGAGGCTGTTGAGAACGCTGGATCAGTGAATCAGAGGCTGTTGAGAAGCGCTGGATCAGTGAATCAGAGGCCGTTAGAAGCGCTGGATCAGTGAATCAGAGGCCGTTGAGAAGCGCTGGATCAGTGAATCAGAGGCCGTTGAGAAGCGCTGGATCAGTGAATCAGAGGCCGTTGAGAAGCGCTGGATCAGTGAATCAGGGGCCGTTGAGGCGCGGTGATCAGTGAATCAGAGGCCGTTGAGAAGCGCTGGATCAGTGAATCAGAGGCCGTTGAGAAGCGCTGGATCAGTGAATCAGAGGGGGCGGGATCAGTGAATCAGAGGCCGTTGAGAAGCGCTGGATCAGTGAATCAGAGGCCGTTGAGAAGCGCTGGATCAGTGAATCAGAGGCCGTTGAGAAGCGCTGGATCAGTGAATCAGAGGCCGTTGAAGCGCTGGATCAGTGAATCAGAGGCCGTTGAGAAGCGCTGGATCAGTGAATCAGAGGCCGTTGAGAAGCGTAGGTGGATCAGTGAATCAGAGGCTGTTGAGAAGCGCTGGATCAGTGAATCAGAGGCCGTTGAGAAGCGCTGGATCAGTGAATCAGAGGCTGTTGAGAAGCGCTGGATCAGTGAATCAGAGGCTGCTGTCGTTGAGAAGCGCTGGATCAGTGAATCAGAGGCCGTTGAGAAGCGCTGGATCAGTGAATCAGAGGCCGTTGAGAAGCGCTGGATCAGTGAATCAGAGGCCGTTGAGAAGCGCTGGATCAGTGAATCAGAGGCCAGAGGTTGAGAAGCGCTGGATCAGTGAATCAGAGGCCGTTGAGAAGCGCTGGATCAGTGAATCAGAGGCCGTTGAGAAGCGCTGGATCAGTGAATCAGAGGCCGTTGAGAAGCGCTGGATCAGTGAATCAGAGGCTGTTGAGAAGCGCTGGATCAGTGAATCAGAGGCTGTTGAGAAGCGCTGGATCAGTGAATCAGAGGCTGTTGAGAAGCGCTGGATCAGTGAATCAGAGGCTGTTGAGAAGCGCTGGATCAGTGAATCAGAGGCCGTTGAGAAGCGCTGGATCAGTGAATCAGAGGCCGTTGAGAAGCGCTGGATCAGTGAATCAGAGGCCGTTGAGAAGCGCTGGATCAGTGAATCAGAGGCCGTTGAGAAGCGCTGGATCAGTGAATCAGAGGCCGTTGAGAAGCGCTGGATCAGTGAATCAGAGGCCGTTGAGAAGCGCTGGATCAGTGAATCAGAGGCCGTTGAGAAGCGCTGGATCAGTGAATCAGAGGCCGTTGAGAAGCGCTGGATCAGTGAATCAGAGGCTGTTGAAAGCGCTGGATCAGTGAATCAGAGGCTGTTGAGAAGCGCTGGATCAGTGAATCAGAGGCCGTTGAGAAGCGCTGGATCAGTGAATCAGAGGCCGTTGAGAAGCGCTGGATCAGTGAATCAGAGGCCTTGAGAAGCGCTGGATCAGTGAATCAGAGGCTGTTGAGAAGCGCTGGATCAGTGAATCAGAGGCCGTTGAGAAGCGCTGGATCAGTGAATCAGAGGCTGTTGAGAAGCGCTGGATCAGTGAATCAGAGGCTGTTGAGAAGCGCTGGATCAGTGAATCAGAGGCTGTTGAGAAGCGCTGGATCAGTGAATCAGAGGCCGTTGAGAAGCGCTGGATCAGTGAATCAGAGGCCGTTGAGAAGCGCTGGATCAGTGAATCAGAGGCCGTTGAGAAGCGCTGGATCAGTGAATCAGAGGCCGTTGAGAAGCGCTGGATCAGTGAATCAGAGGCTGTTGAGAAGCGCTGGATCAGTGAATCAGAGGCTGTTGAGAAGCGCTGGATCAGTGAATCAGAGGCTGTTGAGAAGCGCTGGATCAGTGAATCAGAGGCTGTTGAGAAGCGCTGGATCAGTGAATCAGAGGCTGTTGAGAAGCGCTGATCAGTGAATCAGAGGCCGTTGAGAAGCGCTGGATCAGTGAATCAGAGGCCGTTGAGAAGCGCTGGATCAGTGAATCAGAGGCTGTTGAGAAGCGCTGGATCAGTGAATCAGAGGCTGTTGAGAAGCGCTGGATCAGTGAATCAGAGGCTGTTGAGAAGCGCTGGATCAGTGAATCAGAGGCTGTCGAGAAGCGCTGGATCAGTGAATCAGAGGCCGTTGAGAAGCGCTGGATCAGTGAATCAGAGGCTGTTGAGAAGCGCTGGATCAGTGAATCAGAGGCTGTTGAGAAGCGCTGGATCAGTGAATCAGAGGCTGTTGAGAAGCGCTGGATCAGTGAATCAGAGGCTGTTGAGAAGCGCTGGATCAGTGAATCAGAGGCTGTTGAGAAGCGCTGGATCAGTGAATCAGAGGCTGTTGAGAAGCGCTGGATCAGTGAATCAGAGGCTGTTGAGAAGCGCTGGATCAGTGAATCAGAGGCTGTTGAGAAGCGCTGGATCAGTGAATCAGAGGCTGTCGAGAAGCGCTGGATCAGTGAATCAGAGGCTGTTGAGAAGCGCTGGATCAGTGAATCAGAGGCTGTTGAGAAGCGCTGGATCAGTGAATCAGAGGCTGTTGAGAAGCGCTGGATCAGTGAATCAGAGGCTGTTGAGAAGCGGTGGATCAGTGAATTCACTGGTTCAGCACTGGTTCAGTGTTTAATTTAAATGAGTACTGTAGCTGTTCTCTCTGGTCATGAATAATAGAGTTGAGCAGTCCTGTGCGTGCAGTATGGCATTGTTCACAGTTTGTGTCACAGCAGCTCGTGTGTAACTAGGCAAAACAAAAGCTTTTCAATATTTCAGTGTGTTAGAGACACACGCTCAGACCTTACAGACACAACACACTGAAACATACAAAGCTTGACCAACAGATACAGATAACTGTGGATAAATGCATAGAACACAAATGTAGAATTTTTATTTTTATGTTTTATTAAAAACAATTTTATTTTACCTTTATTTTTATTGAAATAAAAAGTTAAAAGAATGCTGCTGTACCCAGTAGTTTACAAGTCAAACACAACACAATGTTACTAACTGCATGATGTTTCTTCCCCTCACTGGTGTCTGTGTTTGATACAGAACTCTTGTCTTGAAGTTTCACTTCACAACCAGCCTCTTTATCTTAATGTGTGTCTGCCAGAAGCTTTAGTGTTGTAAAGCTGGTGTCTGTGGTCCTGGATGGAACCATTGGATAAAAATGATGATGATACTCAGTTCTGTCAGAACCCTGAAGATTGTGTTCTGTAGCTTCATCCAGATCTCATCCTGGTATTATTATGCAAATGGTGCTTTGATTCTTGTAGAGGCCGGGGCCTCACAGTGAGTGTCCAGCTAATTACTCACTGCTTAACTGGATGAGACGCAACAGATTTAAATCAAGCTGAAACAACATCTTCCGCTTGACAAGACAGAGGTGAAATAGGTCACCAATAGGAGAAAACAGACAAACAAGTAAAGTTTTAACCATCACTTCACCCCATGTCTAAAACCACGTTTACCAAGATAAAATCACCGTAATGCATATGTTTATCACAAGTGGCTTATTGGTTTAATAAAACTGCTGCATTAGAAGTATTATAAAATGTTTACAATAAATACATTGATTTTATAATTTAAAAAAATAAAATGAATTATTTTCGTTAAGTAATAAAATTCTTTAGCTTAAATTCTGGCTGTTTACGGTCACCAAGAAACTGTAAATAAAATAGTTTTTATCTGTATTTTACAAAGGTTTTGAACCCTGCTTATCCTATTCAGAATTTTATTCTTATTCTAGTCAGAATTTTGTAATCTATTTTTATAAACTAATATTGAAATAACATTTTTTAAAACATAATTTATTACAAATACTCTGTTTTTCATTTTTTTAATTTCTTACTCTAATCAAAATATTTAAACAGAATATTTTTTATAACTGGTAACCAATTTATACTGCTGATTTACATCCTACATACTGATGAATACATCCTCAATATGACAGCACCATTTTTAAAGGAAATGACATCACTTGGTGGAAAGTATCAGTAAGTATTAGCAATGAATTTGATGTTTTGTGGTATTAGTTCATTTGTCTCTTCAATCCTGTTCAATAAAATAACTTAAACCATTGACATTGATTGTAAAAATTCATGTAATTCACTTCATGCAGACTAACTTTAAAAATCTCACTGAGAAAGAGAATTTCAGAATTTCACCTTTAGCTCTCATTATTTCTTGTAAATGTTCATGTTGTAATTAATGAAGCATATTTCTGAAAGCACTATATTTTTATATTTGTTAACGCAAACATTATGAAGTCAGCAGTAATAATCATGTTTTGCTGATGAAATATAAGGCAGTGTGATGTGAGATTCAGAGGAGAACTGAGGACATGAGTGTTCTGGGCAGCATGACACCTCCTCTCAGCCCATATGAGCACGTTTAATCAATGTATGGATCCTGCCATCTACTGCCAATACTGAAAACAACATGCAGCAGCTGTTAGCTGAAAGCTGTTCATTCATCAGCACACTCACACATTCTGAATGAGAAGTGTATGGAAATGATGAATAATTCATGCATCATGCAAGAGTTTGTAATATTTAAGGATCTGATTTTATAGGATATGATTTCTTGCAACTTTAAATGTGAAATGGTTTGTTGCATTTATTTGCTTTAACCAGTTGATTTCAGGATAATTGTTTATAGCGCTTGTTTGTTTGTGACAATAATTAAATTTCATGTTAAATTAATTTACAAATGGCCATACAAAATAA
>JAZGTH010000095.1:2515000-2657500 GCA_036877525.1 Chromobotia macracanthus
GAGTGTTTGTGCTTTTGCAAACTAAAGACATCGCGAGTGTGGTGTGTCTTTCTCTGATAGAAATCTTACACAATTTATATAGCTTTCAGACATTAATTAGGCCCATAAAAGCCTCTTCTGGCTTTCAGAGTAGAAATATGACAAACCAAATACTTTAAAGTTTTGTGAATCATCTCACGCAATATGGGTGATGAGGAAGCTCGCAGTCCATGAGGAAGCTTTTTATAAAGTAATGCTTCACCAGAAATGAAATTCTGTGTAATTACAAACCTGTATGACTTTCTTTATTGTTTTGAACATAAAGGAATTTCAAGGAATGTTTTTGCTGCTGTTATTTTATATGAATGGGACAAGCATTCAGTGTAATGTGATCATTTGTGTTCAACAGAAGAATTAAAGTCATATGGGTTTGAAGAATGAGTAAATAATGACAACATTTTCTTTTTGGCTGAACTATCCCTTTTATAGCGAAGAGCGTCTTTTTATGAGTCCTGCCGGGCTCAGGTTAGGCGTGGCGGCCGGAGCGGTTTTCTGATCATAATAGTACATCTCTTTTAGGGCCTGTCTGCATATGACCACAAAAGCATGAGCTTGCCCTCAGTGGAGAGACAAAGCAGGAGAAGACAACATTAAAAGCCAAAAATAACGTGTGGAGGAGAAACAGGCTGAAAAAGAAAACATTCATACTAGCAGTAATTCTACTGCATTCTGTGTACAATGTAGTTTTCTCAATTTATACTTACATTTACAAAAAAATGTATTGTATGATATAGGGCATATTGACAACGGAAGAGCACATTGCATTGTGGGATGCAGCGTTCTACAGTGTGCTCTGTTTTATGCACTGCACCTTTTATCAAATGTATGAGGTCACACACTGTTCACAGCAGATGAAGCTGTACATTCACCAAGTGTCAGACAAGTGTTCATTTAACACTCACACAGTGTTTGTAGGAGTAACACCTGATGACAATAAAGCTGTAATGTTTGTATGAGTAGAGTCAGGATGGAGGTTGTGTTTGACTGATGGTGAAGCAGAAGATCTTGTTGACAAGCAGGTTATGAGGTCTTCATCAAATCTGTGACCTTCCACTGCAGTTCCACACAAGGCTCAGTCTGCCATGTCATCAGGTGACAGCTTTCCCCTTCCTGCCCCCTTAGAGCATCTCCAGGGCACAGAAGACCACAGCACTCCCATCTCCCTCCATCAGATCACATCAGATTCCAACCTACAGCCGGAGCCAATTAAAAACACATGAAACACTAATGAATCTCCCTCTCTCTCTCTCTCTCTCTCTGTCTCTCTCTGTCTCTCTCTCTCTCTCTCTCTGTCTCTCTCTGTCTCTCTTGCTCTCTCTCTTTCTCTCCCTCTCTCTCTCTCTCTCTGTCTCTCTCGCTCTCTCTCTCTCTTTCTCTCTCTCTCTCTCTCTCTCTCTCTCTCTGTCTCTCTCCCTCTCTCTCTTTCTCTCTCTCTCTCTCTCTTTCTCTCTTTAAACCCATTGAACCTTCTTTCCTTTGTGGAACAAAAGGTTCATACAGCATTTAAATATCCCAGCTAACAATTTTAGATTGTAATAATGTTTCACAAAGGTTTAAATTAACCAAAAAAAAGTAAAATATTATTTTGAACGTTTTAGGAACGTTCTACTAAAAAACGTTCTACTAAAGTTCCTGCAAGAACTTTTTGCTAACTTTTAGAGAATATTGACCAATGTTCTGAGAACATTCCCTGTTAGCTGGGACAACATTTAGATATAGTGTCTGTACAACAAGAACAGGCCACAGGGGCCTGTCATTTTATTCAGCTAAATTAAAACACTGATGCCACATTTACCCACAATCAAACTCATTTGGAGTTTCATTTAACTCTGTCGCCCACCAAAGTTTACCAACAGGCTACTTCCGAAATAAATAATTCAATTTAATAATAAAAGTGTAAACTGAATTTTTACTTTATCTGCAAACTGCCAATTGTGACTGCACAAAAAGCCACAAGCTCTCATCTCAATTCCTGCAGCACAAAGACTTACATAACCTATACAGAGATCTGCAGCAGATCCATCAGGAAACTTTCAACAGCACAGCTCAAATAATGGCAAACATGATAAGTGATACATTATTAGCTGATACTCAGTGTAATGTTCCATGATTTCTTCTGAATTCTATAACATGAGATGATCTGCTCGCTCATGACGACTAATAAAACACATTGTGTTATAAAAGCTCCTGTAAATGACATCTGCTGTGATCTGCCATTCATCCCGAGCTGTAATTAACCTTGCTTATAGAAAAGCTGCTTATTTGAATTACTGCATTTTAGTTATTTAGGAAGAAAATCATTTTCTCGGCTTCATATTGGATGAAATATTGCCAGAGACATAATTTTTATTCAGAAGCAGCTCTGCGAGAGATATTATTCAAATTACCTTTCCTAGGGCAAAATTCTTCTGAAATATCTCCAGTTTGATTTATCATGCAGTGATAGTGAGAGAATGAAACATGTGAGGCTTTTATTACGAAGTGGAAACGTCGTCGCTGCCGCATTAAATGAGTCCGACTGTCAGATATGAAGAGCTGTCTGTAATAGTGAAATATTACAGACGTGAGTCTGTCTGCGACTGCCAATTACACCGGCTTTATAATTCAAGGTGATTTAAAAATTGTGATTTGTCTTATTTGATCTTCATTGTGCACTGCTCTGTCAGCTGTACCTTTATAAACAAATAACAAATAAATTTGGTTTTGCAGGAAGCTGAATGTTGAACGTAATCCAACAAGATCAAAAACTGTAATCACAACTAAACCTCAGACTTATAGACTGATTGTCCATTTACAGTTGTGACTTTGGAGATACATGATGTTGTAACAGTAAACACAAACATTCATGTGTCAGATCTGTGTCTAGATTTTCTCGGCACTTCCAAACCTTACAGATCCTCTCATATTCCTATAAATCTTTTGCTCTAAAGACTTGCTAAAAAATGTAGAAATTAAAAAATTTAATTTTTGGATACCTATTAATTTCTTTACAAAACTAAAATGAAATAATAAAATGTAGCTGAACTGTGCATTGTGTTAGCAGCACAAAGGTTGTGGGTTTGATTCTCAGGGAACACAAGTACACAAGTACTGATAAACTGTATAAATTGAATACACTGTAAGTTGCTTTGGATAAAAGCGTCTGCCAAATGTGTAAATGTAAAAACATCCTTTGAAATGGATGAGCAAGAAATCCCCAGGATACTGTTTAATAAGCATCCAAGAACACATCTCACAAAGTCGGCTGTGAAAATGACCAGAGTATGCAGAACTGTAATCTTAAAGGTAACAGTTTAATTTTTTATATATATTTGTGATCGCTAAATCCTCAAATTTCTTTGCTGTTATTTCTGTTTATGACTATATTTGTTATTGTTCTATTTGAACTAATAGTAAAGCATGAGTATGTGTGTCCAAATTCTTGAGTGCTAGTGTATCTACATCTCACTGTTTTGATCAATACATTTCAGTTATAGCACAATGACAACAGTTTGCTGTTAACTCAGCTCGAAAATCATTTTCTGCAGAGACAAGAGAATTATTACTGCTTTTTATGAGCTGATAAGTGATAAGCAAACATTTTGGAGTCACTGAAAACTGAATTTTCCATCATTCTATTTTAAAAGGAGGCTATAAAGCAGCAGACTCATTTGTGACTGGTTGCCCTTTAAGACTGTCATGTTATATCACCTCACGGATCACATTTTACGAGTATGTCATTAAAATAATCTCAGTGTTTTACACACAGACAGATGTTGAGCTTTAAAAGACTGATGATGGTTCTCTGAGGGCACATCAGGGTATTTGTGCTTTGTCATTCAGAGTTCTGTTAAAAACAGACTCGCTCAGTTCAAAACTGTCGTTAACATTATTAAAATCTCATCACATGTTTTGCTTGTCTGCACTCCATTATGATTCATTTAAATAGTGTCATGGATTATTAATGCACAGTGGCTGCAAAAAAATATTGATATTTAAACACTTAGAAAAGTCTGAATAACATGGCATTAGGTTACAAAGCATTAGATAACATTTGTAAAAGACCAATGAAAATGTCCATTGAACTGAAAATATGGTAATCCACTTTACATCCATTAGTTAGAATTACTAAAATGCTTCAGGAAAGTTCATTTAGGTTTGAGAAAACTTTTTTATTATATAATGACTTTCATCCATTTTCCAAATGTGGATTTCTTTGGTCCATTCAACTGTCAGCCCTTCAAACCTTAAAGATGCGCCTCTTTTACTGCATTTACTGCAGTTTCTCCTGCATCGGCTCCCATCACTGAATTATTGAGTGTGTCATCTCTAGCATGTTCTCACAATGTGAATCCTGTTCTAACTATCGCTCGTTCAGAAAATGAACCTGAATATTTGATCATCTGTATCTCCTCTTCAACAGAAAGATCATTTTGGAATCACATGCTAATTTTCATTGCAGCTCGTCGCAGTGGCATTTCAATATCAGTAACTGGAGAAATCATTCAGATCAGTTTGTTTTTACAGTATAAAATAATTTGTTGCCGTAAAGCAACTGGCGTTACCTGCTGAGCAGAAAAAAGTAACTGTCTTTAATATCTGAGCAGAAAAAACAGTAGATAAGTGATCAGACTGAACTAAATATGACTCTGATTCCACTGTTAAATGTTTCCAATGCACAATTAGTTTTAAATATTTATGTCATCATCTAAACAATTCTAAAAGGTTAATGATATATATTTAGTATGATGATATACATAATGATATATATTAGATTTTTTATGTCAAATTTTCATTAAAACCATAAAAAACTGATCTTAACAGAACGGTATGTTTATAATATGTCTCGCATTTAGTAAGAATAGAAGTTACTTCACAAAAGTGTTTTTTTAATGCAGTGTTTTGGAATTTCAGTGTCATTTGGCCAGAAAAATAAAGTTATTTCCTGTCTCCTAACTGTGAGCATTATTCAGTGTGTTGTGTGTCGTTGTTGTGTGTAGACAGAGTAAATGAATGAGACTTAAGGTCACTGTTAAAAGTAAAGTAAAAGTCAACAGCACCATAAATAAAGCAACTGAAGTAAAAACAAGGTTAGTTTAATTTGACATATTGTGAAACATTAAAGCCATGAATGAATAAAGATGAGATAAAACCGTGTGTCAACCCCAATCCAGACATTTGTGCTCTCCAAAAGATAAATAAGACAGAAATATCTACAACTACAGAACAAACAGCAGTGCCTCAGAGGGGAAAGATCCTTGGTTTGTAATCTTACCTGTCAGTCAGACAGTCTCTTCCTGTGTAAGTGGTTCTTGGCTAGAATTAAGCTACAAAGAGGATCAGACAGTATGCCAAAGTGTTCCTATATGAGATCAACGTAAAGAACTTTGATGAGATCTACTGTTTATTAACTTAAAAAGGTCCAACATTGTTCATGACTTAATCAGTCAGAGCTGTTATCCAGATAATACCACTATATAGTATATGCACCTGTCTTCTTAACCCCACGGAAGTTCTGCTGTGGTGAAGAACCCTATAGACCCAGAAATGGTTCTAGATAAGCAGGTTTATGGTTGAACACTAGCACACGTTCATTCTCTGTTCTCTCCTCGACCTCTCCTCTCCTTCAGCATGCAAATCAGACAGGAACAAATGTCCCGAATCAGCGGGGACCCTCGACCCAAAGTGCTTAACTCCGCACCCTCCCCTCTCACTCATTCTCTACTTTCTGATGTTCTTTAAATGAGCTTTCCAACGCCACTTCAATTTTACAAGGCCATTATGGGGAGATATAATGTGAGGGTTAAATATATCGGGGCAGACGTTATGTGAAAATAATTAGTGCTGATGAATAATGCACTCATTCAGCTGATGAGGGATGGTTAGCAGGGTAATGGAGTGCAGGAAGGCAGCGGCTTGACAAATGAAATTAAAATATTTAAACACTGCTTTATGATATTACGAGTGAGATCTCATCACCATCATCATCATGGTTGAATCTCTCTCTGTTCTCTCACCTCCGGCACGGAGCTTACAGCCATTACCACTGACGGTTCTATTCATGTGACACGCTAACGGTAATGCCACATCCCAAAGTCACATGGCCCATCCATCACCATAGAGACAGACAACATCAAAAGAAGGGCAAAAGCTCACCAGGACTCACGTGTGCAGTTAGATGTACATGCACATGAGTTTTAGGAACCTTTAACACGTCTCAGTGTTTTGGAGCATGTGGGATAACAACACTGCTATCGCAGAACCATTTGTTGGTCCACACAGAACCTTTCAGTGAAAGATTATTTAAAGAACAGTAAAGTGGACTATCAAAAAAAGTGTAGTTATTTATTCTAACAATTAAATTGAATAAATCTGGCTATTTATTAAACATGTTTTTCTTGTACCATATTACTGTCATAATCTTTAAATAAATGCTGCTGTGTTTCACACCATGCAAAGCAAACCCTTTAACTATGGTAAAATTACCACAATGCAGTGCTATACAAGTAATACAGCACAGGAGTTTAAATCTATTTCCCCTCTGGGGTAACTAAAGTATATCTATCTACAGTGGATTGAGACAGAACAGAAATACGTAACATTAGATAGATTCTCCTCATCTCTGCTCTCTTTAAATACTCATCCATCCTCACCATGAGGTATCAGAGAGCCTGTAATACACCTGCATGAGGCCCACAGAGTTATTTATGAGGGGGAGACGAGGAGCGGCACAGCCCACCTCATTCCCCTCATTACGATCACATTTTACACCCATCATCTGACAATGAAGTGGCTGTACAATAAATCCTGTTTCACAGCCATTTCCCACTAAATTGCCTCTATAGAATCAATATAGCCGTGTCAGGATAAATGACAGCGTGTCGATATGTGTGAGGAGACCAGCAGTCAACAGACACATCCTACAGGTAGAGGACAGTTAGGGTACAGGGTAACGGCTGAATAAATTCACATATTTTTATTGAGTATGTACAGGTCATGATTCAGCACAATACTGAGGGCTCTCTAGGCAACTGATTGTATTTTCTGATTTTGACAAAACTTTTGATCTTTCAAGGTTTGATATGTTTTTCATAGGTTTGATATGACCTGCAGATGGAAACAGGACACACAACAGGAAGGTCGGGGTCACACTGGGTCAACAACAACAAAGACGTAAAGACACAATAAAGACTCTTTTAATAAATTGTTTAAAGTGTATTTGCCAATGCTTAGAAATGTTATCTTTGTACTTTCACTTTGTATCTTCGTATCTTCATACGTTTCATACTATTTTCAAATGTTATATATTGTATTTATAATTTTAAAGAAACATTTAATGAATTTTAGCTTTTTAAGCTATTATACCATGTTAACTTATTGCCCCACAATAGAAACGTCATTGTCTCCATTTTAGTATGAAAATTATTTACACACATCAGTGACCTCCTGTAAATGTAATAATAGTTTATAAAAACACATACTGTTCCATGTGCTATTGTATAAAACATATACACAGTGCAATCATATTAACACGGTACTCTCCTTGTGTCTGTGCATATCCTGAAATTCTAGTGGAAATACTCTGAGATCTTTCCTAATTATCTTTTGCATGGGATGCTGCATCCATATTACTGTCAGCCAGCACAACATAAAGAATGTTGAAAGTGGTACAGAATAGTTAAGCAGTGCATAGGAACTACACATTATTTTGTATGTGCTGAATTGATTTTCGAAAGTTTAGAAATGTTCACCTCTTAAACTCTAACTGTAGGCCTGTTAACTACGGTAACTGATCTTACTGTATATAATAACTGTTATAATGAATGCATTGTAATCAAGCGCCAATGTAGCAGCTTCCGGCACAACCAAATATATGAGCTTTGTGGTCTTATAATCTTAATGTCTGGGAGATGTGGTGGACCGTATATTAAAATGAACAATTGCAGTATGTGAGTCAGAAAGAATCATTACTGGCCTTGAGCTGACTTTAGAGTGAAGCTGATATTTCTGAGCAATAGAAAAAAGCCGAGGTCGGAGGGAGAGGGAAAGCATCGTCTCAGCTGGCACTTTTTATTAAGCTCATATTTTGCGACTGTCATCGGCACTCCATTTGACTTGTAAAACAGACCTAATTAGAGGCCCCAAATATTCCATTCTCACATCAAATGTTAAGCTACAGTAACAGGCTCCTCCGTCCTGGCTCTCCTCTCTGTCCCGTGCCTCCTGCTTCACTACAGCCTCCGATTACCAGAGAAATGAGAATTACTGCAAAACAATTTACCCTTAATGTAACAGTCATATCTGCACAGGGACACGAAAAACGACTCAAATATAGTCGTATTAATAATACATGCTTTAATTAAACGGCTCAAAGGTGCATATATGTGAGACAGGAGACACAATCTCCACACACAACATCTGAACAGACAACCTTGTGCTCCAATGAGCAGTCAAAGAAACCGTGATAATAAACAAGGTGTTCAATGGAATACAAAGGTCACTTCACATACAGACATCTGAGCAGTACATGATTATATATCCATGAAGTGTCTTGTATGGTGTTGCTCATCACACAAGACTCATTAAGTGCAATGGGTGAAGCTGAATATAAATGTAAAATTGGTAAACACATTTACAGAAGCACTGGATTACAGATCTGGGGCATTGTGTATAAAAATTTGTGTAGATTTGCGTAATCATCTCCTCTAAGTGTGCGTATATGCAGTAAAAAGTGTCTTTACGTGTGCACATATTTACAGTTACTATTTTTATAAATCTCAATATGTGCGTGAAGAATTACATTTGTAAGGTTTATACAACAGGCCCCTGGTCCCACTAATGCTGGCCTGTAAGATTTTTGTTATGTCTGATCACACCTCTTCTTTATAAAACACCTCTGTTTATAAAATAAACGTTTATTGCAGGACAGAAAACACGCCAAAGTTTATTAATTAGGGTTATGACTGAAAATAAAATATTTATATTACAGGCACCAGATGAGAAGAGAGGAAATACAGTTCTGGTGTACTGGAGCTCTGTTCTGCAGACATGAATGGACACAGATATACAGCACCACACTCAGAAACACAAGCATTAGTGCATGTCTCCCAAATCCGTCCTCTCTAATTACTGTGGAAGGTGTGAGACCTCACACAGGCCTGTGTGTGCACTGTTATTGCTACGGCTAATAAATTGTGTGCTACATTGATGAACTAATGCAATTACAGGCAGGGTCAGAAAGTCAGCTAATTTACAGATAGCAGCGTTTGGGGAGGGGGATGTTGAATGGCCCCTGGGGGCCTGATACAGTCTCTTTATTTCAGCTCGGAGTTTAAAGCAGTACAGCAGAATTGATCTTTGAACTCGTGTGTTTGTGTATTCCCATCCTGAAATACAACAGACACAGTCAGAGGTTGAAGATTCTTCTTCAGATAGCTATCAAGCGATTCTTTAACCATAACCCACAAATGACTATGATAATCATGTGTTATATTATAGTAAAAATGTTTGTTACTAATTGTGTTTTTTATACAGATTAAAATAAGGGTTGTACATCCCAGTACAAGTATTAACATGTTCCTCTACTAAAATTCCAGGGTCAAAAACCAATGACAATGTGACATTATGACCTTTGACACATCCTTAACCTTCCTTACAGCCTGTCACATCACATCTGTACAAATCTGTATGTCAATACATCATTGGCTTTTCATTAGGTGCTGAACATACACGCCAGCAAAGCTTAAAATGTGATAGTATTGAGTACATTTAATTCTGTTACTCAAAAACATTCAGAAGTCCAGCAGATCCCATCATGTCACATGACCCATCAGTCAGAGAAGTGAATGTATGTGCAGCACACTGCTACCCAGTGATCCATCACAGTTACACAGCACATTTCTAACTGAGGAAACTCCAGCTACATGCCAAGAGAAGAAATCGATGTGTTCATCTTATAAATGTTCCTCTCAATGACATGAGCGTGTCAATCATAATATCACTGACATTAATAAGGGCACAACATCTACTCCTAAATGTCTTTCACTTGTATGCAATAAGCACATCATATGCCAGCAACAAACTACATGCACGTTAAATAAAAACAGCACTGCAAGTACATACACAGACACATTTATGCAGACTGAGAGCTATAGCACTCACTCTTGAATGCTTCACATCGGGTTCTGTTGAGTATTTTTAACACAACTGATGGCTGGAGCTGCTGCAGTCTTCAGTCCTATGGCACAGAGATTCATGTACCCATGACACCAGTATCTAGTATGATCCATTGCCCCCAACAACACAGGGCCTATTCCCAGAAGCCCCTCTGATTTATGGAGCTAATTTTGCGGTGTTGCTGGGGAGTCTGGGATTTGTGGTTCGATCTGAGGGCAGCCACTGTGAAAGTTCAAACACCCAAAGCTTGGGTCAGCACGTTTACTGAAGGTGCAGAGTAAGACAGATAGAGAGATTATTGACAACTAATGCAGAGAGGAAAAAACAACAACGGTAATCTGTCATGCTATCAAAGTCCCTCATACTTCATTTTTTCCTTATTTTTTCCAGGTCAAACTGTTTAATCCTCAAACACACAACTATAGAAAAAATGACTTTTCTTTTTACCTTTTATGTTGTTGCTGGAGGTCTCTAATGCAGAAATAAATGTTGTTATAGCCCCACAACTGTAGCCTAATAATTACACAATAACGATAAACAGACAATTATTTTATAAAAATCATTTTTTATAAACATATGTTCAGATTTTTTTTACACAATCTGATAAACTGAATGAAAACTGCTCTGTTTACAGCCATATTCAGTTATGACAGTCCCAAAAGCAGATCTTGTCCTCCAGGAAGCAGAGGTGGACATTGCACTGGCAGCTTGTTGTTTTAGTCTTCAGCACAGTGTCTGCAGAGAGACAAACTTTCAGAAGTTCTTCAGTGGAGGGAGACGCATCATTAGTGAATGCTTGACCTAGTGTTGAAAAATCTTTTCTCATCTGTTGCAGGACATGGTCTTGGTTCTTAAATTGTTGTTTTGATAATCATCAGATGGGCGATTATTGTTTTTTTATATTTCTTTTTCAGTTCACAGGCATCTCCACATTTCTCTTCATCACTTGTATCAGAGTCCATCTGAAATTCAGTGTTCCCATTCTGGTCATCAATGACATCACAGGGATGAGACAGGCCTTCATGGTTGGTGGCTCTCTAAATTGTTAAAAAGCGGATTATTTTTCAGGCTAAATCATTTCAATGTAAATCAATCCCAATCATACGTTTTAAAAAATTCACTCATTCCACAGAAAATTCCACATTCAACATACAACTCACTTACATATACCCCCCCACATTCCAGAAAATGATCACCCGTCCCAGCATGTTTTATAAATAAGATATGGAGAGTTTTAAACACTTAATGAAATATCTTAAAGATATTCAAATAAAAAAATTTAAATTAAAACAATGTATTCCCTAATTCAGCTTGAACTTATTAAATATTCATTACATTTTATTTCAAACCAAAATTCTAAAAATGAACTTCAGATTTGTGAACGATAAAAACTATAGCTTGTTATTTTACTTCTGTATCATCATATACTTCTGTGACAGGTGAGGATTCATCCATGTAACTTCCAAGCTGCACAGGCAAATTTTGCTGCTCTTTTACCCAGCATTGTAAAATGACAACATTGACATAAGCTCAAAATATAACAATATAAAAGCATTCAGCATTTGCTTAAGATCTACATAATATGTCAGCCATTTAACTTAAATGTTGATTTATCCAGTCCAGTGAAACGATGATTCAAGGCAGGTTGTGTGGGTTCATGGCCTGCTAAACAGGCCTATTTACAGTATTTACCATGAAATAACACTGCAAGGGTGAACAACAGAACTTATTAGTTATGTAAATGTGATCTTAAAAGAGAAAAAATATAGGAAACATATTAGCGCTTTTTGGAAAGCGCAAGAATTGATGTTGTAATATTACAACAGCGGGCCTTCCAGGGTTAACATACATACTCCATAATTCTATTTTGTAAATCGTTCTTGCGCTTGTGAAATACTTTTAATATCTGGTGTAAATTTCATATACTAACAAATATTTATTAAGTAAATATATATGAAACTACCTAAAAAATAATTATTGCACATCTCTCTGAAGTAGCTCAATTTGATTGGTCAGTTGCACAAACTGTAGTCAGTCGGATAAACCATCACACATCCTGGATTACGCGACTTCAGACGTCCTGAAGAAATAAGTACACTTCTGAACCCAGAGCAATTCTACTGGTTGAAAGAGCTCTTAATGGGTACTTGATTCAGTGCCTGATTAGAAAACTACTAAATTGATTTCATATGTACAGTTAGCCTGCTAGCTTTGCTCAAACTCTCTACTAGACGGACTCACCGACACAAAGCAGGAAAGGACATAAAACAGGCAGCATTCAAAATATCACTGTCATCATGGCCTATCTACTTCTATTTCTGAAGCATTTTACCCAGGTCAAGGAAACTAATTCTTCCCATTTCGAAATATCCAAATAAGAACATGGAGCCCCATCAAAGATTTCTCTTCAGGCCTATGATGATGATGAAGTGTTGGAGATTTAGTCTCAAGCTGAGCTCTGCGTGTCTGGCTGAGGGGGTTTTGTTTTTTAAAGGATGGCGAGATAAACACTAAATTAATCATGTTTTGGCTGAACTTGCCGAGGACTGAAATTTGCTTATGGAGGCCCGTGATCACATAAAATATTAAAGACTTTTTCTCAGTGCTGGCAGGAGAGTACGAGACACGGGCCCGCCAGCCCTCACAGAACATTAACAGTAACAAACAGACAAGAACAATTGGAGATGGTTTTAATGAAACAGAAATGAATAAACAACAGTTCTGCTTTATCACAAATGAAGATGGGTTACATATAGATTGAGAGTAGACCAGAATGTGACTCTGCCTTCATGAATTTAGCAGTAACAAAATCCAACCAGAAATAAACAGAATAAAATCTTGAGACTGACATCACACACGGACCACTTGTATTTGAATTCTAATTTTTCAGTCACACCATTTTCTTCACTTGTTAAGGAATAAACACATTTATCTTGGTGACACAAATTACAGATTACAGAGTCTTTACTCTGCTCCTGTCATTTGTAAACATGTTAACTGAAGCTCTCCGACACACTCTAAACTTATTAGCCCACGTTTCCTGCAAGAAACCGGACTCAGACGCGCCGAGCCTCGGCATCACAAATACATCACTTCATTACAAA
The DNA here is from genome assembly GCA_036877525.1 of Chromobotia macracanthus. NCBI lineage: Eukaryota > Metazoa > Chordata > Actinopteri > Cypriniformes > Botiidae > Chromobotia > Chromobotia macracanthus. The sequence continues at coordinate 2,528,299 of JAZGTH010000095.1, forward strand.
GCAGTTGGGCTGCGGGGGTCCACGATACGCAAGCCCCCAGATTAAATAGCCCTATTTAAAAATAGCGATTTGCATCTCTCACATACCAATCATCTTTACCATACCAGACCATCTCCATAGTAACAACACAGTAACTGACCCAACATAGCTTATTAAAATGTTATATTACACTGGATGACAGGTCAAAGGTCAGTTTTTAACTAGGGAGGAATGGGGCATACAAACACCCGCACACAGTTTAGGCCTGATGGTGTATACAGGGGAGATCAGGTGGGGTACTGCGACAGGAGTGCTGCATGAGGCCATGTAGGAGGGGATTGTGTCCATTTACGAGCCCCCTTGCTGGGCCAAGCGAGGTTTAGTCAGTGGGGGTAAAGCAGAGCTTTGACACACTCTAAGAGCAAATCGAATTTCTCACAATTAGCCGAGTTTCTGTGACAAGCACAGAGGTAGGAGAGCCACATCACCGACTGTTACGGCTATGATTGGGTAATTTGTTTTCCGCTATGCAAATGCGATTCTCCGGGATTGTGGGTGGCCAGATGCAGGGAGTCCGGATGGCGTGTGAGGGCATCAGGGGTCGACAAATATTGTAAAAACAGGTTTTAGTGTCCTGCAGGAAAAATTTCCTGGTAAGTGACAATATAATGGAGTGAAAAACCAGAAACACCATCAAGAACATGATGGAAGGGCTTATTTACCAGCGTTTGGGTTTTGTATTCAGTGGCGATTTGACAGTACAAGCTTCATCCATGATCTGTTATCATCCACCTAAGAAACAAAACAGTTCAAATTAGTCTACTAAAAAAAATACGATTCCAGATGTTAATAAAAATAAACCTAAAAACATTTGCTTACCTCTGTTTGAGCTGCTTATGTGACACCTACCTGCTCATACTGTGGTATGTGATGATTAAGTTTGGAAATTTGCTCTTTTGGTGAGGATTGGGGGGTGGGGGTTGAAATGGTCTTTATTCAGCTGTTGGGATGTTTTTTTAATATTACTGCTCATGCAGCAAAGCTTTCATTTGTTTTAGTTTCAGCTGATTGCTTTTCTAGACCATTTCATTGCTTTATTTTTACATCTGATAATGAAACCCAGGAATCCAGAAGCAAATTCATACAAACCATTTAAAATTCATACATAAAATATGTACACAACAGCTATCAGGCTGATTAAACTAGTGAAAGCATAAAACGTGTTTTCTGCATGTTTGCATGTAGAACTGCATGTTTCTAAAAAACTGCAAGTTTCTCAACATACCAGAAACATTTCTAGAATTACTGGAAAAGAATCTCAGTCGACATATTTGACCAATTAAAAAAAACGATGCAGCCGAAAGCTATTCAAAAGCTATTCTGGGTTATTTTGACAATACAAAATCAAAGAAAACAAAAAAGAAATCTCTCATATTATTTTACATAGCTGAAATTCACAGTCTGCTGATAGAAGTTTCACTGCCCAGGTTTAATATGTCAAATAAAAAGCTAATGAAATTAAAAACAACCATTTCCAAAACACACAACAGTAGATGTGAAGTGTTCGGGTGGCGGGCGCCTCATCTTCATCTGCGCCACGAGCGTGATTCATTATCGTCGTCCTCCTCGTCATCGTCCTGCAGCAGAGAGTCGTCCACCAGAGAATCCTCTGGAAACTGCAGCCAATCGGAAAACAGAGGCAACATTTACAGGTGGTCAATCACAAATAGAGCAGAGCGGTAAACACAACACTGTGCAACAGTACAAATAATTGGGCATACCATTATAACTATCTGCTACACCATTCAGCATAGCAAAACAAAAATCAAGAAATATGAAGTAATGCAGTAACACAGAACATTATATGCTCCAAACATGTTATTAGAGGTACTGGGCACAACATGAAATGGGGTTTAGCACTTCAATAAAGCCGATTTCATATAGAATTGACAAGCTGTCAGATTTGTGTACAACATATCAGTTACTGTGCAGGCTATTTATTTTACATATCTGCCATTGGTTTCATAACACTTTTACTGTATGAAGTCTTCTGTGGTAAACTGTTTAGCGTAAAAAGTCTTATATAATGTGAAGCTGTTGCACAGACTTATGAATAATCTAATCTTTTAATTTGTCTCTATGAAGTTCCTAATATAAAGAAAAAATAAGATCATGATTTAGTCTAAAATGCTTAAATTAAAATGATGAAAAGACATTCAACCAAATTATTATTTAAGGAAAGTTTGTTGTTGAATCTGGCAACACCCATGTCGTGACAAATGGAACTGTGATGATTCATACTGTGATCAGATATTGGGGTGGTGCTGCCACAGCTGATCTGAACGCTAGACTGATGAAGAACATACCTCTTCATCCTCAGGTTCAGCCTCGTCTGGGTCTGTTGTGTTGAGGGAGGCCGCAGGTTTGTGCCAGGCCAAGCGCAGTTCCTGATTATTTAACCGGACACCGTGAATCGCTGCCTGCCAGGAAGTATTTCAGACACAGTATTATATTCAGACACAGTAACTGTGTGTGGATTGACATCGTATTAGCGTTGCATTAGCCATGTGTCAGTACCTGTTCTGCCTCTGCACGACTTTTGTATGTGATGATGGCACTCAGACTAGAATCCTCCATGTGGCAATCCTCAATCTCTCCGAATTGCTGGTGGGTAATTGAATAATCAGTTATAACATCATCAAACCTCACCATAAGCAGTGTGTTGCTCTTCAGCATTACTCACTGCAAAGTGTGGCAGTAGGTCCACACGATCCGCCTCGGTAAAGCCAATGATCTCTAAAGCTCTGGGCCGATGATCTACCACAGCGTGAGATGGAACTCCTCTCCCACGGCCCCGAATGCCTCGGCCCCTGCTCCTCAGGGCCCCCCGACCCCTGGTGTGGGCCCCCCTCCCACGTCCTGGAGTAAGAAGGCCTCTTTTGGCAGCCTGGAGGAGACCATAAGATTGCCTCATATATGCTTCTAACACAATCATATAATTTGAAAAGTATTATAGTGCCACCCAGTGGACACTGTGAGAACGAGCGTGAGAAATCAACAGCAGCTAAATTAAGCACAAAAGGATAAGACAACTAGCCTGCTTATTGTCTTAAATAAAGGTCTGTGGGCTTATGGCTAACATCATTAAACGGCAAAAGAATGCTTATAACCTTTAATTGAAATGTAATACATTTTCAGACAATGTAACAAAATGTTGCACAAATGTGAAAACAGCATTAACCAATAATACCACGTTCCACTTTTCATTATCCAATCAAATGCTGCTGGATATAATCAAATCCCACTTCACATAATTTCTCTCAAAAAATTAAGTTTCACTTTACATAAGTGATAAATACAGTTTGATATCCAAGTTAGAGAAAAGTTTGGTCTAAAGCGGCAGAAATTAAGTTGAAATACCTCTAACTGTAGTTGAGTATATTTAATCTTGAGTTGTGCCGTGTCTTCTCCTGCCTGCATCTTCTTATAAAGGTCCAGCTCAGTGTCCAGAAGCTCCTTCTGAGCCTGAGAAGAACAGACACAAACCAGGACTTGAATACTTCCTGATTGTTTATTTCTGTATTCATCAATGACAGCACCACTGAATCCACAGCAAATTAACATGTATGTATGAGTATGTACAGAATCTGCGCTGAATCTACAATGAATCTGCGCTGAATCTACAGTGGATTCACAGTTAAACTGCACCAAATCTACAGTGATCCTGCACTAAATCTGCAGCAAATACGCAAACAATCAATTAATTAATCAATCACCGGACATACACCGGATCTGCAGTGAATCTGCACTGAATCTTGTGTGTACCTGAGCTTTACTCTTCAGCGTGGTCTTGAGTACATTAGCACCGGACAGTTCTTTGATCTCCTCTTGTAGTTTGGTGATGCTGTTGGTGAGGGTGGTGAGCGTCTGCATGATCTGACTTTTATCTTCTGCCTTCATGGATTTGTTCTTCTCCAGTTTGGATATCAGCAGCTACAACACATACACACACACACACACACACACACGTTAAAGCCGAGCTTTTAATTTACAGTCAAGTTTATTTGTCTGGCACTTTTCACAATCACACTGCTGTGTCAAGCATGTGGAATAGAACATTAGAGAATACCTTGAATATATATTTTTATTTAATGGTACAATGTTAGAACAACAACAACTGATACTGATACTAAACAAAACTATTTTGCATAATTAAATGTACTTCAATTATTACTTGGTTTGCAGTTTCCATGGTAATAAAGCTGTTTTACCCATACCATCACATCAAACTGTGCAACATTTTCTCTTTATCATTCAGACAGCGTATTACCATATCACAGAGACAACAACTACTGACACACCTTTTGAGTCTGTATGTGTTTCTCCAAGATCTCCTGTTTCTTCTTCCTCACATCCTGCTGAAGCTTTAGCGCCTCCTAGTGCATGAACAACAACAGGAGCTCAAACTAACACATTAACAGCAGATAAAGAACAGGATTTGCTCAAAGTTGAACATTTTGCTTGAACCAGCTACTTGCAAGCTGCTTTATCCCGCTTGTCCACACAAACCTGTTTTTTCTTCAAGGCATCTTCTGAACTGACAGCTGATCTGAACGGTGCCCCCTTCTGGCCAGCTTTCAGTGCTGCTGGGTTATAAACCGTCTTAGTAAGGCCAGTAGATGTAGAGAACACCTGTCAGGAAATGTGTTTTACCATGATGCATTATTCCACAAAGCTGTAAATCACTTTCTCAATATGGCAAACTCGAACATGATTGGCTGGCTTGGAATAAGGTTTCAATTTTTTTGTTCATTTGTCATTACATTATATCTGTCAATACAGTTCTGTTTACCAGGTACCTGTATTAAATTGATATAATACAGTAAATTCTTTTTTCCAGCCAAATATTATTTTAAGGTTGGATAACAGATCAGCTCCTTAACACCACATAAACAAAAACTGGTCAGTTGTCTTGCCCAGAATGAGCTGCAGTGTGGACCAGACCTTAGGCTCATGGTCAAAAGTCCAGCTACACAAGACTACCAGAAAACTGACCTTTCCTCCAAGTCCTGCTGGTTTAGAAAAGCCCAGACGCTCTTTCACTGAAGACTTGGTTGCGTTCTGCAGACAACAGAAACACATGAGATCTAAGATGGAAGTTAATCAACTGATTTACATTCTTACAAATACACCAAGGCCACAGACACAATGAAGAACAGACGATCACCTGTTGAGCAGTGCTGGGGTCCTGCGAGGATTCAGGGGGGGCTGTGGGCATGGGTCCAAGTCTGTCTTTGACTGACTGTTTCAGCACTACAGGCTCCTGGGCACAATTCTACAGACGTCAGAAATCACATATGATATCAGAGCCGCACAAAACACATATCTGTACAGAGTCAGCGTACAGTGGCCTCAACTACGTGCTAGAGGTGTCACAATATACCAGTACTGACAGTAACTGTGGTATTAAAAACCATGATTATTGATATTGTGGTAGTACTATACATATGATAATATTGTAAATAATTCAGTGCCAGTATCTGGTTGACATTTCAACACAGTAGGAGGAGCTACTGCATCTGTTTAACGTTTGCCTTAAACGCATAAAAGAGTAAAACTCTCAGCTTCCCTACACTCATATTTTAAGTGTGATTCACTGGTCAAAAAATAAATTTAAACAAAATTACAAAAAAATAAAATTAATTAACCCTAAACCTAATTAAAGATTAATTTGACTGATAGCATTATTTTAGTTTTTTTTTTTATATTTCAACGGATCACAATAGTACCATTATTGTGAATTTTGGCCATGATAATCGTGTAGTGAAAATCTGATAATGTGACAGGCCTGTTTATACAAAACTGTTGCTATGGTTTTTAAACGTTGATGCTGAATGTTAAGGAGCCTGTCTGGTCTGGTGTCAGTATGTGGCTGCGGGTGATTTCGTACCGCAGGCGGCGCGTTACGTGCGTGTTCTGACGCATCCTCTCTGTGCCAGTGCACCCTGATGAAGCGGTTGTTCAGCACAGCCTCTGTGCTCTGCATGGCCCTTCTCGCCTCTTCAGGGGTCGCAAACTGGATGAGCGCCCCCTCTCTGTCATTATTATACGCCACCTTTCACAGAGGACATGAGGGTGAATGTCAGCACCTCACAAGCGGTGGATGTGTCACAGTAACCTGCTGACGGCAGGAAGTGTACCTGGAGGTTGACGATGGTGCCGAACTTGCTGAAGTGCTCGTTGAGTTTGCTGATGTTGTTGAGGTCTGGAGGAATCTGTCTGATGGCCAGTTTGGTGTTTGCTGAGTAGAAGGGAACTCCTCTGTGAAACCCGTGGTGGTTGGGTTTGAAGTTTGGTCTGCAGAGCAAAGGAAGAAACATCTCAAAATACAAACATGCAAGTGAGGTTACAGAAAACTGCTATAAATGTGTTTATAACTAAAACAAACATGACTTAAAATAGGATGCACGTTTTCAGCGAAATATATACAATGACACTGCCACAAAGAAAAAAAAAAATCAACTTATTCCTTATTTTAAGTCATTACTAAAATAAAATGCATAATAAAGCACTGAAACTTTATATTATATTGACGTCTTCGGATGTGCTCATTTTTGACTGACATACTGAACAGAAACCTGATACAACTCAAGATTTTATAACCCTCAGATCTGCTCAGTTCATGGTGTCGTATCAGAGGAGGTTCAGATGTAATGCTGATCTCACTTGTCAAACCAGGGTTTCTTTGAAGGAATCCCTCCATCATGCAGGCCTGCTCCTCTCTTCCTGGAGTCCGATTCTAAAACTATACGCACACTGCTGCTGCTGGATATTTTCTCTGAATGACACATGCACAGCAAAGACAAAGAAAGCAAATTATTAAGCACACACTGCACACAGTTCTTCAGTAGAGTAGAGAGAACAGTAACTCTCTGTTACCTCTAGGGGGCAGATCCACCTCCCCCATGGTTAGGCCAATCAGGTTGGGTCTCTGAGCATTGACCCGGTGTCTGTACATGGGTCGTGAGGTCATGCTGGGGGCTTCAGGATTATACATGTCTGGCTCAAAGGAGTCTGCAGAGTATTACAACAAAAAAGCTATAACTTCATAATTACAAAACAACATTATTTATTACACAGCTTTCTGAACACTTGATCCTGAGTGGTCAATCACAGCATTCATGGGTCAATTATTTTATTACGAATTATTTTTAGTTATTTTTCTCCACATCTGTGCTGGTTTCATGTCCCTCGAATCACTCTATGGTCTCTTATCATGTAATAAAATAATTTAAAGTGAAAATAAATGTGCAATGTCAATTTCTTTACTTATTTGGTGAGGTAGTCATGCAATAATTATTACTAAATAAACCCAAACAGACTTAAAGGGATGTTTGACCACAACTGCATTGTGTTACTGGATTAGAGATGAGACACACCCGACGTGAAGAGGGGCGGTGGGGGCAGAGTAATCGGGGGCCGGACCCCAGATGTGACTATAGTGGGCACAGAGCTGGTGATGGAGTTTGGAGGTGCATCCATACCAGAAGGCTTCAGGGCAGGAAGAGGAGGAGGAGGACCTGAAAGAAACAAAAAAAAATCAAGTTGAGGGTCAGAAAGATTATCTTTAGACTGGGAGATAAAAATCTTTATAATATTTGACAAAACAGTGTCCACTAAAAAAAAGTAGATTAACGCTAGGATAAGCAGTTTCATAAAGGCTAGCAAGAGCAAGCTAGCTTTGAAAGTGTAAAAGGGGGAGAGATCCCACCCTCCTCTCAGAGCTCTCTCTGTAAAGTCACGCCTCCTCCAAAACACAAGCAATGACATCATGTCTCATTCCCCGGTGGGCAGCATTACAGTACAAAGCACGTAACATTTCAATAATGATAAACGTATAAACAAATGCAATGATTGAACGAAGATTTTATGGTCATGAGACTTCCACAGAAGATTTAATTTAATATTTAGGCCAATTTAATCATTGATTGCTATCAGGATAATCAACCAGTACAACAAAAATGTTTAAGAAAAACACTGCTAATCCTACCTTTAATTTAAAAAAATGCTCTGCATACACTGTTAGTGGTTCTTACCTGTGACAGGGGGTAAGCTGGGAGGCATGGTGCCTGGTGGGGGCACAGGTGGTCTGAGGTTCACGGGTGGGGTCAGAAGTGATGGAGGGGGAGGCAGGCCAGGAGGAGGTGGGCCGTCCACCACAGGAAGAGGCGGGGGTTGGAAGGGAAGTATGTTGGGTAAATTAACATCCTCTACCACCACTGGATCAATTCCATGGTCAAACGGACACATGTCGCCTCGCATGCAGAAGCCTTTCTCTGTCAGACAACAAAACCAGGACGTTACTGACAGCAACCAACAGTTACCCTATTTAAAACCTAGAGAGCTGCCATGCTGTCTTAAAAATGTAACCTCTATAGACAACCACTAAAATTTAAAACCATAGTCACAGCAACTAATGAATGAATTTTTAAAGCATTCCTATATGATTGATTATGACATGATTGATCACAATCAGTTGTTTCATGCACTGGATGGAATTTAAATGCTCAGCTTGTTTTAAAACTCTGAAACTTTACCATCATAATCACGACAGCGTTTCCGGGGTGGGCCGCCTCTGTTGAATGGCGCGTGGTCCGGAGGAAACTCAGACCAGCTCTCAGTGGTGTTGTTACCATGGTGAGTGGGGGCAATGACGGTGATGGTGCTACTGAGGGTGGGAACGGGAAAATGGACCGAGGACTTTCCAGGTGGCAGAGAAGATGCGTTGTAGCCATCAGTGCCTGCACCCTCCTGACGCTCTGGCCGATTGTGGTCATATTTCGACTTTCCTGAATCTCGCTCTACAAGGGCAAGAAAAGCGCTGAGCAAAAACCTCAAAGATGATCAGATGAGCATCTACCAAAAACCTTGATATACACTGCAAGTGAAATAATGGACAGTTTATTGCAATTCCTTGCATATCTTAAAATCCTTTTACTTTGAACAAAGAAGTTTTAGAGAAAGAAGCTTAAACGCTACCAAATATTTGGGATGTCTCTGAACCTGGCAAAATCCAACACAGTCCAATCACATGTATTTATCCTCAAGTAACGGAGTCTGACATGTTGACATTAAACATCTTACATAATTGATGACATGACTAAAGTGAGGTGATGGGAAATAAAGGCTCACCTCTGCTTCTGCTCCTGGAGCGAGTCCGTGTGCGAGATCGGCTGCGGTCTCGATCTCTGTCTCTATCTCGATCTCTCTCTCTGTCTCGGTCACGAGCACGGTCTTTACTCCAGCTGCGACTACGACTGCGGCTGTAACTGCGGCTGCGTTCTCTTCGGCGGTTGTAACGCTCTCTGTATGAGTCTCGTCTGGGTGGGTTGCGGTCATACTCTCGTTTCCTGGAGCGGTCGTCTTTCTTGCGGTCATCTACTCTCCTGTAAGGTCATTTGGATGGTGTAGAACAACCAGTCAGGTTGATAAAGCAGACTGATATTTGTTTGCATGACGGTATCTACTACAATGTCTCACCTGCTGTCCCGGCTGTACCTGGAGCTAGACTGAGGGCTGTGGTTTATTCTCCTGGAGAATTTCTTTTCCCTCTCTTCATCTCGACTGGGCTGCTTGTGTAAAAATAAGAAAAAATTCAAATGAAATGTAAGGCCAAATGTTAGCATATAGCATCATTCAAAATGAGAGACTTACTAGTTTTGTCTCTCCTTCCTCTCGCTTCGATTCTTCCTCTGTGCGCTGGTGAGTCTCAGCTCGGCCTGTGGAAGTTGGTTGCTCTGGTTGAGGTAGGTAACTCTTTGCGTTCACAGCTTCGAAAAGTTTATCCACAAATGTCTGCGTTTCTGTGCAATTGAAGGCATGTTAAAAGTAAAGGAGAGAATGGATTCGCAGAACAAACCTTTTGATAGGCAAGCAGGTCATGCTAGAATTGTGTAGCCTTTAAACAGGGAATTATAGTTGCTTTTAAATAAATAACCAAAAATGACTTTAGGGAATGATTACCACCCTGACATCTAGACAGGGTTCTTGTCCTTGTCTAAGCACCCAGTGTTTCAAGAACTTTATTTATTAGATCTTACCTTTCTGGAGAAATACATCCAACTGGTCAATGCATAGTGCTTTTAACTCCTTCTCTGATTTGTCTTTCTTCACCAAGGCAACCACATATTTTGCAAGAGCAGAAGGGTCAGCATCACATCTACAGGGTGAAGACACACATCTCAAATCCACATCTTAACACATCCTGTACAGGCACCTGCCCCAGAAGCCCACACAGTTTCCTCCACAGCATATAGTCTTCTATAACCAGCAATGACTGGTTACCCATGACTAATCTAATACAATACTAAGCAATCAAATATTACAGCCGATACAAACAAGGACTAATACGCAAAACAGAAAGCATTTTATGACGTAGCTAGTCAATCAATCAATGCATATGTAAACAGTTTTAAAGCCACAAAACCCTTGAAGCAATAAAGATTCAGAAGATTATGAATCTGATGCATAACAAAGCAATGCAGCACATGCAGGACGTGCGGAGCGCGGCTCGGCCTGACTTACATGGGCTCAAGAGTACTAGACAGCCATGTCTTCAGCGCCTCCAGGTCTTCAATGATCATGTTTCACTGGAGGGGTATTTCTCTGCACTTCTGCCCCTGTGGATGGTCAACTGCAGGGTGGTATAGTGCAGTCAGGGTGCAGCGTGTGTGTGCAGGCCTCGGTTACTCTAACACTCAAACTCCCGCAGGAATATCACACAGTCCGCCGGGGCAGACGGCGGCTGACGGAGAGCGCTGGTCCGGCCGGTACCGGAGGACACACGGGGCAGGTTCGTGTAAATGTGAGGGAAGCGTCCGCCACACTTTCTGCTCGCTTACTTTCCAGAAATGGCGTCTGTTTACTCTCGCGGGCAGATCTCGCGAGAGCGCGCCGCGGCGCTCGCGCCTCCAGAACGAGTCTTAAAGGGGCCGCTACAGCAGCGTTTCTCAACCTTTCAAGTTTCACGACGCTTAAAATGATTTACAACTGCAATCCGAACATTTGCCTCTCTGTCGCCGTCTCTGTTTTAAAAACGAAATCGCAGGTTACTTTACCTCCGTTTATTTATTTACGTCCGTTGAAGACAAATGAAGCCATACTGACCTTCCTGCGAAATCGGACCCGACAGCTCATAACAGAGCGACATAGTTTTTAAACAGAAATGTTAATGTTTAACAGTCTTGAAGTCAACAAGTTAGAGGCCTCTGCCATTATTTTTTGGATATAAAGCAAATTTGATGTTTTTCTTATATTTAATTGTTATTGATATTTATACCTGATATATTTCATTTTCTGTTTTCTCATTTTCTTGTTTTTTTCCATCATTTCTTTACTGTTTTTTATGTGTGTGTGTGTGTGTGTGTATAATATATATTTATATTATATGTACATTTGAAAACCTGTTTATCTAAAAAAATATATGAAAGCAATATCCTTGGTTATTATCAACAATCTGTTTCAATGTAATTTTGGCCACTATAATATTATTTGTTTGTAGGGTACATGTCTGCTGTCTAACATTAAAATATAATTGCATTAAATTTTAGCTTAAACACACAAACACTTTAAAAAAAACTGTCACTGTCACTTTTCAACAGGGCTTTATTGATAAATCTTCATGTATACAAAGCAGCTTCTCTGTACAGATCAAGGAGACATTTAAAACATTTTTGTACAATTTGTCATACCTGAAAAGTAAAAAAAAAATACAATTCATGGACATAATTAAAATTCATGCTGTACATGTTATACTGAATTCATAAATAATTCCAGATATACACACAAACAGTGAGAGCTGAAGTGAGTCACAGGCCTGATGTGACACGAGAGTCACTGCTGAAGTCTGTCTGGTTTCTGGTTGTTCACACAGGGTCACAAAAGATCAGTAAGGTTTGAATCATGGAGTCTAAACTGCATGACAACAGACTGCCTTCGATTATTCAGAAAAAAAACACATCAACCAGATTTATAAATGAAAACAACCATCTAGGGATCTTCGGTTTATAAAATGACATTCAAACAAGAATCTGGATTAAAAAAAATTTTAAAAAACACTGATTTTGGTATTATTTTCATACCAACCAGTGTGAGCACTACGACAATATATAACAAATGTATCTCCGCAATACATCCATTTCCCACTTCAGTCTAAATGTCAGCACCATTGCAAACTTAAGAGCAGATATATGGAAGAACAGTCTCAAAAGCCTGATAAACAGTTATCTTCATTAATATTTATATTCTAAAAACGCTCTTTTGGTATAGGAATGAAATGTTTGTTACTCAGAAAGACAGATGGAAGAGAACGACACTTAAAACTAAAAATGCCAACCAAATCCCCACAGAAAATGACCATGGGTAACAGTTTCTGTGCTGTATGCACTGTACAAAACTAACTCAATTAAACAGCTAGTTAGATAGGTCGAGTTTATTCCTATAGAGATACCAGTGATCTGCAGTGCGTGTGCATGTCATTTTAACTGCACGAGTACTATGAAGTTGCAAGCATGCATGCATGCATGCATGCGTCACGTGCATCAGTGTGCATGCACCACGAGCCTTTTACCTTATTGCAGTGCAGCATCCAAACCTCCCAGAACTCATAACATCAACTATATTCCAGCCAGCAGCTGACTACATCAGATCACAACATCTCTGCATTAACTTACTTACCTTTAAACCTTTAAGCATCATGAAAAGATGGATCTTGATGTTGAGACTGCTGTACACTACAGCCTCTGAACAAAACATAAACAAGATCAAAATCATCAACAACAGCATATTCACGTATAATAACACACAGGAGCTCAAAACAACGATGGTGTTTAAACCATGACAGTGTCAACACATTTTACATGTCGTCGGACGAAGCCCCAGCGCGTCACTGTTTTCTCCTCCGTGATGTTTTACGACAGTCCACACTCCTTTACGTCCCCTATGTGGACCCCATGTGAGTGGGCGTGGTCGTACCAGTCGAAACGTCCAATCGTATTACGGCGAAGTCTCGGCACTATTTATTATTTAAATCTATTATTAATAAAAGTGTTTTATTTACAACATTTAACATCCTCACAATTCAATAAAAACTTCAGCTAAGCAGCACTCGGTCAAGACAATAAAACATTCAATAATAGCATTTAATTTATGAGTTATGTAGAGAAGTAGTAGTATGTCCTAAAGTTAACAGTTCCAGAGTCATAAAGTAACTGTAAAACTACAACAGCGTTTCCTATACATATTAATACAAACATATACATGAACTGAATGAAAAATATGAAAACAGGCTTTTCTTTAATGTTATTATTTGGTAATGGGAGTGCTGAACAGAATCTTATTAATTTTCTATATAACTGGTAAAAATTTCTATATAGCTGGTAAAAACCTGCCAGGTCTTTCTAAATTAATCTGTTAAGTATGTGACAGTCAATGGCAGCCCCCATGCTTCAACTTACAAATTACAGACAAAAATAGATTAGATAAAAATGTCAGTATTAAAATTAGTTGTACGTCTACATATAAAATATGTAATAATAATGATCAATATCAATAATACACTGATACCTGAGTTTAAAAATCATCTTCCTGAATTATAAAATGCAGTGCATCATGGGTAACAAAAAATGACAGGACAGCAGAGTTAAGAATCAGAGTAAGAATATATTTATCATAAATCTAAATGTATCATACAGCGAACATAAAAATCATGAAAGGTCTTCAGTAAATAGAATATAGTCACAGTTAAAGCTGCTCCATCCATCAGTATAACCAGGATGTATTAAAATCCTGTTCCAGAGCAAATACTGAGGCATGGGTGAGCTGAACAGCACAGCACTGATGGCTTGATTTTCTTCACAGGATTGACAATTGTGCAGTTTCTTCACAGAGTGCCAGAGGAACACAGAGATACACACTCACATAAACGTACACAGACACTCTTTAAACACACTGGCACAGAAGACAAACTTCATAAACGTCACAGACACACATGCAGACGGGACCGGCGCCTCCCCAGCACTCATGGCTCAGATTGATGACCTCATCATATCCAGTGATTTCTTTTGATGTGATTGGCTCCTTGTGAACATCAAACAGGTCTGATCACAACACTGTGTAATGCTGTTTGGAATGGTAAACTATGAGTACTGCTTACTGTATAATGTGGAGTATATACTGTATACTATTTGAATGTGAAAGAGTGTGCGTTATACAATGATACATACTATATAATGCAGCAGTACTGACAGTAGAATGCTGGTGTGCTATTCTCTACATAGATTCCATTCCAAACAAAATATTCACAATGATCGAAGGATCCCCTATACAAGCAACAGAAAACCCGGAGTACAGCAAGTCAAAGTGGTTGACAAAATTTTCATACAGCCAACAGAGTAAATACAGCACAGTATATGTTTGTGATAACTTTTCTGTGTCTTATGTCAGACAAAGTTATCAGGTTCTAGAGAAACCGACTGGAGAGACATATCATCTTCAAGATGGAACAGTGGTAACAGTGGCAAAGAAACGGAGCATTTTTAACCCACAGTGTAGTTAACAGTGTACGAAGCGCCCCCACACAAATGTCAATGCTAAACCAACAAACTTGCTATTGGTCTGCCAGTTTGTATGTCAAAGTTCACCAAACTTAAACCCACTGCAAAATTCACATGCGGAACCTTCCTCAACATCGGAAGTCTATCAGGAGAAATTCCTCATTCCTTTGTGTGTTTTTCTAAAAAAATGACTGGATTTTGCTGTGCAATGGTAAATGGGACCGTGTCTGAAAAGAAAAACAGGAAATGGTATTTGGGGTTAGGAAAAGTCCCACAATCCATCTTCTGGCTCAGTGTTGGTGGGTGAGGGGGTGTTACAGGTCTGGGGCGGGGTTTCAGATGGAGACGATTCTGGAGGGCAGGTCACCGGCACAGCTGGATATATCAAACTGAGGAAAGACTCTCTTGTGTGTTTCTTCACCTAGACAACACACACATATACAACACAAACACTCAAAACTATACATCAAAAAAATCACATGACATCAACAGGTGTGAAAGGGTGAATCTACCTGTCTGAAGAACGGGTGGGTGAGGAGAGTGGTTGCAGAGGGCCTGAAACACACACAGGTGGAATTCAGTAACTATCAAATCTGGTTTTATCTGGTTTGGAAAGTGTCTCCTTCTCTACCTGCTGTCCGGCTGTTGCTGCAGGCAGAGTTGGACCAGGTTGTGCAGTGTGACTGAGTGGTTTTTGGGGGCAGGGCTCTGGGGTCTCTCCGTGGTGGCCGTACGGGTCAGACTTCCAGTCACCACGCTCTCACCAATCCCAGAATCCATGCCAGAACGGGACACCTTGAGTGCTCCAAGGTCTCCAAGCGAGTGAGGGGAGACATCGAGGAGACAGGAGTGAGAACCTCGCAGCTTCTGAAGCAGCATCTACAATGGAAAAAGTGGAGGTTTGGTGATTGTGGTTTGGTGACATGCTGGTAGAATGCAGCAGATGATGCAGGAGTCAGAATAACTGCAGTACCAGAGTGGGCGGCATGTCTTGAAACGGCACCCGGCCACTGACCAGCTCACAGGCCACGATTCCCAGACTGTAGATGTCTGATTTTACACCATAGCCATGAAGATCCTTTCACGAGGAGGAGAGAGACACAAAGATTCAGCATAATCTCTCATGATGTTTCTGTGTGCATGTGTGTGATGTGTGTCACCTGTCGCAGGAGCTCAGGACTCAGCCACGGCAGAAGAGACGGGCTGTGCTGAGGCATGTCAAACACTGCCCTCATCCTCCTGCCATCCTTCATCAGACTGTACACACTCTGAAGACCTGACAAACAAACACGACCCTCTGCAGACAGCAACACATGACTCGCCTTCACACCCCTGCAGGAAAGACAAGAGGAGACAGGAGAAGAGGGGAGGAGAGCGGATGAGAGCGGAGGAGAGAGGAAAGGAAGAGAAGAGAGGTAAGAAGAGGAGAGAGGGGAAAGAAGTGAAGAGAGGGAGAGAAGAATGGAGAGGGAAGAGAAGGGAAGCTAAGAGGAGAGGAGAAGTGAGGAGGGGGGTGAGAAGAGAGGAGAAGAGAGAGAAGAGAAAGAAGAGAAAGAGGAGAAGAGAAAGAGGAGAGGGGAGAAGAGAAAGAGGAGAGAGGAGAGAGGAGAAGAGAAAGAGGAGAGGGAAGACAGGGGAGGAGAGGAGAGAGAAGCAAAGAGAATATGGGGAGGGGAGTCCCAAAATGAGAGGACAGAAAAGACAAGACACTCAGAAGAGAAAGAAAAGAGAGAAGAAGAGAAAGAGGAGAGAGGAGAAGAGAAGAGAAGAGAAAGAGGAGAATAGAGGAGAGGAGAAGAGAAAGAGGAGAGAGAAGAAGAGAAGAGAGAGAAGAGAAGAGAAAGAGGAGAAGAGGAGAGGAGAAGAGAAAGAGGAGAGAGGAGAAGAGAAAGATAGAATGAGGGGAGGGGAGATGCAAAATGAGAGGACAGACAAGACAAGACACTCAGAATAATGAGTATATATGAGTAAAGAGAAAGATGAAACCACAAGACAAGAGGAGTAGATGAGATGAGGTGAAGTCATGACTCTTTACTTCTGCTGTTGGAGAACATGTGTGGTCAGATCCTCACCTGTGCACATATCCCATGTGATGCAGATATTCCAGACCTCTCAACACTCCATACAGAAGATAGGCTATCAGAGATTCACTCATTCCATCCGGAAAATACGCCCTGAGCAGAGAGTCTGCAGAACCTGATTGAGAGCAGGAGGAACATTTAACCAGCGCTGAGCACCTGTGATACAGATGAGACAGACACTGACCGTAGCTCATGAGAGGAGACAGAACCCAGAGCTGAGAGCAGGAGCAGAACACCAGCCTGGACGTCAGGAGATTCGGGTGACGAAAATGTCTGGACAACAAAACCTCATTCTGCAGATAAAACACAAACACTGGGTTCATGTGTGTGTGTGAATAGTGTTTTACACTATTATTAGTGTAAGACTATACAGTATTCACTACATGCTCTGCAGGATACAAGTATTAACCTCAGAACAAAACCTGTGTGTGTGTGTGTGTGTATACACACCATTAGCTGCAGGAGTTCGTCTTCTGTACACTCATCCAGATTTGTGTTTTTTACAGCCATCAGCCGACCGGAGGGCATATGGCGTGCTACGCTGACCTGACTGAGGTTATTGAAGCCCCGCCCTGCACACATGAATGCAAACACACATAAATATTAACTACAGAGGAAGTTATAGAGCAACACTTTTCAATCACTGATAAAGGACAAACACTGACAGTTAATATTTAATTTCAGGGAACAGCTAACACATAACACTATATAATTTATAGGTCATGTTCCCTACCCAGTTGTGACAGCAGCTCATAGTGGGCAGGGTCAGTGGAAAGATCTGTGATGTCATCATCATCCGTCAACACAGAACAAGGAGAAACATCACTGCTCTGTCACACACACATACACACAAATACATCACGCATCTGGACAAACACGTATGACACACACAAAACTCTAAACTGGACAAATACTAAATTTAAAGGGCTTAAATCATGAGAAAAGTATAACTATATTAGAACTCATAATTTGGAGTTTGCCAGTCATAGATCTGTGCAGTTCTGGAAACTTTTTATTCATATGATTTTTCCCTTTAACAAAAGCATTACTACATGCAACAGGTGACAGACGACATGCAATGACTGATTTGGGCATGAAAACCTTGTTTAACACTATATATTGTAAATATATAACACTAGTAACTTGAAAACATGATATGACCCCTTAGAAATAAACTCAGGATTGCTTATTACAAGTCACTGGCAAAATCTTTAAGAGTCACTTCCTAGATTAACTGACACTAAAGGTACAGTGTCAGGAACATGCCTTGTACTGTGTAAGCAGCACATAATAAAAACAGTGATTCAGTGCTGGAGGAAACTGCTGGGCTGAGCAGATATTCACTGACTGGACATGAACAGATCATGGAGGAAATTGCCTGTTTCTGCTGGTCTCGGATCAGTGTGCAGGGTGCAGCACTGACTGAGAAATATTGCTCTTGACTCTGTACATCAGATAAATGATTTGTAATGAAAATGAAAGTTGATGAAGTTAGGTGAAATGATTATGAAACACTGTAAAAAAACTGTAAAAAAAGACCTTCCATTTCAAACTAACTTTAACATAATAAAATGCTTTTACAGAAGTGTAGTGTAACAGAGGACCCCTAACACTACAGAGTTTGGATGTCTCCCTGACACACATATCAGGTATCTCAGCACTCTGTTAATGAACTGATGAGTTGAATCAGGTGTGTTAAATTGAAGAGACATCCCCTGTATTAAACAACCTCTAAATAAGCTACTTTTCTGACTAAAAGGATTGTTCAGGTATGTAGGACAAACACAGCAGCTTTATTCACCCCATGAGAGAAATTGCTACAGTCAGCCCACAAACACATCCTTTAATGGAAGGACAACAGAGTGACCTTTCTTCCAGATGGATGAAATAGAAAAGCTGTTGTGATGACCAACACAAAAGAGCCACTCAGAGTCTGAAGTCACACTTCTGCCCCTCAACAGTGCTTGTGCTCCACTGAGACAACTAGATTCATTTCCTCTCTAATACGTCTCTCACACAACAGAGTGAGGCAGCCCCTGACATCTTTGAGGGAATATATCCAGAAGGGCAGCTCACTGACAACAATGTGCAATGACAAAGTCAGTAATTTTAAGTCTGTGATCTGAAGTGACATGGGAAACAGAGACCGATGGCAATGCGTCACAGCTGAGTAGAGTTTGATGCAACGTGATGTGGCAACGTCCAATAGGAATGCAGACAGTGGTCATGTGATCATTACTAGCCATCAGGGCTGGGAGCCATTCAGAGCTGATTTGAGAATGTCATTTCAATTCCAATTCAATTCCTGAATTCAAATCCAGGAAGCAAACAGGACACCAAATTATGATTTGAACTGAAGGAGGTAGAATTAAAATGGAATGAAATTCAAAACCTTATTACTGCTATAAATGTAGTGTTTAATAACCCATGTTTCAGAATGAATTACATTTTATCACAAACAACTTTACTGCTGTATTTCATGAAATTGGATGATATTAATATACCTATAGAAATTTGTATTAATTTTATATAGATTATATATAGATGTGATCGATTCAACATCCAACAGGAACTGAAAGGGAACCAACTCTTCAGTTCTGAACTTTGCTTGTTCCTGCTATTGATGCCTTCAAACTCCTGACTGAAGCCACAATCTGCTGAGACTGTACTAACCGAGATCTGGTAGGTGATGTCCTCATACTGCTCCTCTATGCTGATGGACTGGACTTGTGAGTGAGAGGAGATACAGGTGCAGTCCTGAGGGGAGGAGAAAAGGGGAGGAGAAATGAGACACACCCACCCCACACATGAATAGGCAAATGAAATGTGAATATGCATAATATGATCATGCATGGCAGGGAAAGGGAGATGATGTCATCTTGTACAGCACAGGAAAATAGGCATGTTAGATTAAATCTTGATTAAAAGAATGTTCATTGCTAAGTTTAACAAGAACAAGTTAAATCAACATTAAATGGAATTCACAACACCTTTTATTTCTCATAATGTCACATATTTCTGAGTACAATGAGAAACTAGATATTCATTGAGAAATGCTTGATTTTATCTGAAAACCAGAAGAATCACTTACTAACCATATCTTTGCAAAGAAAATTCAATGTATGTTGACTAAGTTCTTTTTGTTAATGATGAATCCAGAACATTACTTTAATCAAGAACACAGTGAGATAATGCATTCAGGAACGGTAAGACGGGGAGGTGAGGATGGGGACTGTACAGTGACTGGAGGATATTAATGAGGTTGTTTATTATTAAACGAGTCTATTAAATATCTAGAGACTAGACAAGAATCAGGCCACGAGTATTGTTCAGTGAACATCTTCAACCCATGAAAACCCTCAAGCACATATAAACATCACACTGAATGATGAATGCAGTCTGGAATCAAACCAGCAGCGAGAACATTTCTAAAACAGTGCTGAAACACTAAACTTCAATAATGAACAAGATTGCACAACTAAAGCTGCAGGAATCAGACTTGACTCTTACCAGAAATGACATGACGTCGTTTTGGCTGTACCGATGCGTCACTGGAGTTCATCTATCCAACTGTGGAGACATGTCCGGGTACGGTAAATAACAATCAGCACATCCAAAAACACAAATAGTGTGAACACAAATCAATGAAAAAATATAATGTACCAGTGGCTTTCTGGCATTTCCTACTGCAACAAAAATGCATCTGTTTTTTTGCTTACCCTGCTTTGCTCGGACTCCACTGGGTAAATGATACAGACTTCATCTCATTTCTGTACGAGATTTCCTCTTAGAGTCCTACACACCAAACCATCAAAACAGAGATGCACTCAAGCACATATTTCATTAGTTCTTTCATTAGATATAAGACATGATTTATGATGATATTAATTACACTGATGCTGAAACCGATCAGACGATTTCATTTCTACTGTCTATATACAATCTTACAGGACTGATTAATTCTCAACAGTCAACATCTAATTATATCAGTCTCTGAATTCTGGTGTCAAGTGCATTGTTTCTGAAAATCTGTTGCATCTCTATTTTAATGTTTTAACCCCCTGCATGGATCAGAGTCTGTGCCCATGAACAGAGCAGCCAATGTCAACAGAGTCAAACAGAGTCAATGTCTGACACTGCCTGGATGAGTCTGATCTCAGACACCACCACCATCCTCATCACAGACTTCATCTCAGTCGATGGATTGTCCCTTCACATCAGATCAGACATTACCGCTGGTGCCATTGGTGAGTATTGCTCATATTCTGTTTTTATTTAATTAATACAATAGTCAGATCAGAATGAGGTCATGCCTGCAAGATCAGACCTCTGGAGTTCAAGAGAAAAATATTAACTATTAACAAAAAACGTCATGGATAAGTTCTGTTTACGTTACACTTGCGAAATGAAATAAATGCATATTAATGTATGTAGCCGTAAGCAAATAGAAAAACATGCATTTCAAACGTTATTAAATATTAAATATTAATCGTGTAATTATTCGTGCGTCTGACCGCACGTGCCCTTCCTAGTCCTTGACAGTGATTGCATGTGCGATGGTTACAGAGCAGAATATCTGCTCAGAAAACAATGTTTGTACTCATCAGTATGTTCATAATCTGTGATAAACTGCTACAGACTTCACTTTGATTTACATTTATACTGTATGCGTTTGTTTTTAATGATGCATTTTTGGGATTGCATGAATTTTAACATGTAACATTAAAAAAGCACTACTTACATTAATTGCATGTGTATAATAACTGTATCAGTTTATGAAGTGAAGCATAACTGCGATGTTAACCTCACAGGCAGACAGAACAATAACTTACCGTTGTTATGCCTGTGGAGAGGCTCATCTGTAAGAGATTTTGCACCGCTGGTATCGACAATGATCGCCAATTCTGAGCGGTTAGTCTCAATAATATTTCACAGTTTTACTGCATGAAACAATCACGCATCGCCGCTCACATTTAACTCATAAATATTTCTAACTTGACTTGCCAAAGCTTTTGTTCACAGTCCCAGCTGATCACACGTCATGCCTGACGTATCAGCGCCAATTACATAATAAAAGTCCACGATTCACCTAATGGATCGCATCTCTGTATTTAAATATTAATAGTTTTTCTCACTAAACAAAAACAAAGAAAGATAACACAAATAAAAAAATGAAGTGACAATAAAGCTATATAAATAAATAATATATAGCTTATATTATTTATATATATTTTAAACTACAATATAGTTTATTGTATATATACACAATAAACAAAATATATAGCATGTGTATTTATAATGTATAATATAATATTTATAATGATGTACTTATTATTATTTTACGTTTAGTCAATATTCAGAGATAGAAACCGAAACATCTCTACCCCTCCAGAGTGAGAAAAAGGGCTAAAAAAATCACTTCGACCCCGGCCGGCGCTACGGAGCACCAGACCAGCCAGACACAAGCGCAGTTTCCCCCAAGATCTCAAACCTCCACCACCTCCACCCAACACAGCTGTATATTACTACAAAACATCCCGAACTGTACACCTGTGAACAACACTGTGAACAACACTGTGAACAACACTGTGAACAACACTTCTGTACGTTCACAACACTGTGAACAACACTGTGAACAACACTGTGAACAACACTGTGAACAACACTGTGAACAACACTTCTGTACGTTCACAACACTGTGAACAACACTTCTGTACGTTCACAACACTGTGAACAACACTGTGAACAACACTGTGAACAACACTGTGAACAACACTTCTGTACGTTCACAACACTGTGAACAACACTGTGAACAACACTTCTGTACGTTCACAACACTGTGAACAACACTGTGAACAACACTGTGAACAACACTTCTGTACGTTCACAACACTGTGAACAACACTGTGAACAACACTGTGAACAACACTTCTGTACGTTCACAACACTGTGAACAACACTGTGAACAACACTTCTGTACGTTCACAACACTGTGAACAACACTTCTGTACGTTCACAACACTGTGAACAACACTTCTGTACGTTCACAACACTGTGAACAACACTGTGAACAACACTGTGAACAACACTGTGAACAACACTTCTGTACGTTCACAACACTGTGAACAACACTGTGAACAACACTGTGAACAACACTGTGAACAACACTTCTGTACGTTCACAACACTGTGAACAACACTGTGAACAACACTGTGAACAACACTTCTGTACGTTCACAACACTGTGAACAACACTGTGAACAACACTGTGAACAACACTGTGAACAACACTTCTGTACGTTCACAACACTGAACAACACTGTGAACAACACTGTGAACAACACTGTGAACAACACTGTGAACAACACTGTGAACAACACTGTGAACAACACTTCTGTACGTTCACAACACTGTAAACAACACTGTGAACAACACTGTGAACAACACTGTGAACAACACTGTGAACAACACTTCTGTACGTTCACAACACTGAACAACACTGTGAACAACACTGTGAACAACACTTCTGTACGTTCACAACACTGTGAACAACACTGTGAACAACACTGTGAACAACACTTCTGTACGTTCACAACACTGTGAACAACACTGTGAACAACACTGTGAACAACACTGTGAACAACACTTCTGTACGTTCACAACACTGAACAACACTGTGAACAACACTGTGAACAACACTGTGAACAACACTTGCAACACTTGCACAACACTGAACAACACTGTGAACAACACTGTGAACAACACTGTGAACAACACTGTGAACAACACTTCTGTACGTTCACAACACTGTGAACAAACTGAATGTAAACAACAACACTGTGAACAACACTGTGAACAACACTGTGAACAACACTTCTGTACGTTCACAACACTGTGAACAACACTGTGAACAACACTGTGAACAACACTCGTGAACAACACTGTGAACAACACTGTGAACAACACTGTGAACAACACTTCTGTACGTTCACAACACTGTAAACAACACTGTGAACAACACTGTGAACAACACTGTGAACAACACTGTGAACAACACTGTGAACAACACTGTGAACAACACTTCTGTACGTTCACAACACTGTGAACAACACTGTGAACAACACTGTGAACAACACTGTGAACAACACTGTGAACAACACTTCTGTACGTTCACAACACTGAACAACACTGTGAACAACACTGTGAACAACACTGTGAACAACACTGTGAACAACACTGTGAACAACACTTCAACCTGTGCACAACACTGTAAACAACACTGTGAACAACACTGTGAACAACACTGTGAACAACACTGTGAACAACACTGTGAACAACACTGTGAACAACACTGTGAACAACACTGTGAACAACACTGTGAACAACACTTCTGTACGTTCACAACACTGTGAACAACACTGTGAACAACACTGTGAACAACACTGTGAACAACACTTCTGTACGTTCACAACACTGTGAACAACACTGTGAACAACACTGTGAACAACACTGTGAACAACACTTCTGTACGTTCACAACACTGTGAACAACACTGTGAACAACACTGTGAACAACACTTCTGTACGTTCACAACACTGAACAACACTGTGAACAACACTGTGAACAACACTGTGAACAACACTTCTGTACGTTCACAACACTGAACAACACTGTGAACAACACTGTGAACAACACTGTGAACAACACTGTGAACAACACTGTGAACAACACTGTGAACAACACTGTGAACAACACTTCTGTACGTTCACAACACTGTAAACAACACTGTGAACAACACTGTGAACAACACTGTGAACAACACTGTGAACAACACTTCTGTACGTTCACAACACTGAACAACACTGTGAACAACACTTGAACAACACTGTGAACAACACTTCTGTACGTTCACAACACTGTGAACAACACTGTGAACAACACTGTGAACAACACTTCTGTACGTTCACAACACTGTGAACAACACTGTGAACAACACTGTGAACAACACTGTGAACAACACTTGAAACTTGAACATTCGTTCACAACACTGTGAACAACACTGTGAACAACACTGTGAACAACACTGTGAACAACACTTGCAACGTTCACAACACTGAACAACACTGTGAACAACACTGTGAACAACACTGTGAACAACACTGTGAACAACACTTCTGTACGTTCACAACACTGTGAACAACACTGTGAACAACATCTGTGAACAACACTGTGATCAACACTGTGAACAACACTTCTGTACGTTCACAACACTGTGAACAACACTGTGAACAACACTGTGAACAACACTGTGAACAACACTGTGAACAACACTGTGAACAACACTTCTGTACGTTCACAACACTGTAAACAACACTGTGAACAACACTGTGAACAACACTGTGAACAACACTGTGAACAACACTGTGAACAACACTTCTGTACGTTCACAACACTGTGAACAACACTGTGAACAACACTGTGAACAACACTGTGAACAACACTGTGAACAACACTTCTGTACGTTCACAACACTGAACAACACTGTGAACAACACTGTGAACAACACTGTGAACAACACTGTGAACAACACTGTGAACAACACTTCTGTACGTTCACAACACTGTAAACAACACTGTGAACAACACTGTGAACAACACTGTGAACAACACTGTGAACAACACTGAACAACACTGTGAACAACACTGTGAACAACACTGAACAACACTGTGAACAACACTGTGAACAACACTGTGAACAACACTTCTGTACGTTCACAACACTGTGAACAACACTGTGAACAACACTGTGAACAACACTGTGAACAACACTTCTGTACGTTCACAACACTGTGAACAACACTGTGAACAACACTGTGAACAACACTTCTGTACGTTCACAACACTGTGAACAACACTGTGAACAACACTGTGAACAACACTGTGAACAACACTGTGAACAACACTTCTGTACGTTCACAACACTGTGAACAACACTGTGAACAACACTGCTTCTATCGCCGCACTTTATTGTGCTCAAACAAACACTCGTTTGTAAACATCATGCAGCGGCACTTTACTGGGACTTTTTTTACTGGGACTTTTATCACGAAACAAATCGCTCGTAATGACGTCACGTGGGAGGTCTGAAGCCACGAGCTGCCTCAACACCCCAGATGCCCCTGCCTCCCCCCGCGTTTCTCTCTATTGCCCCGGGAGTGACGGGCACCGGGAGCTCTCACAGCAGGTTAAACGAGAAGCGGAGGTAAGAGATGCGTGTGTGGGACTCATCTGTAGACAATTGCGCTGTGAATGATGGGGATGATGGGGATGATGGGATGATGTGGATGATGTGGATGATGTGATGATGGGGATGATGTAAATGATGTGGATGATGTGGATGATGGGATGATGTAAATGATGGGGATGATGTGGATGATGGGATGATGTGGATGATGTGGATGATGTGATGATGGGATGATGTGAATGATGGGGATGATGTGGATGATGGGATGATGTGGATGATGTGATGATGGGGATGATGTAAATGATGTAAATGATGGGGATGATGGGATGATGTAAATGATGGGGATGATGTGGATGATGGGATGATGTGGATGATGTGGATGATGTGATGATGGGATGATGTGAATGATGGGGATGATGTGGATGATGTGATGATGGGGATGATGTGGATGATGTGGATGATGTGAATGATGGGGATGATGTGAATGATGGGGATGATGTGGATGATGTGATGATGGGGATGATGTAAATGATGTGGATGATGGGGATGATGGGGATGATGTAAATGATGTGGATGATGGGGATGATTGGATGATGGGGATGATGTGGATGATGTGGATGATGGGATGATGGGATGATGGGATGATGGGATGATGTGAATGATGGGGATGATGGGGATGATGTGAATGATGTGGATGATGGGGATGATGTGAATGATATCTGCAGGGTTATGATGAACTCTGTTCATTGACTTTCATTGTGTTGCGTTTAATCAGCATTTCTAAACGCTTGTTAATAAACGCTTTATTGATCATTTAGTCTCAACAGTGACGATTAGCAGAGATCACGTGATTCAATCAGCGTCATGCACTGTAAATGTACGATTTTCATCAAATGTTTGATGAATGTTGACGTTTGGTTTTCACGCTCCTGTTATAAAATAGTTTTATTAAATGCCCGTTTAAAAGAAATACTTCAATGTATCAAACATATTTTTATTGTCATTATTGTAATTTAACACTGACCTGATAAAGCCATAACGTGAATCTTAGAGCCCATAACTTTAAAACAATTTTCTGAAGAAAGACCAAATGCAGAAGAGTGTGAATAACTGTGTTGTTTTCCATGGCAGATTATTGTGAATTATGGGGTGTTTGGGCCTTTAAAATTGTGTAATGAGCTAATTGGGTGATAGAAACAATGATTACTGTCAGTCACATGAGTTTCACAAATAAATACTCAGAATCTGTTAAGTTTTATTGTAAAATTGACTGAAGTGATATAGGTCAGTAAAGCGTAATTCAGTAGTTGTTTAAGTGACACAACACAATGCAGATTCCTAACTTTCACGTTTGTTTGTGGTGAGCTCCGGTCACAAATCGTGTTTGTTTTGACCTTTCTCTTTCTCCTACATAGTTCTCTACAGCTTTGCAAACATATAGAAGGAAACTATTCAAACAATTCATATTTTAATAGATTAACAGCAAAAAGCTTTGATTTATCTAACAGTCAGTTCATGTTTCCTACATGGATATCATGTTCTATTGTTTTGGCAACGCATCAGTCAGTCAGTCAGACCACCGTCCCCCCGGCTCCCGTCACCACCACCACAGCTGTGTGAAGTGCAACAAACTCGGGCTGTTGTCGCACACTGAGGCCGTCTGACAGACAGTGCTTCTCTTTCATTCCTCCTGACCGGCAGAGGCGGTGCTTCAGCACAAGTGGATCATCACAGTGTCAGCTGTGTTACAGAGTTGTCTGTGTGTGAGGTCAGCAGAGAAACGTTGTTAACATCACAGTGTCTCTTTCAGGTGGGGTCTGTGCATCTCCACAGTGTTTCGATGCAAAACAAACAGGATGTGACATCAGCAGGCAGAAGTCTTTTGTTTGTGCGGTTTGGGCATGAGTGAGGAGTCCCACCCTCATTCCCCCAGCTGACCAATCAGAATGTTTGAGGTTAAACCAATGAGCGTGGCAAAGGAAACGACTGCAGGAACAGGTGTGTGTCTGACTGTGTGGGTTTACTTTATCATATATTGGGGACAAATTTGTACCTGAAAAATCTGAGCAAATCCTCCCTTTGGGGACGTTCTCATTTGTTAAAACGCAATAAAAATATAATGATGTTTTTTAATGTAAAAATGCAGAAAGTTTTCTGTTAGGGTTACAGTATGAGTTAGGGTCAGGTTAGTGTTTATAACTCCACAGAAACCTGCCCCAGATATTTACAATTTGCACATAATTGTCTCCTGGCAAAGTCTTCATTACATCTCTAAAAGAAGCACAGGACAACCCAAGTCTCAGTTTTTATCACACTGATTTCTAGTGACAAAAGAATCATTTGAAACATTTGATTGCTCATGCTTTAAAGGTGGACAGCAGGTGGAGCTGTAACTTTGTGAAGCTGCTGACTGCTCAATAATGTCTCGTCTGTGTGTCTGCTGTAGATGAGGGCAGTAAGGTGCGTGACATGGGGGTCACAGGTTGTGAGGGTGAGTCTTTATATCTGTACGAGGGTCAAGACTGGGTCATCTCCCCCTCCTGCTCTCCAGAGGACACCAGTGCCATCTCACCCATGCTGGCAGAGGAGACCTTCCGCTACATGAGTAAGTCACCCTGTGTGTGTGTTGCCAGACGTGCACACGACTGTTCAGTTGCTATTTCTGTCAGCATAGCACAGTGTTAAGCACACAAATGTGTTCAGTGTGTCAGTGTTGGGAAAGCTACTTTATGTGTAGATTGTAGTCTACAAAACCGGATTATTTAAATAGAAATAAAATATTAGTTATTTATAGGATTGTATGTGCACTATGATATACAATGAGAGCAGTAATGTTTTATATATACAGTATATCAGATGAGTGATTGAGAATTTATTTATTATTTAGAATCGGAGCATAATTTAACATGTCAACATGTGTATTAACATTGTTAATCAGTTCATTACTTTAAGTTATCATTATTAGCCAATAATGATAAAAAAAACCAATTAGCAAAAAATGAATTGAACTTTAAATATGGGGTAAAATGTGTTTTAGTAACTTAGTTTAGAAGATTAGACAGTTACCTAATAGTAAGCATCGGTACTTTTAGTTAGTTGCTCTGTAACACAAGTGTTCATATGCATGAGGGTATGTGTGTGTGTCTATATATACATAGACACACACACATACTATATGTATATATATGTGTATATGTGTATATATGTGCGTGTGTGTGTGTGCGCGAGTGCATGCCCACCTTTAGCAAGGGTGCAGGAATTCAGTGTGCAGGTCTCTTAAGCGCAGTTGACAGCGAGACAGGCAGGCGGTGGGGTGTGTGTTTTGGTTGGGGGGTGGAGACAGATGGATAGAGAGAAAAGAGAAGACACCAGCAGCCATGCCTGTGCTGAACATACAGAATGAAGAAATCTATCATGAGTTTGCTGCAGAGGGTGAGAGCCAGATTTCTGCATGCAGTGAGGATACATGTGTGTGTGGCTGTTATGTTAAAGTGTTTGTGTTATTCCAGCACATGCAGGACTTCTGCCAGTGCAAGGTCATCTATAAGAGAGGACAGGCAGGGTGAATGAACAGCCATAGATTTCTGTGTGTGTGTGTGCGTGCATGCTTACAAATGTGTGTTTGCGTTCTTTTTGCATCGTTGCATTAGGTCATTGCTGAACATTTCCTTGGACTTGTTGTGCTGGTTTTGTTTTGGGTGTGTGCTAGCTCATCTCTGCAGTGTGTACAGGAAGTGTGGGCTCCAGTTTTCTCTGAGTCTGAGATCATTTACCTACGGTGATGTCGTCTGTGAGCGCTCGTGTTATGCTGATGTCATTTTAAAGAGCCTGTTGGTATGTGAGGTCCAGCAGGTCCGATTGACATGATCCTGCAGAATTCTGTTTTAGCAGCTCATAAACCACATACTTTTTAAAAAATTGTAATACCAATTATCACAACAAACTCTTCTGAATGTTTATTTTGAACTACCACTGAACAAAACACACATACAGTTAATGAATAATTTGGTGGACTGATACAAATCAATAACTTCAAATAAAAAAAAAATATATATATAATATATATATATATATAATATGTAATATATATAAAACATATTCCTGGTCTGAACCGGGCACAGTGGAGAGGAATTGTACCCAAAAAGAAGCAGTCAGTCTGGGTCAGGATGGACCAGTTCTTGGGCGTACATGCCGGGTGACTAATGACAGACGAGAAGTTGGGTGCCTTTGTGGTTGGCCTAAAAAGAGGGGAGAGTAGCCAGAGACATGCCAAGACTTTCTGCCCTAGTTTCTCACAGCTGGGCAATGATCCTGATATTAAAAATAACCAGAGAGAGAGAGAGGATGATTGGAGACTATTTAAGGTTTATAGCTGGTGAGATGAATGTCATATTTATAGTAGGACAGAAAGAAACTGTTGAATGATATTAAAGTACACAACACTTTCACCAGTATCCTTAACAAATGCCCACTCTTCTTGTGTGGTGATCACAGTTTTACTGTTATTAAACTATAGAAGCCTTCAGTAAACATGTGGATTGCTGTTCATCACCGTGTTTAAATGCATTAAAAGCGCAAGTGAACCGGCAGGACTGAATCCAGCTGATGTTTCACTAGCGATCAAAGGTCTCCAGCACGTCTGATTACTGATGTCACTCAGTGCTGAGGTTTGCTGGATCTCATCACCACAGCATGTGGTTATGGAACAGACAGACCAGAGTCTCTCTTCATTGGATTTGTAGTGCTGTGGTTTGTGCAGTCATTGAGGGTCACTTGACATGTGAATGCAGGTCTCTGGGTGTGTTTGGGTCGAGACTGAGGAATGTTCTGAGGTCAGAGACAGAGTAGCATGTCTGTCAGGATGTTACAGTTTTCTGATGATGTTCCAGCCCACATGCTTTGCTCAGGTAAGAACAAGTCTGTCTGTGTGTGTGTGTGTGTGTGCGTTTACACTAATAAGAGTTTATTTTAATTCAGGAGCAGATGGGAAAGGAACAGTGACTGCTGTCAGGTGCTTCATTATTCCTCTTGCTCTCTCTCTCTCTCTCTCTCTCTGTGTCTCTCTCTCAGCATTTCTAGCTGTGGGTTCCTCCTCATTTGCTCATAATGGTTCTAACAGTCTCTCTGAAGGTAACACTCTGTCTGTCTGTTCTGTCTTTATCTGCCTCCCTCTCTCATTCTCTCTCTGTCACTCTAACACTGTAGTTTTTACATTGCTGTTGTACATCCTCCTGTCTGCAGCTATTAGTAGCTGATCTCTTCTCCAAAACTCATGTTAAAGGGGTCATATCATATTACATGGGCCCATTTGTTATGTTCATGTAAAACTAAATTATGACAGTTTTTGCTGCAAGAAGTTTTGATTTATAAATAGACTTTTGAGGGGAAAATTGTATTGTAAATGTAGAATATGACCCATTTAAAGATCACATGACTAAATGCTAAAAGCCGCCAACAGTCTCGATCAGTGGACCTTTGTAGAATCAGATTTTGAGTCGTGTGTAGTAAATGCATGTAATTTCAAACATGCATGCACTTTCCATGTGCATGATGGTGTAAGAATGTTAGGAGTGTGTGTTTGTGTGTGTAGTCTTGTGCATGCATAACCCATGTAATAAGGTATATCAGTGTTTCCACTTCCTGTTGGGTCTAGCCAAACCAAACACCTGTTACCTGTGTGCCTGTAGTTCAGCTCTCTGCATTTGTGGGAATGGTGTTAATTTCTGTTATTTCATGCTGGTGTTTTGTTCATCATCTCTTGTTGTCCCTGCAGTTCTCAGTTCTGACCGCGTGGAGCAGATGACCAAAACCTACAATGACGCTGAGGTGGTCACACATCTGCTGGCTGAAGTGAGTGAAATAATTCATCAGCTGACTAGAAGAAGAAAAAGTGTTACTTTGGTTGTTTGATTGTCCTGGCTTCTGATTGGCTGTCTGGTGGCATGATGTAATCTTACAGAGAGATCGGGATCTGGAATTAGCTGCTCGGATTGGCCAGTCTCTCCTGCAGAGGAATCACGTGCTGCAGGAACGTAACGGGTCTCTGGAGGAGCAGCTTGCACAAGCTGTAGATCAGGTACAACACACACATACATGCACATGCCATGATTTATGTGATTTTTAACTATTGGGAACTGATTGGATTAGAAAAACTCGAAGTGTCTATAGGACGGGTGATTGAAGGGGGAGGGGTCAAAAAATACGAGGGTTTGGTGTCAGCCAAAATGGAAAGTTGTTTCAGAGGTGGAGCAAGTTGCACTTAAACGAAAGAATTTCACACAGTAATCCTGTTAAATTACCAGAATGACTTTACCAGTAAATACACAAATGACTCCTTCACACAAGCAATGGTGTTCCAACTTTTTACTTGTAAGATACCATTCACACATCAGTACCAAACCACTGGTAAACTCTGTGATATCATAAACCATGAGTGAGCACCACCATCAGTGTTGTGTTTAAAAACATGATGGGGTTTGGTTTTTCACCATTTTACCAGTAATGTTTAATCCCATTCATGCATGATCTCTTAACAGCCTTTACTGGTAAATTGCTGTTATGTGTGAAAGGAGCTAATTACCACAAACTTTCCCTGTTCTGACTTTTGATTGTTGAATTTGTCTCTCTCAGGTTCATCAGTTTCAGCATGAGCTGGGTAAGAAAGATGAACTCCTTCGTATTGTTGCGAGCGCCAGCAAGGAGAGTGAGACGGACTCCAGCTGCTCCACGCCACTCCGTCACCCTGTGCCTGCAGGGTGCGCTTTCGCCCTCAGCCAACTGGAGGCCCTGCAGGCCAAACTGCAGGACTTGGAGGAGGAGAACCTCTCTTTGAGATCAGAGGCATGTAATCTTAATACTGTATGATAAGCCGCGTTTGGATGTTGTGAGTGTGTCTGTCTGACCGTGAGCTCTGATGTTCTGCAGGCGTGTCTTTTGAAGAAAGAAACTATCACCTATGAGGACAAAGAACAGAAGCTGGTGAACGACTGTGTTAAAGAGCTGCGTAAGTTCAAGCTCTGTTCCAAACTTTTGACTATCTGTCTTCATAGGCAGCAATCTTTTAAAGGGATATTTCACCCAAACGTTTTCCATCATTTACTCACCCTCACGTCATTATGAGTAATATATTCAGTGTGTATGTTTCAGGCGAATCGAACAGTCAGATGGTGAGACTGACAGAGGAACTGTCCCAGAAAAACAAGGACCTGCTGAGACATCAGGAGGAGATTGCACAGCTGCTCTCACAGATCGTGGAGCTCCAGCACCGAATCAAAGAGGTCAGAGAATGTGGAGAACACACAGAACATCTCACATTACCTCAGTTCTCCTGAGACCATTGATCATATAGATCACAACATGATCCATGTTATCACAGCATGCGATTCTGAATGTTCCAGACAGCATCTTGTGTGCTTCACTTGAAGCAAGGACACTTAGTGCCGAATCATTTGAAATTTAAAAGTTTCTTTTAAATGTTTCAAAATCCTAAAAATGTTTCCGGGTTTAAATAACACAATTTTTTTGATGTGATCTCAGAACTTTGGACCCCACTGTTTTTGTGTGTGTGTTTGTGTGGTTCCTCTGTGTGTTGATGTGTGATAACATTCAGTGTGTGTGTGTTTGTGGTTCTTCAGTTGGCACTAGAGAAAGAAGAGTTGAGAGTTCATCTACAGTCCTCAAAAGAAGCACAGCGACAGCTCACTGCTGAGGTGAACATTCATACACACACACACACACACACACGTTTAGAGTGTGCATTAACTCCGTAATGTAACACAAGCTCAAACTGAGATGGATTAACAATTTAAATCTGTGGCATTGAACTCACTCTGGTTTTCTTACAGATGGCTTAGAATAATCCTGATGATTGAAGGTCTTTTGTTTATCACATTTAACGGGCTTTACACCAAACCAGCTCAGTCACTGTGACTCTGAAAAGCTGTTGACTCATTGTAGAGGCTCTTATCTGAGAGTGTCTGTTTGGTCATTGCCCTTAATGATGGACTTATGAAATGTGATGATAAAGGCAGGAGTGTTTTAGAGCGGTCACAGGACGTGTGTTAGTTAATCAATGATGGCAATGATGACCGTCTCACTGGAAGAACAACAATGACTGTGTGTGTGTGTGTTAGCTGAAGGAGCTGGTGGACAGAAATGCAGAGTGTGTGGGGATGTTACACGAGTCTCAGGAGGAGATTAAAGAACTGCGCAGTAAGAATGTGCCATCTGCAGGCCTGCGCAGACATCTGCCTTATGGGCTATACCCCATGGTAAGAAACACAGTTTACTGCTATAACACTCACATGCACACATACATTTGCTGGAATGTAAACAGCTGATTATAGGAGTAATTATTATATTATTATTTTATAAGCTCTGTTGATGTACTGATCTGTGTTTTGTCCTGCAGGATTCTTTGGCAGCTGAGATTGAGGGCACGATGAGGAGAGAAGTGAGTGTGGAGGAGGAGATCACCTTTCAGGACCAGAGGTGAGACTCACTATTCACACCATCATGCCTCCATCACACCTCACTCAGTCCAGACCTTTGACCCCCATCTGCTCTCTGATTGGAGGTCTGCCCATAAGCGCGTGTTCCAGGCTGTGCGGTCTGTGAATCAGTCTGTGATGAAAGCTGCAGCCACTGTGGCTGCGATCCCTGGCTCTGCCCACAGTGGCATTGTCATGACAGCGCTCCCCCATCAATCACACAAAGAGGGAGGAGCAGCCAATCTGAATGCCAGCAAGTGAGTGTTTATTGCGCATGTGAGTAATTGACTGGTCTACTTTTTAGAGTGTGATTTATTCACAGTTAGTTTCTATGTATGTTTTTGTGTACATTTTTTTTGTTTTTTTTGTATTTTGTATGTAAATACTGTAAATACCAAAATGCTGTTCTGTATATTGTGTGTATAATAAATGTGTGTGTGTGATGCAGAGAAAATTCTCGCCTGAGTCAGCCCGGTTCTTCTGGAGGAAACGACCTGACGTCGGCCATACACCGTCTGTCACTGCGAAGGCAGAACTTTCTTTGTGAGCGACAGTTTTTCCAGGCCGAGAGAGACCGGAGGCTGCAGGAGCTGGTGGCCGCTGAGTCAGAAGGGGGCGGGAGCATATGCAGTACACCAATGGGAAGCGCAGTTTCCTCTTTCACCAACCTATCAGAATTCTCCTCCTCCAGCTGTTTCAAAACCTTTCTCCCTGAAAAACTGCAGATTGTAAAACCAATTGAAGGTGTGTAGAGGATGATGAAAACAAAAACTATGAGTAAACCATTTTTCAGAGCGTCCTACATAACTAAATCACAGCATGCTGAACCCTCTAAATTTAAATTCATTCCCCCGCTAAAAATAATCAAACAAGAAAAAATGTACAACACATTAGTTGACCTCACTGATCAGTTGTCAGTTGTTTGACCACTACTAGATCAGCATGGATCATCTTCACACAGATTATACCCACAGAACTCCACAGAAAGAGCTCTTTATTGGCTAATATGAGTATATGATAATGAAGAGTGTGTAGTACCATCAGCTTCATTAACACATCATGTTAAAATCCATTCTGTTGATCTTTCTCCTAAATGTCTGTAGCCATATGGGCCTGCTGGTGAGATTCTGTTTATCAGTGTTGATGGAAAATCTTCATCACCTGCTTCTGTTTCCTGCACCTGTAGGTTCTCTAACACTTCATCACTGGCAGCAGCTGGCTAAACCCCATCTAGCCACTATTCTGGACCCTCACCCGGGTGTCGTCACCAAAGGTTTCCGTCCTCTTCCTCAGGACAATGTTTACCTACTCACAGATCTTGAGGAAGATGAAGACCATAAGAAGCCCTCATGGGAACATCATGGGAGACAGGAGGAGAAGATCGAAGAGGAAGAAGATGAGGAGGAAGATGGAGGAATTACGTTCCATGTGAAGTTGTCCTCCACTCCAGAAATCAGGAGAGAGAGAAGTCGTGTCCAAACCCCAAATAATGTCCCGCCCTTTCCTGCATCCCTCAAGAATTCCCCTGTGCCCATAGCAACAGTTGTTTCCATAGCGACAGCAGTTAACCAAGCAGCTAGTCCACTACCTGCAGGAATCTCTGTTTCGGCCGCTCCCCCGCTTGACCTGAATCTGAGTTCTTCTACAGGTAAAGAACCCTCACAGCAGCACCTGTCAGATCTTCATCCCCTCATTGTTTACAGCAATATTTGAAGGCCCTCCCCAATCACAGTTTCTACCCAGTTAAATTTTCTAGATCTTTGCATAACTAGAGTGAAGTATGTTTGTTATAAAAATATCTAAACACTAAGAAATATTTGGATTTTTTTGGTTGTTTTAGCTTATCTTAATGCTTTTTTAAAAAAATAATTTTAAGTCATCTGTAGGCTCCCTTGATAGTTTGTTGAGACCCTGTAGTGGGCCCGGTCCCCTGGTTAAGAAACACTGTTCTGTCTAGAGCTTGAGTGACTTTTCTAGTTTATGTTTATCATCATTTGTTTGTGTTTAGTAGTTAATCCAGGAAAATATCAGAGCTCTACCTTTTCTACATACACCTTCACTACCTGCCGGATTTTGCATCCTAGTGACAGCACACAGGTTACACCCAGGTAAGACATCTACCTCCAAACAACAAAAGTCCAACAAATTCTACAACATCAGTGCTGTTTCTGGTAACATTTTTAAATGTGTTTTTTAAAGGAACTTCATAATAATGTATATGTTTTATTGTGATTTCGTTGTAGAAGAATAAAACTTTGCTTTTAAATGTTTCTGTCCTGTCTGTCAGCTCTGCCTGCAGTCCTTCAGTCAGTGATAACACTCCAAGCTCTCTTCGGACCGGCCCCAGTACACCAGTCACTCCCTGCAGACTGAGTCTGGGGGACTCATTCCCCATTCGCCACCCTGCAGCGCTACCTGGTGGTCTTGCTAAACTCCTGCTGGAGAAAGGCATCTCTGCTCAAGGTCCCACTGCTGTTGCAGCACCAAAAAAGCCCCTTTCTCTCCGTCTT
Source organism: Chromobotia macracanthus (assembly GCA_036877525.1). Lineage (NCBI taxonomy): Eukaryota > Metazoa > Chordata > Actinopteri > Cypriniformes > Botiidae > Chromobotia > Chromobotia macracanthus. The sequence goes on from JAZGTH010000095.1 coordinate 2,565,212, forward strand.
CTTCCAAGTACCCCTCCTAACTCCCCCTCCCACTCCCCTTGCCCCTCTCCCGTGCCCTTCGATTCACGATCCACCTCTTCTGACAACTTCCTGGCATCCCGCCCAGCTGAGGTCTTCCTACAAGATGTTTATGGGCTGAAACTTGGTCGTGCCACCAGATCAGATCTTCTAAGCCCTGACCGATCTCCTCAAGAGCAGCCAAACAAACCTGAACATCACAGCGTCAGCCTTGTGGAGCATCTGCGTAAACTAGGCTTGGATAAAAAAATGCTCCATGGGACTGATGGTGTCAGTACCCATCCGCAGGAATCCGCCACCTTCCTAGCAACTGGAGGAGGCAGTTTATTGGATGGGCTTCGACGTAATCAAAGTCTGCCTGCCATAGTTGGTTGGGGTAGCGCATCGCTGTCCAGTCCCTCCTATCCAGTACCGCCCCCACACCCTACATCCTTGGCCCTTCCCACTCCTCCCTGGGGGAACCTAAATGAACCACAACGCTCACGTAGACACACCTCCCTTTCCCAGGCACCACCCTACGTGCATAATTCATAAGGCTGAGGGTGTGGCCCCAGACAAACAGTAGAAGGGTAAATCAATGCAGTTGGTGGGTGACCCTGACTGTATATCCCTCATAATCTGAAAAATACCCCCTCCTGCTGCCCATAGACAGAGAGGAAAAAACTGGGATGTTGTAAAAGCACAATAATGAAGTAAATTTGTCTTTTTGTCATGTATGTTTCATGAAGAGGTAAAGGCCTTATAGCACTCAAGAGTACTGGTCCCTTTAGACTACTGATCCCTTTATTCACCTTAAACATGATACTCTCATCTTTTCTATCATATTTCTCATGTCTTCTCTATGGTGAATCTTTTCATCTTTTGTCCTTCATTTTCACTCATTGTACTTATTATCTGTCCAGAAACCGAGGCTGTGGAGATTCTAAAGAGATAAGTTAATGGAAAGAAACATGTATGTGAAGAAGGTTGTTGAGTGGATGGGAAGGGAAAATGGAAGTCTAAAGGAAAATTATTAAAGACCAGAACCATGTTTCTGTAGGTTTCTTTTGAAGGCCACTGTAAGTTACTGTACCAGTGTTTTGTGGTTTGAGTTAAACTGATTTGTGGGAAAATGATTTAAGTTAAAAAGTGAAGAAAAATGCAATATGTGAAGGTGGCATCTCCACAGCCTCACTTGAGGAGTTTAAGATTCTTTTAGAAGTTCCTTAAAGGTCCTCTGTGCAGTTGAGGAGTCTGTCCCACACTGTAGATAGCTGATGCTGATAGCTTTCAGATGTTTAGTACAACATTGATTGAAGATTGTTTTGGGTAGCCATCTACCCAAAGCGCCATACGTCTATGTAATAAGATTTACATCCAAACGTCCTGACTCCCAGCATGCACCTGGACATTGACTCCTCCCCACCTGTCTAAATCATGTGGTGTTTAAACTGTATAAATTCATTCAGTTTGGGCAACGTTGCCACAGATAGGCAGAACTGGATTGCTCAGGATTTATCACTGGATTTGTTTGTTTTGTTCTGCTCTGCTCTATTAGAACATTGTTCTTCTCGATTGTGTTTATCATTGAAATATTATTCAGGTCTGTGTACTAAAGGGAAATTCCATGACAGAATATGAAGGGAATTGTAGTTTGATCTTAACTCTGTAGTTTGTGCATCATTACTAGTGTAGGGTACATATTTTGCTTGTACATCCCTCAGTAATTTAAAATAAGGATCAAATTGTCATTGAAAATCTGTATTTTCACTGACTAGAAGCTAAATCAAGATGGTTTTGGCACCCTAACTGGATTTCTCAGTGACATCAGTGTTTCCTCATTTTATGCACTTTTGGTTTTTATTAGTAAATAACCAACCTAACATTCTCTAAACTAGACTAAGGTATTACATTTAACTTGAGAGGTTGTTATTTACTAACCTGTTAGATGTAGAAATGTGATTTTTTTTTTGTAATGTTTGTGTTGTTTTTGATGGAGTTGGGACTCAAGATCTTGCATATGGGTTTAAACCAAAGTTAGTTGTCCTTGTTTGCACCTGAATTGTAATTTTATAAGCTAAACTTTTGTGTTTATTTGTGTGGTAAACTGACCGTTTCTTGTAGTAAACAGTAATGGCACAGAAAAATCATTCTGGTTTTGTCACAAGCAGTCGAGACGTTTGAAATACAAATCAAACTAAACGCTCATTACACAACCTGCAGATATTCATCAGTTAATATCAAATTGTACAACTTCTTGAGAATTAAAACCACAACATTAACTGCAAATACATCAAGATTTATATTAACATCTGAATGGTGTGGTACTGCCCGCATGATTTGAGAATTAAAGTGTCCTTATTTACTTCCTGTTGTTGAGGTCATCAAGCTCTCTGATGCCAGTCAGGTCAAAGGTCAATGCTTGAAGATGATGTCACAGGTAGTGATGTCACCAAGTGATTTCTTTTGTGCTAATAACATGAATAGATATGTCTGTTGTCATGGTAACATGTTCATTGTGTGTACCTGTGTGTTTAGCAGAACTCTGTATCAGTATCGTTGTTATTGTTGTTTTTATAATAAAACAAACCAAATGATTCTGCGTGTCTCTGACATTTGGTTCTTAAGTATGGGATTAATTTCTCACCTAAATCTAGAAGTAGTGGACCAATAGTGGTGCTAAAGTCTGCCCTGATTTACATGACACTGCAGCATTTGAAAAACAAGTGCAGAACATGGAAACGAGCGAGACTTTGTGTGCGATTCAGAAAACATTACATTCATATCTCAGTTTTGTGCAATATATTTTAAAACTTGTTTAAAGTTTACATTCACCCTTATTTTTGGAAGAAGACCGCAATACTTTAGGCAGGAAATTTATCTTATACACTTGAGAGTTTAATGTACACAATTTAAAAAACAGCCCTTAAAGTTCAATTTCACTGTAATATACTGACAGATGACCCTTTCCATCATTAGATTTTAAAATAATATTGATTATAATGAAAATGAGATGTCCGGGGATCATCTACTTTGATTTGAGGAAATTTGACTTCATGGGGGCATATTGTAACGCTGTCTGGTGTACAACTAAACTGCTAGTTTGACAATGTTACCATGGTGACAGGATTAAATCAGCAGACAGCTTTTGTCTCTGTAATCTGTATTTGGTGATTGACAGAGGAGGGTTTATGAGGACTTGGATGGTGGCCGTGGCCTCTTTCACTGTGGGAACATTTTACACGGTGGCAAAATGATTTAATTTCATCCGGTCACGCTGACCTGAAATTTCATTGTGGTTTGTGAAATTAAAGTTTTTCAGACATGCCATAAATGTCTTAAATCTGGAAAATGATAGCAAACAATATTTGCACTACTTTGTAATTTGTTATTGAACAACAGTTAACAGTCATGAGGCCGTATAAGCAGAAAAAGTGCAGTTTATTTTGAGTGGCAGACAAAACTGTGTGTCTCTGTATGTGTGTGTATATGTGTGTGTTTTCTTTACCCGTGTCCTGTCACTTCTTTCTGTGTTTGGATAAGAGAGAGCTCAGACTCCATCCATCAGCTGATGAGAACAGAATAGAGAAATGTATATATTAAAACATATAATACATCTCACTGTAGGATCAGATATGATCTTCACGTCACTCACATTGTCTAGCTGTTGTCTGTCTGTGGTGTTTGTTCTGTTGGGAGTTCAGAGTCTCTCCATTGGCTGTGAGTGAGAAAACAAACACAGAAGATTCTGTTAAATCTGACCGTCTCTTCTCTGCCTCTGTCTCATTGAACTTAAACTCCAGCGATCCACTGAGATTTGCAAATAAAACAACAGCTTTAAAAGAAATGTGCTTTGTGCACATCTCTGTACTTCTAACAGTGGCAGAGGTTGTGTTTGCCGAAAGATTAAGATAACATTGTAAATGGAGTATTTGTTGTATTTATACTTTCAAATAAAGTTTTAGAATTTTGAAAAATGTCACCTTTTCTAATAAATCAGAGCAGGAAATAAATGGAAGAATGTTCACTAGATGTGTGAGATGTTGAGAGGATGTAGGTCACATTTCTCAGCCTGGGCCCTCTCTCCTCCTCTCTGCTGTGTTTGCCTGGATCTGAATGAACTTCTACTGTGACTGTGAGCTGAGGAAACAGACACACATATCAACACAGTGAATATTGTGTGTGTGTGTGTGTGTGTGTGTACGTGTGTGTTGTCAGCTGTCTTGTTGATCTGTCTAGCTCCTGGTCACACATCTCCTCCACCTTCTCTCTGAGCTGCAGAATGATGTTCCTCATCGAATCAAACGAGGCCTCTGGGTTCACAGTCACGGCCCCCAGAACACGGATACGTCTGATACATCTGTGGTGAGAGGAAGACGAGACAAAGACAAATCACGAGAACTGAGAGATTGTCCATTTTTACCCAAAATCTACTAAATAAATCTACATAAATGAAAAAATTCATTTCAAAATCCACTGTACATTGTTTGATAATTTGTTGCTGATTGAAGGCATATTTTTAAATGTTAGTGTAAATTGCGCAGACTCTCATAGATCAGTCTTAATAAAACACACATTTCACATTTCAGCTGAACTCATGAGCTGACCTTCAGGAGGTAAATATTGTCCTGGCGGTTAATGATATCCTTCATTTCTGCATCTTTCTTCTTCAGCTGTTTGACTTCAGCCTCCAGTTTGGTGACTACATCCTGCCCAGCAGAGAGCAGGACGTCCTGCAGCATCTCCAGCATCCTCTGCACTGACATCCTCTGTACTGACTGCTGGAGCTCAGAGAGGACCATATCTGCCTCATCCTTCACTGTGTCTGAGGAGCGCTAAACACACACACAGTGACTGACGTTATGTGTCATTGGTCATTTAGAAGATGTTTATATTTATAAGTACATATTTATAAGTATTTATGTATATATTTAGGAGATATTCATATTTATAAGTATGGGTTTGTTTGTAAGGCCGTGAAGAATGTTTACTGTGAGTGTCTCTAAAACTTTCTTCATATCTTTGACCTCTCGTTCTCTCTCCTGGAGTCTCTGGTTATTTTCAGACAGGACAGCGCCCGGATCTTTCTGATTTAACAACACAGATTAACACACAGTCAAGTGTTTTTTATCACTATAAAAGCACACTGGCACAGGAACATAGAGCTGGGCTCTGCTTCAGAAGACTCTGAATGACGTCACTGCTGTGCTTGTATGATAAGATCTTTTCCATGCTCACTAATGTGACATCATGACAAAGTTGTGAAGAAAAAGAGAATCTTTTATTTTCTCGTTTTTTGTGTGTCTGTATTTAACAATAATAAGCCAACACAGATGCTTGTACTTTGTTATGTACTTTAAGCTTTAATAAAATGGCCTGGAGGAAAGGAAGCAGTTTTGAGCAGTAAAGGTGTGGAGGTGAGCACCAGTTTCTTGCTGCGCTCCGTCTGTGTGGACGCGCTCTCGTGGCCCTTGTGCTGGTTACTGGTTCACAGCCAGCACACAAACACGTGACACGAGCGGCAGAAGAGCTCCTGCAGGTACGTGTGGCCACATGGGATGGTTGTGGGGTCGGTGGGCAAATCCAGGCACATGGGGCAGCTGAACTGCTCCTCTGTCCACAAACAAGCACTCATCCTCCGGTGAGTAAAGTCAAATGCAGAGAGGTTTACGTTTGGTGCCCTCAGGTCAATCGCACACCATTGGATCAAATAAAGTTCAGTTTAATCTGCTCTTCTTTATTCTAGACACACTGTGTGATGGTTAATGCTGCAGGTTAAATGGTCTGCTGGTGTTTGTCCCTCCGGTTTTACCAGCACTGGGTGAAAAACATTCACTAAACAAGTTTAGGGAGAAAATCAGGCCCACATGGAAATTCCTTCAACATCTCGCGTGGCAGTTTATACTGTATGTCAGACAATTTCATTTCTATTTAATCGTTTAAAATTAAATGTATTTCCATAAAGTTACCCTCACATACTTTAAAACCTACAATCATTGATTATTATATTTTTCCTCATCCTCATTTTTAATTCTCTCTGAAAATCGGCCTGCCGTCAACACAGTGTTGAGCTGGGTGTGTTTAGAGTGTTGCTATGCGGTTGCTAGGGTGTGTATGTGCTGGGATGGCCTGGGTAGTTACCGGGGCGTTGCTACAGTAGGTGGTTGCTAATTAGCTTAAGTTAGCAGGCCATCTCTTATACTTCTGTAAATCAGATATTATTATGACGACTGATGAAATGCTCAGTTTGATTTGATCAGCATTCTGTCAGTAACGGGTTAACAGCAGGGGTCAGTGTCAGACATGTAACTATCTGGCTGTCACACGTGTTTTTCTTTATGTGGTACAATAGGACCAGGACCTGTTCACCTCTTTCACGTCAGTCATTTATTCATCAAGTGCTGCACATGTAGTGCATTACACACAGCTTCTGTTACTAAACTAAGAGCTGTGTAAATGATCACTTTCCAATGAGATTTGTTTAAAATGATCTAGGATCTCCGGCATCGTCACACTTCTGTGATGTTATGATTAGTACTTAAACTATAAATACTGTATACTCTTATGACTTTTAACTTGTTTGTTATATGCTGATTAAGGTCTGGTTGTTATAAACTATACTGATGCTGCAAAAGAGTATTACATCAAAGTGCGTGTGTGCATGATGATAAATTGTGATGAGAACATCTTAAAATTTTTTTAATTTACATCATCCGTTCACTGTTTTATAGAACAAACTATTATTATAAACACATTATATACACATCCTACAGGTGACATCACCAGGACAAAATGTACATCAATGAATCAGTAATGACATATCATATCTCTGCTGGAGTCAGAAGCACTTGATATGGTTGGTCTCTGTGGAAAGTAATTCATTCTGAAAGCATGACTTCAGTGTTCAGATGTGTGAGCACATTACAGATGTTTGGGAGGTTGTGAACACATGTAACAGTTTCTTTCCATCTTCTCGCTGATGTTGATGATGTCATCAGTCTTGTTCTTGAGGGACTAATTGTTGTTTTCATGAACCTCACGTGCCTTCTGAGTACACCGTAAATGAATCAAAACAAGGCAATCACAATATTGTGCAACACAGTTTTTCATTTCTTGGAATGCACATGATGTTCTTGTGAAATCTCTGCTCAGTGGAAACATGTTGTTCACTTCATGTGTGTCAGTCTGAAGACTGTGAGCCCCAGAGCATCTCAGCTGTGACCTCTGACCCTGTGTCAGCTTCAACACACTGTAAATTGCTCATACAAGCTTTAAAAATGCATGATTGAAAAGCTCTTCTGCGCTTATAACTCTCACTAACTGCTGGGAAATGACTTGTTTCCTCCGGTTAATGGGAAAAACCTCCAAACAGTACACAGCTCATTAAAAAGCCATGTCATGCCGACCACAGCATTCGCAACAGCATTCGTCACAGCATTGTTGTCCTCATCGCTCTCTCGTGAACATGCTCGCTCTCTAAGACAGGACATTCAGATCACCCTCATCCACTCTGCTGCAGTGTTACAATCATTATTAACCTTCCCTTCAGATGTTAGAATATACTTCACACTATATATACAAGATGAGCTAGTGAAGACACTGCTGCAGTGACCAACACACAGACAGACTCACCAGACCAGAGACAGACAGACAGATAGATAGATAATAGATTTCCCTGAATCCCATTATCACTGAAAAATGCATCATCAGGCAGAATATTTATTTTTTCAATGTACAACATACAAAAACATAGTAAAAATTTCACAGTGTATAAAAGCAGTGATCATGTGCTGTGGATTCATTTTTTATTGCATAGGCATCCGTCCGCACCTCAGATAATGCAGCACCCATGCAACATCAGCGTGACATCATCCACTTCAGCCAATCAAACTGCTCATGCACCTCCCACCATTACAGCACAAAATATAAACAGAGAGAGAGAGAGGGCATAGCTTTACATGAAGAGAGTTCATATAAAGTTTGCATTAACATTCATCTGGGCTCAGAAAAGAATTAACATAAAATATTTCATAAAATATATAAACATATACACACATCAAAGCCAAGACAAAACTGCCCTTCATCAGCGTAAATTTGAGCAGACTTCACGTACACAAGAGTCACTGTTTGTATTGTCTTGTATGCTGTGTGTCTATAGAGGAATTCTTCTATAAACACAAAAATACAGTCTGACTTTATCAAAAATTATCATTTGCTCATAAATATAAAATACTACCAACAAATATACATACATACAAAACATCCTTCCCTTTAGCTTCAGTAAAACTCACACAGCTCTGTCATACTGTCATGCTTCAGTTATAATCAGTTCACCATATTTTACTCATTATCTCAACCTCATTTTGCTCTAAACACGTATAACTTTCTTCTGCGGAACAAAATATGTTCAAGAACATTCACAATGGTTCATAAGGGTTGGAAAAGGGCAAGTGACAGAATTTTAAAGGTTGTGTAAACTGTTGATTTAAAGTGTGTGCAGACGATGGCTGAAAGACATTTATACTGAGGTGTGATGGTGTGTGAGAGGTGAACGGTCATATTGCCACATGATCAGAGCACCCAGATGAAAATATTACTATTAAACACTGGAGACATCAGTCGGCTTTACAAATCCAGAGTCTGTACTGTACTCTGTACAGTACGTACAGTAGCCCTGCTCAGTTATGTAGTGTCTTTAACCAGTTACATGACCAGTGACATGTATCTTACATACAGTACTGTGTGTTTCTGCTTAAAAAAAATAAGAGAAACTGATTCAGATTCAGTGTGACAGCTGTTCCAAATTCTTCATGAGTAGACTGAAATGAGTTGACTCTCATTTACTCTCTTAAACAACAGAAGTCATGAAGAACCTCACACAGCGTCTGAAGACACCAGCACATACAGTTGTGTGTCAAGATTCATTATTGAACCTAAGCAAGTTACATCCTCCGGAGATTCCTGCTGATGAGCGTTAAATAAGCGTGCATTCTCTGCAATTATTGGTCAGATGAACCCGTGACTACTTGTTTGATCACAAAATCGCACAAAATGAAATGCAACAGGAAAAGAATTTTGCTTCCCTCTGAACATCACTCCTTTGTTATAGAGACGGTCTTGGTTATAGAGAGGGTCTTGCATTGGGTTTTCCCTGCATGTCATCGCATTTTCCAGTGCATCTGCATGGACAGATGCAGGTATGTAACTACGGTTACACACACACCTGTAAAAGCATGAGATTTTTGTAACTGGGGGTGTTTTTGTCTATCAACTGTGCATGTAGCTGCAGGGAGAATCCAGGGAGGGAAAGTCGTATTTGCCCAGAGGGGAGGGGTAATATGTGGTGGCGTAGACATTTGTCTGTGGCAGGGGCGAGGGGAAGAAGTTACAGCTTTCTTCTGGTGGAAGCAGGTTGCTCTTATTCAGGGTCTGCAGAGGGAAACATACAAGAGTGAGAACAGGAGATGTTTCAAAGCCACGGTGTGATTTGCATCATGCTTCTGCCAGTCTGTGATGTCAGTGCTCAGAGGAAAGAGAAAGAACCAGAAAACACACACTGATGATCAGAGGGATTTCTGAAATCTGAGACAGGTTTATGTGGTGCAATGACTGCATGACCTCAATTCTCCATCAGAGATGAAGAGGCAAACACACTACAAGCATTATTTATTGTACAAAAGCAAACAAAAATGTTTTTAAAACCAAACATTAAAAGCTATAAGTAATACCATTAAAAATGCAAAATAAAAATGTATTATTTATACTATAAAAAACTGTTAAAAATAATAATAATAAATTATTAACATGACATATTGACACACACCACATATGCTGATTAATCTGTTAATCTGATTAATCTGTTGATTAAGTTTGAGAAACTGATTAATCTCTAACTTTCCAATGTTAAACCATGTTGTCAAAAAACTCTCCTCTTATTCATCCTGTCCCTACTATCAGATCTATTTTTACTTGTAAATGTAGCTTTGTAGACTTGCTGGCTCTTATGTTAAATGTTAAAATGGCACTTTGAGACATTACTGAGGCATGATGGGATACCTTGAACTCCATTGGTGTGTAGAAGTCATTCTTGGGCGCACAGCTGTTGTCTTTGTAGTGCAGGTGGTTGGGGGTGCTGGGATGGATGACTGCTGATTCTTGGGGAGGTTTGCGGAGTCTCTGGTAGTAAACGTACACAAGAACAGAAACTAAAACTGCTCCCAGAAAACAGCACACGCCTGTCAACACCAGGTGAAACAGAGAGAATCCTGCAGGTACAAAAATCAGAGACATCTCACACGTCATGCATAATACCACAAAACTGAGATCAGCTTTACCAGTAAAAGTATTATATCTGTTATTTTGTACTATTATATGTTATAAACATGTTGCTACATTTTTAAACAGACAACGGCACTAATTTAAATACAAACATGCACAGTGCCAACTCATGCATGCTGGTTAAACGGAGTTAAATTTACCTCCACAGTTTGTGCTTCTCTTCCTTCCAGTTGAGAGCACTAGAGAGAAAGAAAGAGGAAGTGTATGTGAAAAATATTCACTATATTAACAACTGCAGTCGGAGATGCCAGATGATCTATTGGAGAGGGAAAACAAGGAAACTAACCTGTGCTCTCATTGGGCCGACACTTGCTCTGCTCAGTGCTGTTTCCTTGGCAAGAGGCAGGGCTTATTTCACATGTGCGACTGCGGAATTGAAGCCCCTCCTCGTTACACTCCACCCACTCTGACCACGCCCCCCATCCACCTGACACACAGACGTGAGAAGCAAAGTGCATGCTTATGAGATCTTACAGTAACAGATGCTGTGCAAAAGTATTTTTTATCCTGATTACATTATCTGTTTCATGTGTTAATAATAGTTCTAAGTTGTAAGCAAGGTCTGACAGTGTGTGAAATATCACATTGATTATTTATGACAATGCCATGTATTAGAATGATAGCAGAATAGATAATATTACATAAGATACACCGTAAGAACAATGAGCAGATCATCTGCAGTGATGTCAGCACAGACGGGCTGTCACATGCTGCATGCTGCTTTACAAGTTCACCTTTCATTCATCACCAGTTACTTGACAGACACACTGATCATATTTCTACTATCAGAATTATATGTGGAGAGTTTGTGACAGCCTCTTACATTTAAATGTTTAAAGTTCTCCCGTAAAAACAGAAAAACATGAGTTAGGGCACATGACCTCTGACTCCATCACAATGGACACAAAGAGCTGAAGCACAATCACGTGCAGTCGCAGAGCATGCAGCTCTTGCTTGTCATTTCTTGTCCACTGGGCTTGTCCACTTTGAGCTTCTCTGCTGTTTCTTGTGACGTAAATTTGTTTCAGTTTGCAATCGTGTTATTCTCCATACAGCAACATCCTTATACACATAATTAAATGTGTATGTAAAATATGAGATGAATTCCTATATTGATTTGATGGGGATGCATCATTTGACCATTAAATATGGGATGATTCTGTAATTTACAGGACAGGTGGCAACCCTACCTGCGCATGTAAGCCAGATGTGCATGTTTTGGGAGCAGGGTTGGAGAGAGGGCATGTAGATGGTGAATGCTTTGTCTATACGAGTAGGACTGTGTGTGTATTCTGACCTTCACACTCGTGGGTGTTGCACAGAGCTTCCTCTGTGTGCAGACCGATGCAGATGTCACCGGAATGAGCAGGGGTGGGGTTAGAGCAGGTACGGGAACGCTGGTAATGACCGCCACCACAGGAAGTGGAACACTGAGACCAGGAGGACCAGCAAGACCACGCCCCCTTTACTGAAAAACACAAGCAGCATGACCACACCCCTTCCCTGATAAACAATAGCATGACCACACCCCTTCACTGATAAACAACAGCGTGACCACACCCCTTCACTGATAAACAACAGTGTGACCACACCCCTTCACTGATAAACAACAGTGTGACCACACCCCTTCACTGATAAACAACAGCGTGACCACACCCCTTCACTGATAAACAATAGCATGACCACACCCCTTCACTGATAAACAACAGCGTGACCACACCCCTTTACTGATAAACAACAGCGTGACCACACCCCTTCACTAATTATCTAACTAATTAATTAACTAATTAATTGATGACATAAAATTAACGCACACATACCGATTTTCAGGGTTTCATCTCTGAAACGCTCTTGTGTGTGGAACTACTTTATCACGTCACTGATTACACGTGGCTAATTACAACAGCTGAGGTGATCTGGTGTAGTGACAGAACTGTGTGGATGTCAGACCTGAACACGGCTGGATGTTGCAGTCCTGATACTCCACAGGCGTTCCACTGCAGGCAAACGGGGTGCTCCGCCCATCAGGGGTGCCACAGGAGCGCTTGCGTGTGCGGAAGCCTTTGGAACATTCTTCAGAACATGTGGACCATATTTCCCATGACGACCAGACGGCTCCTTGCACTCGTGTAGCGGGTTGACGCATTCTCAACAAGTCCTCAACCAGACCTGCAGACAGAAAGCTGTTAAAGGACACTGTTGGGAATGTGTGTATATGTTATAAATCACAACTCATTCATGAAAATACATTTTGATCTGCCATCTCATTTATTTTCATCCCTGCTATGAACAGACAGATCCACTGTTGTCCACATTGTTTCAAAGCAGCTTCTTGAGAATAAGCCTTAATAATACATTTGCATCCTCTCAGTGAGTTCTCTTCTGGCTACATGACAAAAACAATGTTTTCATATGTAAGAGAAGTGTTTAAAGTAACCTGCAATTTTATGTTTCCAACAGAGATGGTTAGAGATGGGCAAAAGTTATGGATTACATGGATTACTAAGTGTATTACAAGTTATATATTAGGTACAGATCCTAGAGACTGGATTATTTTGAGTTAAAGTCATCCTTGTGAACAGGCCTTAAAACAAGAGCAAACCATCAGTCTCGCAGGCCGCAGTTCTGTCAGAGGGGGGGCAGAGGCGTGTCTCTGTCTTGCGTTTGCCAAGCTGCAGTTCATGAGGGTCTGCGAGCAGAGCCTTGCAGGTGTATCTGGCCCTCTGCTCTTGCCTCGCCCCCGTCCGGGTCACATTAACAGGGTACCAGGGCGTCCACGGTGTGTTCCGCCTGACCTCAGCACACGGGTCCAAATTACACGCCCTGTACTCCTGGAGAGAGTCACACGTGGAGTGAAGACATGAGTAAGTGTTGTTCAGTGGTGGCCAGTTCTCAGCCATAGCATCACTACACGGTATCGTGAAATAATCTCTTTTCAAACAGGTCTATCAAACATCTTTGCATTTCACGCTGCTCGAACAGTTAGCCCCATTCCAAGCTCAGACTGACACAATACCACAATCTTTAAACAGTACCAGTGTTTACAATTTTGAGCAAATATACTTATTGGTGGAACAGGAGAACGTTTTTGCAATATTGCTTCAATTTTTATGTTTTATAAAATAGCTGTCCTGTACATTTCCCATGTGATTCTTATGACTGTACCAGTGGGCAGCCGGGGCACGTGTTGCCGTTCTCACAGGTGCGAACGCGGGACTGGATTCCACCTCCACAGGCAACACTACACTTGGACCAAGTGCTCCAGGAGACCCAGGACACCGGAACCGGACATGGATTTTTCTCATTACACAATCTGAATCACACACAAATAATCAACAAGATCATCATACAGTGACCTCTAACAAACACCAGCACACAGTCGACAGCCTCCATCTCATCCCACCTCTCCTCTCGGGCCTGGCCCACACACACTCTCCCTCCATGCTGGGGTGCTGGATTGTTACAGGAACGCTGTCGAACCTCAAACCCAATGCCACAGCTGGTGCTGCACTCAGCCCAGGAGGACCACGGAGTCCAGCCCCCATTTCTGGACACACAGAAGCAGGATTCATCATGACTGCAATAACATTCTGTACTTTTTTTGCAATAAAGCAAAATAAATTCTCTATACAACATAATTCTATACATTCACTGTTTCTATAACACTTTACTGTAAGGTTTCATTTGTTAGCATTAGTTAATGCATCAGCCATCATTTTTATCAATTTTTTCATCTTTGTTAATGTTAGTTAATGCAAATGTCCAACTATAAGTTTGGTTAAGAAAAAAAACATAAATTTATGTTTTATGACTATTTTGTACCACTGGATTACACTGATCCTTATATTTAAACTGAATGTCAACACTAATGTCAACAATGATTGTGTTCATACTAAGATTAAAGGTAGGGTAGACAATTTCAGAGAGGCTAGCAATAGCAAACTAGCTTTGAAAGCATATGAACCGCCCTCCTTTCAGAGCTTTCCTAAGCCACACACCCTTCAAGGTAAGCACATACATAGTTTGATAGGCAAGAAGGACGTATCATTGCATTTGGACGGAATGACTGGATGAACATTTTAGTCCTGGACCTTCCACAGAAGATACATGCAACACTATGATACAATGAGAGTGTCAGATACTATGCAACATTTAGTTAATTAACATGACAGATGACAGGTATTATATTAAGTAAGATATGCCATTACAGCTTACATGGAGAGAAAGAAGAAATCATTTTACAGAACAGGAGAACAAGAGATTTTCACTAATACCATAAAATATCTGAACACTGCACAATGAAAGAGAATGAGAGAAAAAGAAATAATGAAATAGTACAGTCTTTAGGACTGTAGTTAGATAATTATAGTAAAAGCAATATTACCAACTTACAAAACCCTGAGCCAAGTAATATGTCAGCAGTGATGTGTGAGTTAACACAAGCTCTCCAGGTTAAAAACTAATTGGAACGATCACTTGAAGTGAAGTGACTGCAGGATAATGGGACATGCAAACAGCAGTCAGTTCTCCAGAAGCACTGCCTCAGCAGGGCTGAGGTCACAGATAAACCGTGATTACACAGCCGTCTGTATCAGCCCTTCACACTGTTTTCAAGTGCCAGTTCATCCACAAATGAAAAAATGCTCTCTTCCACACCCCCCATATTGTTCAAAGCCTGTATGACTTTTTTCTTCTTCAGTGGAACCCAGAATATATATATATATATATATATATACTTTTCTGTCTTAAGCATCATAAAGTTACTCAGATCCAGCTCTGTAGATAAGCAAATAAGCAAAATAGATAAACTGTAGATAAACAAATAAGCAAACTGTCCAGCACACTGACTCACAAAGACTAGTCCTCACATATCTGGAAATAATTGAGCAATTACAACATTATACAACTGATCAATGGACAGTACACTCACTATTGTACTTGTGGAGTAACCGCTGAACTCTTGAAGGGTTGGAACCTTCAACCTTTCAGTTAACAGCCCAGATCTTTTGACCCTTAGGCCATGACCCCCAGGGCAACATTTATGATCATTCAAAAGCACATAGAAGGCTGTGTCGAGATGACACTAAATGATCTAAAAAAATTTATGCTGTTAATGCTATTAAATTATAAATCAACTGTACACATGAATATTAAAGCAAAGATGAGTTCAGTTCAGCCCGCAGGGCTGCTGTACCTGGAACAGTTGGCCACCTCTATGTTGGCCCCCACACACGTCTGGCCCCCACACTGCGGCCATGGATTATCGCAGGACCGTGTGCGACACTGACACGAGCTGGTGCCCTCGCCTCCATCGTCATGGTTACAAGGCTGCCACGATGACCACTGGCCGAAGCCGCCATTTTGTGTGAGGTTCCGCTCCTGACCAATAAAAATTAAAGGCACTGATTCAACAAACTTTCTGCTGCTCCTAAAGTAAGTCAATGAGTTCTTCTGCATCTGGACAGCAGATGTTTTGAGAGGGGAAAATAATGTATTAGAATAGAACAGAACAGAATTTCTGACTGAACGCAAATGATGTTTCGTGAGTTCTGACTTTTTATTGTTTCTTATGAAACTTCTGACATTACTGAAATCTATTGCTTTAAAAAAGCAAGTTGTTCATTGCTGTCCAGGATGAGATGTTAGTGAGATCTTGTTGAGATATTGGAGTGATTCATCATTCTGTCACTCACTGGGCACTGTGTGAGGTTCTGGCTCCACTGACTCATGTTGGAACTGTCCTCGATCGTGGAGCATTGTGTCTGTTTCCTGTCCCAGCCGCAGTATGGATCCCTGGCACCCAGACACTCCCTGACACACACACACACACACACACACACACACACAGGGTCATATCAATGACAAAGTCTTCATTATCACTACCCCAAAGCTATGACAATATCCAATCATGAAAACTCAGTAATGACAACATTTGTTAAAAAAATTTAATGAAAATGAATGAGTGAAGCACCACTTCATTTATTTCTTAACTGAGGAATAAATGGCAGCTCAAATTAAAAATGACATCACACTCATCACATTAAAAATGGCATCACATAAATATATATATATATATATTTACATGACAGTAACTAATTTTTTTTGCATTAAATGTAAGAAGAATTTGAGGGGAAATCTGCTTCATTGTCTTAATGCAAATTATAATTTACATAATACAATTGACTGTCTATTGACTTCTCTTATAGTAGCTAATATTTCACTTCTGAAGCCCTCACAGAAACCTTTCTGCAATTTTAGAATCTCATTAAGACATTTAATAACTTTATTGATCCGTTTTCCTTGCGAGGATTGTTGGCTGATCCTAACCCACACACACACACTCATGGAGTCTGTTATAATTTGCATACACTAAAGTTTATATAAGGTTATGAGAGGGACTCGTGATTACACAGTTTAATCAGACACAATAGATGTGAACTGGAATCAAATATCTGGACTTTTAATGAAAGCAATATTTCTGATTATATTTAAATCAAATGCTTAATTGGCTTGTAGCTCAAGTCAAGGCAGGTCATTAATCAACTCAACAATGTGTTACAAGGGTAAAATATGCAACAGTTTTCTACCTTCTAGTAAAGATTTGACCTTTTGCCACCTGTGTGTATGTGAAAGCCGCAAAGAATTTGTAATTAAATTTGCTTCTTTCCATCACATTGGTATGCAAAACACGGAGCATCTTTCACAAACACGGTTCTGTCAAAAGCACATCCAATAAAACACTGTAACTTCAAGAGTCAAACACATTGACTTGTGTACCTGTGTGCAGAAGGAAGTTATGGGTAGAATGTGAGCTGGTTTTGTTCCTCATATACAGACTCTCTGTATTTACTGCCAGTCTATGTCAACAGCACACATTCATAATCGCTCCTGCCATTAAACCTGACAGATCTCATGGAAAACCTCTTCTGACATGACATGCAGGCTGATGGGGCTTCCAAAAATCTAGTGAGCTGCCCTGCTGTCTATTACCTACATATAGGCAGCTGCTTTCTAAGGCATACTGGAGCCTTATAAGGGATGGATTTGAAGAGCTCTACATAGGTAGCGACTCAACATACAAATAACATCACTCCCAATTGATTTCAGAGATTAGTCACGTCAGTTTGTCTCCCTGTCTTGTTGGGCTGCTGTTTGACTGGTTTTAGTAAAGTTTGGGCACTTGGAACAGTTGAAGGCTAAGATTAAACCAGCTACACATTACTGAGTGATAGAAACTCAGTGTGGGGCAGCCAGTGTTAAAATCTGGTGTTTAGTTACAAATATCACATCTTTATCACTTTAGTTTAGTGTTAATGTATGGTGTTCATCTTGGGTGTTGACATGAAATCAGCATCTGAGCATGTGCACAGCATCTTCAATCCTCCCGCCTGTTCTAACATCTCCATCTTCTTTCTTGACTGGATGTGTCTTCACACAATGCAGAATAGTCCAAGGTACAGTATTTCATTTCATCACTTAAACAAATTGTACATACTTTACATATTATTGTTTGTAAGATTATTCCTAATTTAAGATTTGGTCATTAACTGATGTCATCTTTTTATGTCAGTTTAACTGTGTGTTTTCTCCTTTAGGTCAGAGAGCTGTTGTTTAATCCTGTGGTATACACCATTTAACAGGTGAACAGAGATAAAAATGTGACGTGTTTTAACATTTAGTGACAAGCGCCGTGGTGAGCTGATAATTCTGCAGAGGACAGCGATAACACATGCGAGTGTACAACTTTCTTCTTTTCTGCATGTTACTTTTAATAATTTTGTCTTGGCTGGTTGGAGATCCATCTCAGAAACCCAGTTCAGCCTTTTGGAGTCTAGAGAGAAGTCTCATAAGCACTTACATTATAAATCTGATATCTTCATTTGTAATGCAAATGTGGCCATTTCCTGGCAAATGTGAAGCGTGCTTTATGTATTTTTAATGGTGTTTGATAATTTATATGTGTTCTGTTAATTTTAATGACAGAAAATAAGATGCTGTAATTTTTTTAAATTACCTAGTTCATCATTCACCTGTCTCTCAGCCAATGGCAGGGAATTGATGAGAGGTATAATATCTCTAACTGCTCATGAGTACTGTCATTCAGTTTATCTCTGCACTTCCTGTCTAAATCCAAGGACATTAGTGGCATGGGGAAGGGCATGTCAACTCTGGGTATGTCAATACAACAAGGCTGCCATAATTTAACAGCTTTTTTCCTTTCACCGAACACATGTGGACAGGATTCACAGTCACAATGACAGCCAATCAGCCACAGCAGCTCAATAGCTTGGTGAGTTGTAAAATGGCTGGGAAGGTCTACTACTAACCCTGTGTGTGCGAAATTGTAACATTAATGGTTAACTCACGTCTGACGCTTTGACCTTTATCTGCTGATAAAGAGTTTGGGCCAATCATAAAGTTCTGGAGAGGCAATGATTCCTCACCATTCACATTCAGTTCCAAAAACATCATGCTCCACAATGTCACGGTAAATGACATATAGTTTTGCTAGTGATGTGTTAGGAGTAGCAATATGTTTAAACCCCAAAAGGCCCTTGATGGGTAACTAACAGCAACATTTTTCTGCAGTGTTACCATTATTGAAACGCGAACTGAATGCAATGTGGGAAATAACTGTTTTTGCACCACTGATAACAATGCCACCAGCTTAAATCTGATGCTTTTCTGCATGACTAGTTGATTAGCAAATGAGTGATTCTGGCTGATGATGTGACTCACTGTTCGGTTCTGTAGTTAAAGCATCTCTCCAGGGGGATTTTCAGCACCCGGCTGTGAAGCCCCACGAACAGCGACCTGTCGCTCTGTAGGATCTGCAGGTTCAGGATTGGCTCTTGCGCACCCTCTGGGAGAATGTTCATCTCCTCCAGGTAACATCCTCGCAGACTCTTATTGGTCGTGGAGAGCGCTTTGATGATGGTTCCGTACTCTGATTGGTGGAGGAGAGAACAGTTATGATTAGAACTGCAGCGCTGCGTGTCCTACATGAGACATTCAAGCCAACAAACCATCAGTTCTTACACAAGATAAAGATAATGCACAATCAGCCCGTCACAATCACTACATCAATCCCAACAAGGTGATAAGAGCCTTAAAACTTCCTGAAGAAGAAACTTTAGCGCATTATCCTGCATATTAAATGGCTACTGACCAAATAAAAAAATGAAAATGCGTTAAATATTGATTTAAGTTCAAATTAATTCATTAAGTGAGAAGCAGTGGACCATGACCACAAAATAAAAAGAACACGAATCCAGTTCAGCGATGTAAGAAGATAGATCAACACAATGCTGTAAATGACCAATCAGAATCAAGTACATATAGATCAACAAAGTGCTGGGAGTGACCAATCAGAATTGTGTCTAAAGATCAACACAATGCAGGGTTTGTCTGCTTTCTTTCTTGCACTCATAATCGAACCTGTGCCGATATACATGACATGGTAGAGCATGTCCCGCCCCTGCACAATGTCAACAGCCAGTCTGGAGAACCGGACATTGTCCTGCATGACCAGAGGATCCGTGGAAATGGGCTGAACCACGTCACTCATGAGGAAAAGGCGCTGAGCATCCTGAAGGCTGCGTTCTGTTAGATTACCACCCGGACCCGAATCATTCACTGTCCCACACTAAAGACAGAGAGACAGAGAGATGAGGTCAGAGCCAAAGATCATCATGACTATGATGTCACAACCATGAGCACATTAACATCTAACACCTCACATCAATGAATAACTGAGCATTTAGCAGAATAGAAAATATTGAACATATTATATGTAAGCTCTGTATCTATAAGTCCTAAAGATACAGGAGTAAGAAGCTAATTTTGGATTAATTGTTTAATTCTCAAGGTCAGTGAAAAGCTGAGCCCAAATCCAAAATAATACAACAGAAATATTCCTACAGTCAGACACTAACAGTAAATTATTGGTAACTTTTACCAAAGCTGTTTCAGGGTGCAAAATGGTCGCATAAAATTAAATGATTGCTTTTTACTGCAAGAAGTCATGAATAACATTATACAAGAACTTTAGGGCTGAAAATTCTGAAAACTCAATTTCTTTACCTGAAAGTTTGGGATAGGATTAGGAGTGGATAGCCAGCTGGTTCGAGGGTTCTCCTGATATCGGAATGGCCCGTTAAAGGCCTGCGTGATAGCACTGAGATTAAACGCACACACAGCTGATGCAGCAATGCTGTTTCTGTGAGAAAAATTAGATAAAGTGAGAGATGCTGAGAATTTCAGTACACTCCATTCTCAACAGCATTCTCAACATACACAGACACCAAACACACCATAACAGAAAAGCTGAATAAAGCTGAAAAAATACAGTAAAATTCACTCACATGTTGGTGGTAAAGACTCCATAGATGAGATCCTGCTCGGGCAGGTAGAAGGTGCTCTGCAGCTCATGGTAATAGAAGGGAACGTCTCCTGAGCGAGAGCAGTTCAGACGCGCCTTCATGAAGGTGGTCCAGGTGTCTTCTAGCAAGAAACGACCTCCAACGTCATTCTGACAAACGCGGGCCACACGAGAGAAGACTGTCTTCCCACAATCCTGTTCTACTGCATTCTCTCTCAGAAAGAAGTAGGTGAAGCGGCCCACCTCATACGCTGA
This sequence comes from Chromobotia macracanthus, assembly GCA_036877525.1. Taxonomy (NCBI): domain Eukaryota; kingdom Metazoa; phylum Chordata; class Actinopteri; order Cypriniformes; family Botiidae; genus Chromobotia; species Chromobotia macracanthus. Next base: position 2,586,183 of record JAZGTH010000095.1, read on the forward strand.
GACGAAATGAGGCTCTGGGGAGAGCGAGAAAGTGAGAAAAGTGTCAAAGTTATAATATAATCTGTGAGTTATGTGGTTTGACCTGATGAAATCAATTTATGTCTACAGTGCAATGTGTCAAATTTTCATATTTTGTTGAATTTAGTTTTATTTTTCTACTGTCATTTTTCTTGGAGACAGGTTACTGTTACCGACAGGTTTGTACCATTAAGCCATTTGGAGTTGTACTGGGCGGTCCGCAGGGGGGGCATATTCCCCAGACTGCGGTAAATGATGGGGTCCCGGCTGGAGAAATCGGTCACCGTGGCAGCATACACTTCTCCACTCTCAGTGATCATAGCTGTAGAGTTGTGTCGTGGGTCGTAGGGACAGCGGGCCACTCCACTGACAGAGTCCACAATACTTGTGATGTCAGTGACAGAGCGGGTCATACACACGGGCATGAAAGCATTCGTACCACATGTGAACAAATGGCTGCCGTTCAACAGGAGGACACGGACATAGTTCTGACACTCATCCTGAGAGGAGCAGAGAGAATACAGTTATTTAATATTTAATACACCATTACATAGTGACTGAAGATTTAAAACAGTGATAGTCTTCGTATTTTTAGATCTCCATTAAACTCTTAAGTTAAATTTTAAGTAAAACTGGCCGATTTAGATAGAATGTTTTGTATCTTCCTGTGTCTGATTGTCTATCATAACATTATTATATATCATAATAATATTTAATGTTGTTAGTATCTTAAAATGAATAAAATGTCTCATTATTATTACAGACAAACAGCTGTCTGGTCTCACCTCAGTCTTTCCTTTGCTCTGGCAGGATCTTCTGGTGGTGTCATCAACGCCCCACTCAGCAGCCTGCAGTGAACAGTAGATTGACATCACTGTGAGAAACCGAGCTATTGCAACATACATGCATCAAATCTCACTGTCTTTAATTCCCACACATCCTTTATCTGATGCAACAGAACGTCAGCATTGCTGATGATGCAGCAGTTCTGAACACACAGAACATCACAGCATGGTTACAGCGCATGTCATCACACCCCCACTAGTCCTGCTGTGTTTACAGCACAGAGCCGACAGACCCCGATTCAGCAAATCTTTGTGTCTCCATTTAAGAGAGTTACAGCTGTGTAGTTCTGAATCAGCATGTAGAGTCTGTTAACACCGCACAGTCACTGCTGTAGCATCTTCTGCTTCAGCACAGTCAATGTGCTGATGCACGTCAAAGAAATATATTCAAGAATCAATCACTGTTTGAACTGGTCCATTTGAATTATTATGTTTATATGTCTAACCAACTTTTACAACAAAGCATTTGTAAATAAGTCTTTACATAGAACTGTGGTTGGGAGTCAAACTGTGGCATGTTGTTATTATAAACACCATATATATATATATATATAACAGATAACAAATACACACAAATATTTAACTAAATATTTATTTTACTGCAAAGAAGTAAGCTGTCACACAGGGTCAACCAGTTATTTAAACTGGGTCATTAAAAGAAAATACTCAAATGAAAGGATTCACTACAATGACTTAACATTACAAGTTTTACAACTGGTGCATAACAGAACTTCCTAAAACAACTACACAAATTACACAAATTAACATTAGATTGAAATATTTGTTGAAAATCACAGTGTTGATGCAGGTGAACACACACACTCACACAATAAAAATATTACTGCATTATATTAAAGGGACTCTAATGAGAATCACCAGTGAGGATACAAAAACAATAATTATAAAAATAAGTTAAATGTCCATACACATTACGATAATGAATTTACAGCTACATCTTGATAAGAGAGTAAATAACAGACTGACCGCAGACAACAAACTACAAAGGATGCTGATTAAACTCAATCTGACAAACTAACATCTGCTGTTTTACTCTTCTGAGAGAGAGACAAAAGAGAGAGAGAGAGAGAGAGAGAGAGAGAGAGAGAGAGGGTCTGGAAAGCAGTAATCAATCTAGCTGTGTCTCTGCAGTCACTCACTAAACAACATGTGAAAGACGCTTCATTTGACAAGCAGAACTCTCTCTGAACAGAGACATCAGGGGTCAGAACTGCTCACCTCTGGATGCTCAGAGAGGTTGTGTTTTCACTCTAACACACTCGAGATCTTCTCCTTCCTGTCTTCACTACCAGGCATGATCGTTTTACCTCCACTAAAGCGCTCTTATCTGCCCTTTCTATCGCTCACTATCTCTCTCTGTGTCTCCCCGGATCTGCAGTGTGTTCCTGCTTGTCTAAATCAGGGCTGGAGTGAGACACATCGTTTAACCTAAAGATTTCAGTGCAGATATAACAAATGAATGGCTGTGGGTCAGTCTATAGAATTTTCATGGTTAATTAAATCAAAGGGAACTTTTTCAGCACAGACATACAGGAGCAATGTGTACACTTCCTGTGCCCTCATAACCTAAACTGCTTAAAAACAAAATAGTGATTTTGTTGTTAATTAAAAAAAAACCTTTTCTGTAAGGGTTGGCGAATAGAATATACAGTTTGTACAGTATTAAAACCATTATGTCGATGGAGAGTAAAGAGAGAGCATAAACCACATATGCCAACATGTGTGTGTGCTCATAGGGGTGACTGTGGGTCACTCTTGTGGACGCAAAGTCACTCTAAACGACAGGATTCTGACAGATTCTTGTGAGATCTGTCTCCAGGGCTTGAATCCCTCTCAGGTTTACTATGAATGTTTACCAGCAGGTTCTTACACAAACTCCAGTGAAGTCACTCTTAAATATCACACAACATCTCAAAGCTTTCCAAAGCTTTCCCCATCTACAGAGGTGGTCTCAAATTATCCTTCAAGCTGAAAAACGTGCCAATTTAAACCCTATTTCATACAACATTACTATCTGTTGGCAACCAGCCCCACCAAGCACATTTGCAGCGGTACACAAGAGTACAAACATCCGAATATTTACTCCATCTGCATTCCACATTTAAATGTAAGAGATCATGTACATCCATGCGGCTGTCTGCCACATGAGCAAATAACTGGATGCAAAATATGGATTAAATAATATGACATAATATGGAAAATAAGAAATAATATGTTAGCTCATTTGTAACATATTCAAAGCTTCCATGAGAAAAGAGACAGCGGATTGATACATTAAACATGTAAGTAGATCAGAGTGAATATGAGTGCCCAGATAAGAGGTGTGTTTAGTAAAGACCTTGAAATGTAACTGACCAATCAAAATCAAGTATTTCAGAGACTAATATAGAAATATAGAATACATCAGCTTCTAATTTAAATGAAGCGTGTTGTTCATGAGAGTTTTCTCACTGTGACATTATTTTCATGACACACATTTTCCACACAAATCGTCAGTGCAGACTTTCTCCATTAACCTCACTGTTATAATACAAGATTCATGTTATACATGTTACACATACAGCAAAACACACTTTAAATAATATATAATTATTTTATCAAATTACATTTACAACTTTTATTTTGGCATTATGACAATGCCATATTAATGGGTAAATGTTTAACTGTCATTAAAATAATGTCACCAGGCAAAATATCTTAATTATGGAAAAGTAAGATTTATTTTCTTGATGCTCATTCTGCATTTCTGCAGCTGTCAGGATGATAGGATGGACAGGGGAGCAGGAGAACATGAAGAGAGAGAGAGATATCCTACCTGCAGGAGAGAGACATTGTTCAGACTCAGCCTAAGGAGATGGTTCCTACAGAGGGAAAAATGTTTTAGGCTTGTCAGACACAGCAGAGTTTGTGTGTGTGTTTCTGTGTGTTACCTGGCTCCCACTATCAGCTGCTTCCTGGTAAGGTCAAGCGTGAGGGGTGAGTAATCATTTACTCCAGGCAGGGAGAAGGAGAACATCCACGGGCTCAGATCTACAGCAGAGAAGATCAGAGCAGACACCTCAGGTTTTACACAGGCAGCTGTGAGACAGCAGGTTTTTTCTGTTTACACTGATTTAATGAACTACATCCATCATTTATTTGTTCCTGATTTACACGCCCAAAAAGTAGTTCTGAACAGAATTTGCCCTGATCTTTTCTGCAACTGCGACATCTGAATCATTGATGATTAAACTGGCCTGTGGGTGGTTAGTGAACAGGATACAGGTTTTTGTGCTGAAATACTACATGCACAAGTGCCACAAACATTTAGTAATAGTAAAAGTGGTCTACCAAAGTGGTGGATAGTGGTGGCTTTTCAATTATATCAATGTTAATATCTAGATGTAATGAGTCATTTAAAAAAAAATATATATAAAAAATTAAAATGATCAACGTTGTTCCTCTTTTAGAGAAAAACAGAAAGTGAGAGATTAAAGTTTAGGGGTCCAAAGCAGACACACTATAATAAGCCATAATAAGATGTGACTCTCATGAGAACACTCGATTCACAACATCAGCTACAAATGAGTAAACAACACAACCCACAATAGCCTTAACTAACTGCTAGTTAGTCAAACTAGTTCTTAAGACACAGTCTTAACTTAGCAGTTATGTTTATGCAACTGTCTCCCAGCCTGTCCAGGGGCCAATCTTAAACCAGCTAAAACTAACAAGATAAAGATGTTTTTGATCTTGAGATTTGAGTACATCTGTGTATACCACTCTGTCTTTTAAAATTGGAGATAAATCCAATTTTAAATGTAACTTCCTCTAATTGTCATATAAAAAGTATAAATCACAGAGTATCAGCAGCAGGAAGGAATGAAGGTGTTTTACGCTCACCTGTGTGAGAGGTAACCGGGTGCACTTTTCTCCAGCACTCCTCAGGCAGAGAGGGCTTGGGGTCAAGGGTCGCTGAGAATGATGGAGTCTGTGATACGACGAGAGGTGGACAGACAAGGAATATGATGAGTCCGGCAAAGGACAGCCGTTTGGTCTGTAGCAGTGATGTTGCCATTGTTACGTTAACAGTCGCTCCTGTGCTTCAGAACAGTCCTGAGAACAGAAGATTGTGTTTAAAGTAACTTCCCTAACTGACACATTCAACTGACTGATGAACACACCAAAACACATCAACAGACACTCTTAAAAATAAAGGTTCTTACAAAGAGTTCTTTAAAGCCATGCCATAAAAGAACCATTTCTGGTTCTTCAAAAAACCATTCAGTCAAAGGTTCTTATAAGAACCGTCTTTTTTAAAGATCCCTTTTCCACTACAAACAACGTTTTGTGCAACAGAACAGCTCTACAGATGTTAAAGGTTCTTTATGAAACCATAAAGCCAAAAATGATTCTTCTGTATCATCTGTCATCTGTCTGAGGTCTGCCTGCCCTCTACATCATGAAGAGTGTAGACAGACAAACAGACAGACAGGTAAGATGAGAGACAGCTTCATTTACTCCTGACACTTTACAGCCTGTTACTCCTGCTGTTTCTAATCCAAAAAACCTGCAATTCTCTCCTCAGTGTAAGTGACAGTGGAGGCGACTGGCGCTGCTCCAAGACCTGCGGCTGTTTCATCGCAATCAAGGTGCTTCTAAAACATGAACCTGATTTTGCTGTTACCATCAGCCGTGGAGGAATTTGAAGCTTATGTGGCCATGAGAAAACTTTATATAAATAAAGAGATTTTTTGAGATACCTACAGCTGGGCCTGTGACAGGTTTTTGTGGAGTTCAGTCTGGATCAGCTCAATCCTTTCATTAGAAGTGTGACAGCGCAGGTAAACATAGCATATAAACACTTATCTGAGCATGTGCATACACACACACACACACACACACTGTTTCATGCTTAACACACACTTTCCTGTTAGCCCTCAAGTAAACACACACATGCACACATGCAAAAACACATGCTTAATCACACTTAAACATACACTTCCTGACATCTCAGAGAAAACCAATGCTGCATCTGTCTGGTTTTACTCAAACACAGACACACTCAACATACACTCACACACTGAGATCACCTGATCTGAGAAATGTTCAGCACCAGACCCACAAGGAATCTGCACATTCAGAACTAAAAGCTTTGCACTTTTACCAACACTTATTTACAGCTTTCAGGGAAATACAAATGGAAATGGAAGTGTTGCAGAATTCAGCGGGTGCAGAGTCTATGCGCGCTGTTGGCTGCGGGTGCCACGCGGTGCAGCGGACAGTTCAGTGCTAACCATGTCTAATGCAGCTCAAAAACAAAATACCCTAACAACCCTCAAATCCCCCCTAATACCCCCAGAACCCCACATTCATCCTATTCATGCCCACCTTCTCATACTCATCAGAGCCAATAGACAGAAAGAGAGAGAGAGTACTGTGAAAGCCGATGATGGCAATGACAAATGCTCTGGGGGGGTCCAGGGTCAGACCATGAATGACTAGGAGGGCCACTGACGACCTGTCTGGACTGATTCCTACTGGGTTAATAGATGTGATTTGATAAAAAAGAGTGAATGAATGAGGTCAAAGACGTGTGACAGTTCTGTTTTAAACATACACACACAAACAACAATCCTACACTGACATCTATTGATTTCCTTTATCAGTAAAGGGTCACAAAACCTGCAACACTGTGTGTTAAAGGTTTTTATGAGTAACTCTCAAGGGAATCTCAATTTGTCTTACCTCTGTCAAATGCGTGTTTTTATAACACAATACTGTCATAGCACAAGAGTTTAAGCCAAGTTTACACACAGCATCTCAAGATGAAAATAAATCACGTATTTATTAAGTATGAGATTAAAAAGGATTAAACTGCTTCAAAGTTTTACACAGTACTATAGAAGGTGGATGTAGATCTAAATACAGACTGTTCTACATGACCTATTTACAGTATGGTTGAGATTAGCTCTAGATAAACACACTAATGAATAAAAATCTGTTTAACATAGTGATATTTATTCACGAAGGGTTTGTTTGGTATTTTATTTTACTCTGTCCTTCAGATTCCTGAATCAAACCATTTAACAGCATTTAATCTATAAGACATCTACTTTATTTCGTATTACTGCCTCAAACTAAACTCTGACATTTAACTAAATGTGAATGTTTTTTCTAAAGCCATTTATATTGTAATGTTTGCAGTCTGCCTGTATCATTTTGCCTTCCAATCCACAGACTGTCAAACTTCAAAGTTCACACAGTGAGCTCAGACTGACAGCTGGGGAGTTTGGATCATGGATGCATGTGAATGTTAAAATGTTAAAATACACTGTTTGAAAAGTTTAACTAAATAACATAATGCAATGTGTAATATTTCTACTACTACCAAAGAGTCTGGCGATCTGCTCTTCTGTTTAGAGTCACTAGTGGTACAAATCACATCACACAGTTTTGGTAGACATTGTACATGTTAACATGAGACCAGAGCGATAAAACTGCTTACTAATGCTGTCTGTGCAAAGTTTTAATTGTTATCAATCCTTAAACATCTGTCACTTTTGTGTAAAGCTAGTAAACACAGTTCGTTTCTAATGGAAGAGTTAAAATATGTACTTAACAAAAATAAACGTCTCATAATTCTGCTTTTCTTGTCCCACAGACTTACAATATATGTCTGTTATTGCAGACTGAGGGTTTGCAGTAATCAACAGCACAGCATGTTATATTTAACCCAGAACATTCCTGTCACACTCTTGTAAATGATGTAACATGTAAACAATTAAACTCCACTGAACTTTTGCGTGTAAAAGGGATAACAGAGTGAAAATACGAAGGGTGTAGAACTGAATTCCAGCAAAACTCCCATGCTGATCTCAGAGGCTTTTCATGAGCACATTACTGAAAGAAAACTGCTCCATGTAAATGGTCTGTATAAACACACAGCTCGATGTTAATCTGTGGTATATGCTCACAGATAAACACTGTCTTATGGCTTTATAAACCCTGCAGCATCACAACCTCCTTTTAACTGTCTACTGAGAGAGAGAGAGAGAGAGAGAGAGAGAGAGTTAAAAAGCAAGACAAGTGAAAATAAGCAGATGGGATTGATAGAAACATCAAGGTGAACCAATGATTCAGGAAGGACCAGACAGCTGGAGGCTTCAGTTTATTCCAGATGTTACAGATTCATCAGAATATGAGCATGTCTAAAAGGATGTAAAGTTTGGGTTCCTTAAAGTAAAGTCTGAAATGTTTTTTTGAAGATGTCATCAAACCGTCTTATTTTTTAACCTCAGCCCCTTCAATGACCTGTTATATAAAACCATGTGTGGGTCTCATGTCTACATGCATGATAAGCTCGTTTGAGCTTATCATGCATTATCATTTTTTATTTATCATGATAGAGACACATGATAAAAACTCTCAAAACTCTCTCAGCAAAGGGCCAGAACTTCACCGTTGCCCTTTGACATTCCCCATTGAGAACATCCAGTTTTTGCCCCCAGGAGTCCAGCCACCCTCAATCCCCACAATTCCCCTGAGCCCTAAAAGGGGTCACACAACCGAAACCTTTATCCCCAAAACAAACACCCAGAATGAACTGTAGCCCCATTCACTCAGCAGGTGCTTTGTGCACTGTCCCCTCAGTTAGGGCACCAAAGACGACCTGACAACCTCTGCAGCCAAAAAGCTAACCAGACACCCTTTGTGCCAACATGACCAACCAGAGCGAGGTCCAAGCTGAATTATGCCATGTAAATCTACCCAGTTCACAGATGTGTGTTGTTTCTCTGAAAGTCTTTCTTTCTCAGAGGTCTATGTTCAGTTTTTTCTACAAGACTTCAACTCCTGCACTGTCTCCCTGTGAAAGGCTGCTATGTGTGACCGGCCAACTATCTGCCAAAGCAGAGGCTCTTTAGCACGTGAATGAAGTCCGTTGAGCGGCACAGCCGTTCAGAGCGAGCACGTGCTCGCCCGCCAGAGCCGAGCACTCCCTCTCAGCTATGACCATGGACTGACACACCGGACAGAATCTTAAACAGCATGGCAACAACACAAGGCTTTCATGATGTCCATCCTCACTCTTTCCACGTCTCACTCGTTCTCAATCGTCTCATGTTCTCTGTCTATCTTCAGTTCCTTTGTGCTGTTGAGAAAGACAGTTTTCTACAGAAGCATCTGATCAAACACTGTATGATCATTTTATAATTCTGTGTATTAATGAAGATATAACAAATATGAAGGGGGAAAGAAAGTTTTAAATGAACTTCAAAAGTTGAACAGTACACACACTTAAACTGAAATCTAAGAACCTTGAATTATGATTATCATGATGGTTTTCTTATATCAATCAATATTTGCATCAAAATAACCCTGTGTTCACCTGCTCATACTTCTAGCATATTATACAGGTTTTAAAGCACAATCTGTAATCATTTACTAAACTTCCTCCATACTAACGAAAAGTCAGAAAAATGTTTCCAAAAATGTAATTGCTGATATTTTTACGTCATTCTAGCTACACACAGTGATACAAACTAAACGTTGCTTCTGCAGGTCTGCAGTGTAAATTTCTGCCATTACAACCAAAACAAATTTAAACTTAACTAACTGCATGATCTGAACTGAGTGAAACAAACATAAAAACCTGAAAAAATTAAATGACAAAATTTACTGTTCTGAAAATAGAAAAAGTAAAATGAAAGTATCATCAATTGTCATCAATTGAAATTAAACTGAATGTAATTGATTAAGAAAGAAAAAATGTGCAGACAGCTCTAAAGAGACAGAAATATACACTAAAACAACCGCAGATGAATTTCAAATGAAATGAAATTCAGTTTAATTGGATTGAATCTAAAATAAATTCAACTGAGACAAAGACAAAGAGTGTGGAGACAGATTGATTGACAGAGACAAACAGACAGACAAATGAAAAGAAACAAAACGTGACACCATGAACAATATTGTTAAATTCCTGCAGAGCAGCTCCTTGTGTTCTGAGCCAGACAGACACACTTGAGGTGGTCAAACACACACACACACGGAGGGCAGTGCCACGGACTGACAGAACAAAGAGAATGGGACACACAATGGGGGAGGTCTGAAAACTGTTTATCAGAATACCTTAGCAAAGACACACAGACAGAGGAGAGAGAGAGAGAGACCAGACGTGTGGAGAGATGAAGAAATTTCAAATGGTACAAACACGGGAACGGCAGAGACGTGAACAAAACTGCTTTTAGGATGAAAGGAGACAAAACAAATGATGCTGCAACAGGATGAACGGGTCACAGGAAGCAGGTAGTTTTATCCACGAGTGAGAAAACAGTGTCGTACTCACCAGCACTGAGGAATCACAGAGAAGTCATTCCGAGGAACAGCATCCGACAGACTTCAGATTTATTTAGCGGAATCCTTACAGACAGAGAGAAATTATTTCAGTGAGCCTCTCACGATCGGGCTGGTCCAGCGTGAGGGGGGACGAGGGGCTTCAGTGATGTGTGTAGTCAAGCATTCAGCCCTGTGAAAAACAAACTGTTAACTTTCTCAATGGTTGGAGGCTGCTGAGGGCATGTGTTGCAGTGGATGTGAGGGTTAAAATGTCACTGTTCTCTGTGCCATTTGTATGTGTACAGTGAACCCAAAAAAAGGTTAGATATTTAAATCACAAATATTACATCAAAAACATTTAAAAACAAATCATACTGGAGCTTTTGTCAGAGCTAAAGTCTGTTCACCTCCAGTTCACACAGATGTCCTAGCCACAGCTTCATCACTTCACAAGCTTCAGAAGTCAGCTGTGGTAAAAATCTAATGAAAATAATCCAAACATGTTTCACACACTGTTACACACTTTTATTAAAGATTTTAAACAGTATTTTTCATATATATGCATTTGTTTTATGTATTGTAGTACAATACATAATATTAAACAGCAATACTTAAAAGGTGACTTTCTGGGGACTGACTGAATCTATATATCCTATATACTGCCCTGCCCTAATGTTTGCATACTTTAGTCAGGGTAGATGCCATATTAAATATAACAGTGTATTAATAACAGTGCAACTCATCTCTCTCTTTTACTGACATAAAAATGCTTGTGCTTCTTTATCTTTAAATGCAACAACATTTGCATTGATATTTTGTGTTTTCTAATATAATGACATTCAGGGATTTCTAAGTGTGCTTAAGGGTCTAAATACTTTATGGGTCTGCTGTATATTCCACATAAGACCTTTGCCTCATTACCTAGGCATGCCACTTTAAATAGTCTTGTTTCTATGGCAACACCACCCCTCCCCACTCAACATCCCATAATGCAGCTGCAGTTTTCTTTTCAATCAATTCAAATTTGACATTTCACAGTGAGAACAGGTGAAGAGAGATCAAGAAACAGTCACTCCGTCTACTCTGTATTTATCACTCACACACAGCAGACACAGAGAAACAGAAACACAGCACACAACAGGGAGGTTGATCCTGGGTTCAACTTTTGTACGTCCCTCTCTTGAGATCAATCCATCCATTCACTCATTCATTCACTCATTCATTCATCCAGCAGCTATTCATCCATTCATTCAGTCGGGTCACTTCACTCGCTGAACTGAAACTAGATTCATTTATTATGTGAGATGAAGGAGAGCAGGTTGCTTATGCAGGAGTTGAGGAGGATCACGAGGAGGTTTCCTGACAGTCTCACCATTTCTCCTCTACACAGGGCAAAACTCACAACAGCACTGAGAAAATCTTAACCAGTAACTCTCTTGATTTACCATCCAAGCATCTTAACCAACCAACTTCACCAGAAACATTTCATGCTGGTCAACCAGTTTCACCAAAACTGCCTGAACCAGAACACAAACCACGCTAGCCTGCATAAATCAAAATTCAGCATGTGATTGGACTGAACTTCTGCCCCTCATGAATATTAACCACCAACATGATGCAGACAGACTGATTGTGATATAATATGACAAATCCCTGAGTTCCACATAAAAAGCAGGTCCAAAACACATTAATACAATAATCCTACAGCTCTGTACTCTCACTGTACATTAACGCAGTAATCCTACAGCTCTGGACTCTCACTGTACATTAACGCAGTAATCCTACAGCTCTGTACTCTCACTGTACATTAACGCAGTAATCCTACAGCTCTGGACTCTCACTTTACATTAACGCAGTAATCCTACAGCTCTGGACTCTCACTGTACATTAACACAGTAATCCTACAGCTCTGGACTCTCACTGTACATTAACGCAGTAATCCTACAGCTCTGTACTCTCACTGTACATTAACGCAGTAATCCTACAGCTCTGGACTCTCACTTTACATTAACGCAGTAATCCTACAGCTCTGGACTCTCACTTTACATTAACGCAGTAATCCTACAGCTCTGGACTCTCACTGTACATTAACACAGTATTCCTATGACGCTATACTCTTACTGTACATGAACACATTACAGAACTGAACATAAACATGATTACTTTCATGATTCTCACTTTTTGTTTAAAGTATAAAAATGTTTAGTAATATTATCATTGTTGCCCTGTTTTTGTTTGATATGTTACATATATAACATGAATGTCAAGGAAAGACAGGATACAAAGAGCTACTCCAATTAATCAAAGTCATTAAAATATTTAAAAACACATCAGATAGATGAGTACAAGTTTACAAGTACGAGTTTAAATACAGGTCATTTCAATAAAAATTGAAATGTAATATTAATTCTGTAAAACAAACATTTGGTTATTCATCAAAGTAATTTTTTGTGCCCTTTTTGTGCTTTCCGTCCTGCCCGAGGAGGTCTGTACACGCCTCTGATTTGTGTCTATTTTTATTTCTCCAACATCTGAGACAAAAATGATACATGAATAAAACATGTCTGAGTTTCCTGAGCTATAAAAGAGCAATCACATTTTCCTCCAGGGAGTGACCAAAACAAAAGCAGGAGGTGAGACTGAACGATGGTGCAATGTTGAGAATTTTCGAACCCTCAGTTGGGCTTCAGTCAGCTTTCTGACAAGAGAAAAAACTCCCCTAAGAGGCTCATATAGAACATACACAACCTACAGTACTTTAGAGACTGAGTGAGAATGAGGAAGAGGAGACAGACAAAACAATATACAAGATTCCCCTGTTGAAGAAACATCAAAGAGTGTGCAAAGCAGCTGATCTCAGAGCAGCTGAGAGTACGAGAGACTAAAGCCCTATTTGAACAGGATTTGTGTTCGGCACATGTCTGTGAAATAATTGTTACTTATTTAAATAGTAATATTGTTACTATTTAAATAAGTTATACTGCATAGACATACTTTAATATTTTCAATTCAAAGTTCTCCAGTCCATCCAGACAAACAGCTGATTAATAAATTACTTATGACATCACAGCCATGAGTTAAAATACAACATGACAAACTGCACCACCTGCAGCCGCCCTTTAATACTAAATTAGTGCAGACTTTGACTGACATAATAAATGATCTGTGAAGTTTAGAAGTCCAAAGTAATTGCCTTATTCTGCAGCGTTCCACAAAACAGACTAAACAGTGGGAATTTGAGCAACAACACGAGGATTGAGATGAATGTGGACAGGAAAGGTAAATGTGCGGTGAACAGCAAAACAAGAACAACAGAGATTTAGAAGGTATTTTTCATCCACAGTGATTTGAAGTGTGCTGACAGGAGAGTGCCTTAATCAAGCACATCATGATGATTGGGGATATTAGTAATACCTTTCAGGTTAAAACATTCTTTAAAACATCTTAATTAAGGGTACATTGATAATCCGGGATCAGAGAAATTCGAAAGTTAATGATGGGTCACACCACTCAGGAATCCAAAGTACAACTTTTGGGTCAGACTAGTTTAACGTAATAAATTCTGCTCTGTTTCTCCACCCCTGTAAAAACGTTTTATTTCATGAGCTTGTTGACTCACACTGAACTCCCTGTTCTTTCACAATTAGGAAACTTCATGTCACATTTGGCTAGTAAATTTGCTATTTTACATGACTTTTTACATGAACAATGCTAAAAAAAAATTGTAGTTGCCTTGCATTAAATCTGGCCACATATACAAGTGATTTAGGAGCAAATGTCTTTGAAACCCTTAAACTTGTTCAGAATTAACGGTAAGGATGTAAATGAGCAAACAGAGCAAGCATTAATGTTTTATTATTTAACCCCAGAACGAGGGTTTACATGTCATCACGCCTTACAAAAACACCTTCTCACAAAAGACCTGCTTGTTTGACTAACCCAGCCTCAAGGTGCATGGAACCTTAAAACACAACACAGCCCTCCTCAGTGAGAGGCCTCACTTGTGCCTGACAGAGCACGTCACTATGCAGCCCAGAGCTTCAGGAACAGCAATATTTTCTTTAATATTTAAAACATTTAGCCTGACCCATTTCACACAAGCTTGGCAGTGTTGCCCACCCACCCCTCCCGCTCGTGTGGTTTACACAGACACGCTCTACATCCTCTAATGCGGCACCTCCACCCCAATCCACCCAACCATGAGCACCATCCCAACATGTGGCAGCCGATATGGAAAACCCGCAGTTCTTCATTACAGGTGTGGCTCTCCACCCAGTCGTTCTGTCTTCTCAACCTCTTTCTTCCACTTCCTGAACACAAGTAATGCAGGTTGTCGTGGAGAACAGAAACGGTAGTATGCAGTTTATTTGTTTTCAGCCCAACCAAAAGTGTACCACTAAACCAGTGATCTAGATTACCGTCAAGGGAAAAATGAAATTCTTCCATCATTTACTCACCCTCATATCATTCTAAACCTGTATGACTTTTTATTGTTGAGAAACACAAAAGAAGGCTTTTGAAGTATGTTGGTAACCAAACAACAGTAGCATCTACTGACTTCTATTGTATGGACACAAAACCACAGAGACATTTCTCAAAGTATCTTCTTTTGTGTTTCACAGAAGAAAACGGACACATACAGTTTGAATTGTTTTGTTCTTGCTCCAGAAATAATTCATGACTCTTAAAATGCTGTTTTTAAATGTTTGATAGCAAAACGGTGCTGGAGGCCATATGAGAGATGACAACAGGGATGTTACTTTACCAATAACCTCTGTACCTCATCCACATTACAACCAGTCAGTGCTGACGAGCCCAGACGCAGATTTATATTATTCTGTAAGAACAAGCATATGAAAAGCCTTGTTCACAAACATTTGACAACAAGTTCTGTAATCTTGAAGAGATAATATGTTTTATCTTTTGAATATTAATTATGAGTCATACAGAAGAACATCACAGACGAGATCTCAGAAACAGCTCCGTTTTGTCTCTTTAAATGGAAAGCAAATAGAAAAGTTTGCTAAAGCTTCACTTAAAAAAACCCTGTAATTTCACGTGTCTCCCCTAGAGTTTTAGAGGAGATCTCAACAATGTCTCAGATTGTGCTCAGATGTGCCAAAATACCAAAGAGATTTCCCAACAAATTCTTCCAAAACCAAAGTATCAGAGCTATTTTATCCACATCAGGCCAATGTGTATTCTTTCTGTATATCAACAATTATCCAGTTTGTGTCTTGTTAACTCCATTAGTCTCCTGAGCTGTGAAAGAGCAAGTCATGAACAACAATATATTCCCCTATGATTCTACTCTATGAGCCCAATATTCCCAGCAGTGAAGCAGGAAATTCACCTAAAAACCATATTTAACCTTTTCAATAATCTTTTTTCAATAATATCTGGTGTTCAACAGAATCACAAACATGTGAATCCAGGATGAAGTGTGTAATTTTATTCACCAAAGGGAACTGCAAAAATAAGAACTGTTTTCAGATAGGTTTCCCAAACACTGGACAAACAAACAACCTCGAGCTCAGCTTCCTGAACTCTTTCTTCTTTATAGGACCTTAGAAAGTTTAATGGTGCAAAGACAATCACATAGAATAACTGCCAGATAAACTGAAGCTTTTATCATTAGGAGCGCCGGACAATCTGAGCTGAGAGGATTTATATAAAGTGTTAGTTTAGTCTAACTTTCAGTGTTCATGAAAAATATGTATAATAAAACAAATGTAGTCTATATGTAAATCTTGACAGGTGAGAAATGATCAAGCCAGAAGCAGAATAATAATAACTGCAGGCTCACCTCTAGCGGTGGGTTGCAGTACCGCTTCATGTCAGCGCGTATGTACAATCCTGCAGTTATTCATTCTCAGGTGAAGAAACTGACATGTCCATGCTGACAGAAAGAAAAACACAAAACTAACAGTTTGCAGAAATGCATTTTTTTACTTCTTTGTCCAATACTTTCTTTTTATAAACTGTATAAACACAGGCAGTCTTAAACTGTAATAAACTGTAATAAATATCGCAGTAGTCCGTGCATAAGTGCATACACATGCATGCATGGTTTCAGAAACATCTTGACTGTTACAATCACATTCATTTTCTTACAATAACATCTTGGCTGCATGTACGCAACTGTTTTCACACTGAAGCCTGAACACTGAAACTTCACTTTCGTGTGGAGATAATGGCGCAGTGCTGCTCACCTCTCAGCCGGACGACGCTTCAGTCACTCGGTGTGTTACATCCGGATCCTCCGCAGGACCGCCGAGCGAGCGCGTCACCGCCGCTCTGCTCATGAATATTAATCAGCCGCCGCCGCTTCACCCACCTATAAGAAAGGTTCATTCTTGAATATTAATAACTTTACTGTAGTACGGCTTGGTTTTAATTATGCATAACAATTATTTAACATATTAGGAAAGCATATCAATTCTCCTTATGTGGGACAGCAGTAACTCGAAATGAAAAGGGGTCAACAAAACAACATGGATCTTCAGCAAATATACTTCAAAAACTAAACTGAACAGCCTGCAAAACAGTTCAGTAACCTATGAAAACATGCCTTTTGTATTTAAATGTTTATAACTAAAATAAAGTTCATATAAAGAAACAGTCACAGAATCTATATGCACTGTCATTGCTTTATATATCTATATATGTCAACGTGAAACATTATTGTTATAAAAATCATGCCATGTTATTGGTCAACTGCCCAATGCCAGGTAATATTAATACGAAATATAATGCACATTTAACCATCCAGTGATTTAAGAACAGTTCTGATTAAAAATGAACTGGTTTATTGGTTTCACTGAAACATAATATATTTACACCTATAGTTTTATATAGATGTAATGTATATGTCTGATATGAATGTATGACAAATGATGCCTGCAGGCTTACTCATTATACTGTAATATAGATTAACACAATCTTCACCACAACAGAGAGAAATATTACTGGTTCTATAAATAATGCATTGCATTGCATGCAATATAGAATGTAAGATACTGCAGCGCACAAGACATTTACTGTCCTGAGATATAAGAGACTGGAGGAGACCATCCATCACAATATACACATGCACTTATATCATATCGAAATAAGGAGTTTTGGATCTGAAGTGAACTAAACACGGGACATTGCAGATTGAGCTGTCAATCATATATCATATACTGAAGGTAACCTTTAATTTCTGCAGTAAATCCTTGCATGATGAAGTTTATTAAATGCCTGGCAAACTCAACTCAAACTCTCAGGAAAATAAAGGCAGTGCTGTCTTAAACACCTCCAAACCTTCATTAAAAACAGATCTTCCTGAGCAGTCAATCAAACAAAAGAATGACAACCACAGCTTGTCTTCTCAACACTATCTGAAATACAATTCATCTCAGATCTGATGCTCTGAAGCTCATCTTTGACTTCTGATGAATGTATATGTTGGTTTTGGGGGGTGTCAGAAACTGCATCTACAACATCCAAAGCATATGAATTTCACCAAACACATTCTGCCACATTTTACTTCAAAAACAAAAGATTAAATTACATTTTGAAAATTTGTTTTTAGGACCCTAGAAAATGTTTTACATTATGACTTTGTAGCTCTGTTCCAAAACCTAGAAAGCTGCCCATGTAGACAGCATTTTAAGACATGAGGGCTGTCCCAGCATGTTGCCTTCTAAGATACCTCCTAATTCATCCATTGTTCAGTTTGGCTTTACCTAGCTGCTGTGTGTATTATGTATTTTTATGCTTGATGGAGTAGCTATTCATTAGTGCTGCAACATGATAACACCAAACTCATGCTGCTGAAGAAAACTGTGAGTCCTGTGCTCTTGAAGAGAGTTATAAAACACAAAGCTGTTGCCTATAGAATGTTCTTATTCTTACCACTGTGCATTTTATTCTACTGCATGTGGTTTAAACGTTAAAATAATCACTGTATTAAAGTAATGTCTTATGAGAATTGAAAATGGATATGCAATAAATCTTGCTTAATTTTCTTGAGGCAAAATATGACTTAGTTTTGTATATTGTGTGAAATGTGACCTTTATTTACATGTTATTTGTTTTATCTATATTCTCATTAACTTTTCTCTATGCTTTAATTACTTGAGCACTGACTATGTAGTCAATAGAGATATCTAGAGCTCACACATACACATTCAAAAAGAAGTGAATGTGCATTGGTGGAGATATTATGGTGGATGATTATTATAGGATGGCGTCTGCAGTGCTGATGTTGGGCTATTTTCAGAGTCGATGTGATTAGCTTCTTTATTCACAGCAGACTGTGAGAGCCAATGAGAAAAGCAGCAGGTGCACTGGAATATTGTGTGGATGGAGTGAAGTGTGTTTATAAGTGATGGAGTATGTAGGAGTGTGTGTGATTATCTGGGTGTGTCACTTCAAGTCTGTAGTTCACTGCCTGGAGAAAAGAAAAAACTAATTACTGTGAATTTCATGATCTGACTGCACACACATGCACACTCTAGCTTAGTACAGCTAAAGAGAAATGATGTCATTTGTCTTTCAGATTGCTGCTCTCAGATGTGATTGTAATTGGCTTTGGATTTGATCATATCTTTGTGTTGAGATTTGATGGGTTGATGTTATTGGTTCTGACAGAATGCAGAGATGTGGCAGAGAGGGTTACATGGGTCATGCAGAACCTAATACACTTTCTCTCATCATTCAGTCTGCTCTGCACTTACAGCCATAAATATGACATGAGTGTGAAAGATTGTGAGTTATTCCTCTGAATATATTTGTTGATTTTTCCAAACATTGTTTTAATAAATGCTTTAGAAACATGAAATGTTACAGCTTGCAGCTGTTCTCCAACCCTGTAAAGTACATGGAGGCTTATAAAAGCAAAGGATTCATTATATTGTTGTTTGCATCAGCCAGTGCTAGATAAAAAATAACTTGAAAAAAATGTTGTTTTAATCTGGAGCAACTTATTACAGCACGATTATTAAAGAGATGGTGATAATAAAATAACCTGAAAAATTTACTCAAAAATGAAACTTCTTGAGGCACTCATTATCTGAATTTATGAGTGAATTATTCCTTTAAGTGCATTGGTTCCTTCTGCAATTTCCACAATTAGAAGTGATTTTCTAAAGTGTGTTGAGACACAAGTCTTGCACTAACATTAATTTGTACCTCACTCTTCCAGAAATAAAACACATGCTTGTCAGCTGCTCTCAGCTCATGCTGGTGTGACCAACACGCTACATTTATGAAAGATGTTTGAAAAATGATTTATGTCATTTTCCAAACACATTCTTGTTGTCTTGCTGTCAGAACCTACTGAGATATAAAACAGTAACTGATCAATAAATAACGAAGCTTGTGTGTGCTGTAACTCTGGTTAGTGTCTCTTATGTAAAGATGCACATTATAGCTGTTAACATGGGACTTAGTTTAATAGGTTAATCTTCACCTCTCCTTTCTTTAGTCACCTAATACTATGAAAAAAACATCTGTTCATAACGGGTCTGTGTGATCAAACTGTTCTTTAATATGTGTTGACATTAATATTACTAGATGAACTGTGAGCAGGGAGCTTCTAAACATCACAGGAACACCAAGATTAATTTCTGCCCAGAATTATGTTTGTCTCCATTACCTATTACAGTCCTAATGGCGTATTGTTTCATGTTTAGCATAAACTGTATCACATTCACATCTGCAATCAAATTCTATTTTCAAGAACAACAGAAACATGCATTTACCATTTTGTAAAGCTATTGCAATTTAAAACAAAGGATCATTTTTGGGATAGTTGTGCCTGAATATTTGATTTAATTTGTGTTTATTTAATCTGCCTGTGTCTGTAATAACATATTCTGTAATAACTTACTGTTACAAACCAAATGTTTCAGGGAAAATTATTACAGAGTTGAAAGTCAGTATAAGAATGACTTATTACTGACTTATCAAAAAATAAACATCATAATCAGCAACGCAGAAAATTGGTATATCTTTAAAATATGGGTTTATCTTAAAAGAGCTCAGTTAATCTAATGGTCTGCACTGGACTCTCTCTAATTCACTGCTCTCTGATGAAGTCCTCCTCCTATGCATTATTCATAAGACCTCATTTAAAAGAGCTGCTGTGCTTTGAGGGATCGGAAAACACATTATACCAGAACAAAGTAGCCTTTTTAATGCTTTATAAGATCATAAATATAATCACTATATCAGCTGAAGTACCCTCATATAAATTAAAATGATTATATTAGCTTTAAACATGTAGAATTCTGCCTTGAGGATTTAACAAAATATATTTGTGTTGTTTACAACATTCATTTGAAGATCTTGAAGCTTGAAGATCTGTCAGTGATGAAAATCAATGGTACTACTATTTTGCAAGTTTTAATAAAGTATTAAGAATTGCTCGAAGTTGCATAAAAATATGCATGAAACGATTGTTTGTTTTTACAAGAGTCTGGTTTATACATTAGCGCCATCTCCTGTTTCTATAAAGTTAACTATGTTAATCATTGAGCCTAGTCTAAGTATCTAACCGTAATAACGTCAAACAGTAACACCCAGTACAACAACATTTAAAGCCAAACAGCTAGACGCAGTAACCTATGAAAAGAAAAACTGGTGTCATTTATTCCTTATGCTAACAATAACTTTGTAGACAGAACATAAACTCGCGCACGTCGGATCAACTACATTTCCCAGAAGGCTGTAGTGCAGGATGTGACGTCACAGAGCAGGATACGCTGCTACGTGTTCAGCTCAGATGAGGCAGGAAGTTGACATTTCATGGCTGCTGCGTTGTTTAAAACGCATTAAATAAACGCATTGAGTTTGTGAATTTACTGATACTGCTGGAGGAGCAGGTGAGTGAAGTATTCAGACATACAAAGCAGGGACGTCGTTGTAATGAACTGTTTACGAGGTTGCTAAGGCCCCACACACATATTATTCACAATAGATGTTGGTTATTTTCAATTAATCATGGCTATTCTGTTACATTAATACTAACTGAGGTGTTTTAAACAGTGAGCACTTTTAAGCCCTTTATTTAGGTGTCGTGTTAAAGCTGGGTTTAAAGTTTTCTTCAGGGCCTATGCGCGTAAAGCAAATGAGAGTAATAAGACTGGTCTAGGACCTGCTCAGTATGTTTACAACGATCACATTCATATGTATGTGAAAGACAATAACTGATGCTCTGCCAGTACATTTGATTATAGAGCCTCATTCTCACCTCAAACTGCGTGCAAGCTCAGTTCCTATTGAATGTGAGTGAAGAACATTCATGAAGTGTAAAGAAGGTTTATGATTTTGTGTTTTTTGCTAAAACAGTGAAGTTGTTAATTAATTATTATTATTATTAATTAGTATTAATATTGCTCATTTATGATCATTACATTATTTAAATTAAACCATTTTAAAAACATCATTTCAGATTTTGCAGTCTTTGTTATTTTGTGTATTCAAACCAGTTGTACAAGTTATTTCTAATGGGACATTTATATTTGGGTTTTTGTAGAAACATAGTAAAAAAGTAAAAATAGTAAAAGTCATATAACTGCATACAGTAAGTAACAAATAATAAAATACTGAACTGTTAAGCAGTTGATTTCTCTGTTTGTATTTTCATTAGCAGCCCATTTCTGTGAAAACTAATTTTCTCTGTTTTCCACAGTATGTTGCCAACGAGCAGCGGGCAGATCCATCGCAATGGCAGCCTGAGCATGCGGGATGCAGCTCGCCACACTGCCGGCGCCAAACGCTACAAGTACCTGCGGCGACTTGTGCATTTCAAACAGATGGATTTTGAGTTCGCCCTGTGGCAGATGTTATATCTGTTTACATCACCACAGAAAGTGTACCGTAACTTCCACTATCGCAAACAGACTAAGGACCAGTGGGCCCGTGATGACCCGGCTTTCCTGGTGCTGCTCAGCATCTGGCTGTGTGGTGAGTAGAGGAGATGTGGGAGAGGCTTTGGAAGTACACACACGTTGGCTGAAGCTGCATGAGTGTACACTGCTGTAATTTTGTGAGTGTTATTTGTCATTGTGGCAGTGTCGACAGTGGGCTTTGGACTGGTTCTTGATATGAGCTTTGTGGAGACATTGAAACTGCTGCTCTGGGTCGTCTTCATCGACTGCATCGCAGTGGGACTGCTCATTTCCACTCTGATGTGGTGAGATGCTGTTTACTGTATGTTGTCTGTTCATTTAAATCAGACATGTTATTAATACTTGTTTGCCTGCAGGTTTGTCACAAATAAATACCTGATGAAGCATCCCAGCAGAGATTATGATGTTGAGTGGGGTTACGCTTTTGATGTCCATCTCAACGCTTTTTACCCTCTGCTGGTTATTCTGCACTTTTTACAGCTGTTCTTCATCAACCGTGAGTCAAGTACTGCTTAGAACTGTAGTTATGAACTGCACAAACTTCAACAAAACGTCTTGCTCTCTCAACAGATGTTGTGGTTATAAGTGCAGACTGGTTCCTGGGTTATTTTGTGGGGAACACCTTTTGGCTTATCGCCATTGGTTACTATATTTACATCACATTCCTGGGCTACAATGGTAAGTGATGTTATCAGTGGTTATAACAATATGTCATTTCTGCTAGTCACAGACCAATGCATCGGCCAGGCCAGTTAAGTACCATATTTGGCTGTGCTGAAAACTGAGCAGATTTACAGAACTGGTCATTCTTTCAATAACACATTTTCAATAATTTTTTATTATTTTGTATGCATGTGCATTTGTGTGTGGGGGGATATATGTGTATTTACCCGATAATAATGGTCAACAACTAATACTAGCAGTCAGCTAAACATTGTGCCTCACTTTCTCTCCTCTCTTCAGCACTCCCCTTCTTAAAGAACACGGTGGTGCTTCTTTACCCGTTCGCTTTGCTTGGACTCCTGTATGTTCTCTCCATCTCTCTTGGCTGGAACTTCACTAAAGGTCTCTGCTGGTTCTATAAACACCGTGTCCAGTAGAGGACGCTGAGGCAGGACTGAAGGAACAGGACTGCTGTGCAGTGATCTTAACAGACGAGATTTGACACTTTGGATTTTTTGTATATTCTCTGTACATAAGATTTGGGTTGTAGATAAAGGCAGGAGGAAGAAACTTTTGTTTATGGTGTCATAAAGGGTTTCAGTTTCTTTATTTGATACTTAAACCTCATTTCATGTTGTGAAGTGGTGTGTGAAAAAGAAAACATGGGCTGTAAGTGCAGAATACATCTGCTGTGATGATGACCTTTTTATTTGTCAGAACATGTACAATAAAGACATTTTTAAAGAAACGCATACGCTTCGTTTATTCAGTACCAGCTGTTGTCCTGTAGGGTGCTTTGTGGTTCATAGTGAAGGACATCTGCAGTAAATCGCTCATGTTTTCTATCAATAAGCAGTCGGTGAGGGTTTGCATTGACAGACAGCTGATTACTGAACTGAAGAAAAGCAGCTGAACAACATGATGACAAACAGCACGTTTATTCCACATCCCATACACAACATTACATTACATTACATTACGGTTTGACTGAATTAAGTGTTTGTTAAAGCACAACAACTGAACTTAAAGTCTTTAAAGTCTTTTTAAGGTTTGTGTCGCAGCAGTTTTAATAGTCGTCAGTGATGAAGATGAGGAAGTTTATTGATTTTGTTTTAAACAGCAGTCCGCTCCCCGCCGACCTGTGACATCACAGCTGCGCGCGCACCGCGCCCGACTCTTCTCTCTCTCGCGCGCGCGCGCCCTTCTCCCACCACTCGTGACGTCAGGAAGCAGCATGGCGGCCAAGGTGACTCCAGCAGCACAGCGTGATTAAAATGGTGTTGGTTCGCGTTTTTCTGACGTTTTCTGGTGGTTGCGGTCGCGTTTAGTCGCGGTGCGAGTGCGGTAGAGGTTTAACGCGGGTGTGGCGCCGGCATCACCGGAGCTTATCAGCCCGGGCTGACTAAAGTCAGTCTGTGAGCATCATAAACGCATAAAACTGCGACACTGCGCTTCATGAACCTGCAGCAGCTCCTCAAGTGTGAACTGAGCTTAAATGTGGCGGGTTCATGTGTGTTCATGTACCGGATAGTTACTAGTGTGTGTGGCAGTGAGAGCTGCCCTCTTTACACCGGGTCTGTTTGTCATGTTGGGGGCAGTAAGAGAATAAATGTAGTCCTTGTGGACCTTTGACTGTTTAGATGGACAGATAAGACGTGTTACAGGTGCATCAGTGAGGCTGCAGCAGACATCACAAGTGACTTTGTGTGGAGGTGACCCTCATGAAGGTAATGGCTGTTTGCATTCATTCACCTCTGTGTTGTGTTGTTACAGGTGCAGTCAACCAAAAGGGCCGACCCCAATGAGCTGAAGGCCATCTTTCAGAAGGTAAGAGCACAAATCCTTCATTTCTGCTTCTGCTGTAATGTCAGCCTGCAATGTTTCTCGTTTTTCCTGATGTCAGCTTTTGTGTAACTGTAGAAGGAAGAGGTTTGTTTGTTTGTCATTCAATCTTCACTTCTCTAGGCACCCTGCGTTCTTAATTAGCACTTTTTCCTCTGTAAGTTTAGGGTGACTAGAAAATGTCATATTTAAAAAACAAAAACTGGAGCCGCCCTCCTTTTTTGAAACGGTGCCGAACACAAAAAGAGAAAACTGAAAGTGTAGACACTTTTTTGTGTTTGGCAAAACAGTCTTGGTTTACTGTGTGTATGCGTCATTTGACGATAAGCAAATAATCGTCGTCCTCCGTAGCTTTAATATTTTTGTAGTGGATTGTGATCACTTCCGCAGCTCAGATCTTGTGTGCCTGTCAGCTGAGAGTAGTTGTTTCTTCTGCATGTGGGACTGCTGGGTGTCCAGTATCACAGTGACTTGTGTGCGATGTGGCTCTATTAATAGGACTAAAGCATGTACAACGGGTGTTTGGAAGCAGGAAAACATGAATGTCAAGGCAATAGATGCAGGAGTGAAGAATGTAACATAAGGTCAGAGGGCATCTCGGGTTAGACCTGATATTCACAGCTTTATGTTCTCCTCTAACAGGGAACAGTACAGAACACCAAGGGCTTGACTTCACATGTTAGGTGAAGGTGCTTTTCACTGTGTTGCCTAGCTGAGCCCTGTCCAGACCTGCTTTTAATAATGTTATATGGGTTTGAACAGGCATGTATGATATACTAGTAAGTAACCTGCTGGTGTTATGCAATGTTAACCTCTTTCTCTCTGGCATTGTGTTTAATGTGGAGCTGTAGAACATTCACATATATATGGGTTTATGTCATGTGAATGAGCTGAACATAAAACCAGCTTGGCTCATGAATATTAATTATGTTTACTCTGTAGTTCTGTCTGATTTGCTGGAGGGCAGTCATTGGCTCTAGCTGTGGTAGAATTGCTGATCACTGCTCGCTTGTTGTCTTCACAACCGGTTGGCAGAGACTTCCACTTGTTCGTAAAGATGACATTGATACTGACTTTGATTCTTGTTTAAAGCACATGGAGAAGGTTTTAGCGAGAAGTTGATTTTACTGATGTGTCCATGTTGTGCTCTCTGTCATGTTTGTGCCAATGTAATCATGTAAACCATATCTGTATTTATCAGTTAGATTACACCTGTATCCAAAGCTTCCATTCCGGATTCACTTGTTGTATTGTATCGTTGTATAAATGTTGAATGACAGTTCAAGAAGAACTGTCAATTATTTTGTCACGGCTACAACACAAGAATCCTTGCCTGCGGCAGGAAGTAGTTGTATAAATAGATTACAATAAAAATAATTACAGTTTACATGTAACACTGGGAGAATAAATAACACTACAGTGTTATTGTGACAATGTGCATCTGCTTAGGAGTGTGAAGCATGAAAATGTATGTGTGAATGAGCATTGTAAAAAAAACAGGTGGTGTGTCAGAGGACAGATAAAGAACATATATGAGTGTAGACATTCCAGTAGTTTTAAACTGGAGTTTTAGTGTTTCATTCAGCCCTCGTGACATCTGGAGTTAAAGTCTGACAGCCTGCAGGGTGAAACTGTTTCTGAGTTTGAGGCCTGTGAGGACATTACAGACATTTGTAGGCCATTTACAGGTAAAATACAAACTTTTGTCCAAACACACACACACTGTAATGCTGTAATTGTGTTTGTTTTCTTTCAGTATACCAGTGTGACAGATAAAGATGGAGAACATTACATGACACCCACTGATTTTGTGCAGCGGTATTTGGGTCTCCACACGCAGCTTCATTACAACCCTAAAACTGTCCAGCTGCTCGCCGGAGTCGCAGACACCACAAAAGACGGGTGAGACAGACAGCATGATTTCTATAGCTGTCATTCTGTGTGTAATTGGAGGTCTGTTATGAGACTGCAGGCGTAGGTCAGGAAGTGTCCTGGCAGCCTGTGCAGAGTTTATCAGTCAAGCAGGGGTGAGCAGTGCTTTGTAATCTATTTGTGTATGCTCTGGGTGTGAGATTACTACAATTGAGACTCAGTGTGGACATGGAGTTCTCTTTGATGCGTGTGTGAGAAACATTGAGAGAGAGAGGGGAATATATGTTTTAAGTTTTCTCCATTTTCAGGCTGATCTCGTTCCAAGAGTTTCTGGCCTTTGAGTCGGTGCTGTGTGTTCCTGATGCGCTCTTCATTGTGGCTTTCCAGCTGTTTGACAAGACTGGCACAGGAGATGTGTCCTTTGGTGAGAGAGACCTGTCTGTCTGTCTGTCTGTCTGTGCGTGCGTGCGTGCGTGTGTCTGTCTGTGCGTGTGTCTGTCTGTCTGTCTGTCTGTCTCTCTGTGCATGCATGCGTGTCTGTCTGTGCATGCATGCGTGTCTGTCTGTGCATGCATGCGTGTCTGTCTGTGCATGCATGCGTGTCTGTATGTATGTCTGTGTGTACATGCATGTGTGCGTCTGTATGTATGTCTGTGTGTACATGCATGTGTGCGTCTGTATCTCTGTGTGCGTCTGTATCTCTGTGTGCGTCTGTATCTCTGTGTGCGTCTGTATCTCTGTGTACATGCGTGTGTGTGTCTGTATCTCTGTGTGCGTCTGTATCTCTGTGTACATGCGTGTGTGTGTCTGTATCTCTGTGTGCGTCTGTATCTCTGTGTGTGTGCGTCTGTATCTCTGTGTGTGTGCGTCTGTATCTCTGTGTGTGTGCGTCTGTATCTCTGTGTGTGTGCGTCTGTATCTCTGTGTGTGTGCGTCTGTATCTCTGTGTGTGTGCGTCTGTATCTCTTTGTGTGTGCGTCTGTATCTCTGTGTGTGTGCGTCTGTATCTCTGTGTGTACATGCGTGTATGTGTGTCTGTATCTCTGTGTGTGTCTGTATCTCTGTGTGTACATGCGTGTGTGTGTGTCTGTATCTCTGTGTGTGTCTGTATCTCTGTGTGTACATGTGTGTGTGTCTGTGCTGCTGTGCTCTTTGGGGGGATGCAGAGGGATGCTGGAATTATATTAGTTAACAGAGGATTAGTAGAGAACTTGTATAAAAAGCGACACAGAAACTTTGATTTTGGAACGCAGGTCTTGTGCTGCATGTTGTGGACCAATGGTGAATCAGAAAAAACACCAGCAGACACATAATCATACACTCGTGTTTTGTACACATTTATACACGTGACGTTGTAGGTAATAATAACCTGATTCTGCATTGTAAGATCTCGTCCAAAATGCATTGTGACCAACCCAGTGAAAAACTGATCATAATATAGTTGATGTTAAACCAGCAGATTAACCGTTTTGTGCAGTTGCTGTGTGCTGACTTTTTCTTTTATAATTTTTTTAATTTGTGGTTGATCCTGTGAACTTGCTCTCTTTGGATGTGTGTTTCTCAGCTGCTGTGTGACTGAGTGTGTGCGTTTCTCAGCTGCTGTGTAACTCTGAGTGTGTGCGTTTCTCAGCTGCTGTGTAACTCTGAGTGTGTGCGTTTCTCAGCTGCTGTGTAACTCTGAGTGTGTGTTTTCAGAGAATGTGCGTGATATCTTCAGTCAGACAACTGTGCACCATCACATCCCCTTCAACTGGGACTGTGAGTTCATCCGTTTACATTTTGGCAATGACAGAAATAAACGCCTCAGCTACCTGGAGTTCACCCAGTTCCTGCAGGTAACACACACAGATTTTCTTCTCTGCATTGTCAGTGTTTCAATACCAGATTTCACATTAAGAGCAAAATTATAAATTGAACCATCAGTGTCTGTGCTTTTTAACATAATTAGCAATATTGCTAATTGTTTGTGACCAAACTAATATTGCCTGTTGGTTCCAGGCAGCATTTCCATCCGGTGCATCACTAAACAAAAACTAAACTTCTGCCTTGTGTGCTTGTTGCAGGAGCTGCAGCTAGAACATGCTCGGCAGGCCTTTGCACAGAAAGACAAGGATAAGAGTGGCATCATTTCAGCCCTGGACTTCAGTGACATCATGTCCACCATTAGACACCACATGCTCACACCATTTGTGGAGGAAAACCTTGTCTCTGTAAGCGAGATGCACCAGGTATTTCATTAGGTTTGTCATTATATTGTGATTAATGTTGCGTTCTGCGTCCTCCCAGGCAGCGGGGGGCGGCACCTCTCACATGGTGAGCTTCTCCTACTTCAATGCCTTCAACTCTCTCCTCAACAACATGGAACTGATTCGTAAAATCTACAGCACCCTCGCCGGAACCCGCAAGGACACGCTCGTCACTAAAGGTGTGTGCTGGTCACAAAACTCCTGCAATATGGGTTGTGCACAAACTTCTGTATTCTTTAAAACAGGTTGCATTGCTTCTGGTTCAGATCTTTTGTATGTGCTTTGTTACAAAGGAGATCCCAAAGGTGAACATAATCAATGTCCATTGCATATTTCAAATTACCAAAAGATTTTTATTTTCATTTGACATTCAGATATTAAAAAAAGATTTAAACACCTAAAATAAAACTGTGTACAGTTTGTATACATACTGCCATCCCATGCTCTTGTGCCTCAGTATTTCATTCATACTGCTGTTGACATGTTCTCTGTCAAGCAAAGGCAATGAGACCACTTTTCCAGTTCTGTCATGTGATGTAAGACCCATTTTGCTATATGTGCATAAAAATAAAGCTGTTTTCATTGTGCAATAACGCATAATGTTTTTCCTGGTGCTGTCTGTAGAGGAATTTGTTCATGCTGCTAATAAGTTCGGTCAGATCACTCCCATGGAAATCGACATCCTATTCCAGCTGTCAGGGCTGCACTCCCAAACTGGGTAATGTCATTTCTTCAGTGTATAAGCGCACACAGTGAGGAGTGTTATCAGGTGATTTATGTATGTGTCCCTGTGTGTGTGTGTGTGTGTGTGTATTATCGTGCAGACGGTTAAACCTGGCTGATATCGAGAGAATAGCACCACTGGAGGAAGGATCTCTCCCATATAACCTGGCTGAGGTGCAGAGACAGGTGAGTTATCTAAAAGCTGTGACTGATAACAAGTCCTTAAGAGGTGATTTAAACATTTATTACTGTCAGATAACTATAATCAGTTTACCAACTGTTATCAGTGTTGTTAATGTAGTGTTGTGTTTTTTGCAACTGTAACAATGTATTACTCTGTTTATGAAACATAGACACATGCATTTTCTGCAAAGCTGCTTTTAAATGATGTGTTTTATGAAAAATGCTATACAGATAAATTTGAATTGAATTTTTACCTTTGCTTAGGGTCTGGGGTTTGTTAAAATCCTTAATCTTCTATAAAAATGTAGAGAGCTTGAATGAAGACTCACGTTCCCTTCAAAAAATCAGTCAAATTTCACCTTAACATTCAGACTGCTGTAATATTTCTTATATTGCTCCAAAAACATTTTACATTTTGTTTAATGTCACATATTCATTTGTGCAGCAATCACATGGGGATGCATCTCGGCCCGTGTGGCTTCAGGCAGCGGAGTCTGCATACAGGTTTACCCTGGGCTCCATCGCTGGAGGTTTGAATTTATGCCTGCTTTTCATTTCTCAGGAATCCTGCATTATTGTGTCTTTAATGTGCGTGCGTGCGTGTGTGTGTTTACAGCTACGGGTGCCACAGCGGTGTACCCTATAGACCTGGTAAAAACCCGTATGCAGAACCAGCGCTCCACTGGCTCCTTCGTAGGAGAGTTAATGTACAAGAACAGCTTTGACTGTGCCAAGAAGGTCCTGCGTTACGAGGGCTTTTTTGGCTTTTACAGAGGTGAAGTACAGCACAGAGGAAAGTTTGTCACATATTACTCTTCATCTCCAAATCCCATCTGACCACTGTCTGCTACTGTGTGTGTTTTTAAGGTCTTTTACCTCAGCTTATCGGAGTGGCTCCGGAGAAAGCCATCAAACTCACTGTGAGTCTTGACTTTACTCTGCATGCAGAGTAAGCTGCAGATGAATGTGATCAAACTCTGTGTGAACTCTTGAATTTTGTTTGCAGGTCAATGACTTTGTGAGAGACAAATTCACCAGTAAAGACGACACGATACCATTGGCTGCTGAGATTCTCGCTGGTGGATGTGTGAGTGTTAATACTTGGAGTGGGCAGAACGCAAACAATGTGGTTTTGTTGTTCTTTATTGGTAAAATCTGTGTCTCATTCTGTCCAGGCTGGTGGCTCACAGGTCATTTTCACCAACCCTCTGGAAATAGTTAAGATTCGTCTGCAGGTCGCTGGTGAGATCACCACAGGGCCCAGAGTGAGCGCACTCAATGTCGTCCGAGACCTTGGCTTCTTTGGCCTCTACAAGGTGAAGAAAGATTCGGCCTCAAGCTATTTATTGTGTGAACTAAGGCTGAGTAAAAACTTTTCATGATCAATTTAAATTGAATTCAGTGCTCATATCCAGTTCTAGTGTGAGCTGGATTAAAGAATCAAACCGAATTGTATTCAGTACTCATACCAAGCTTTAGTGTAAACTGTTGACCCTGATGCTTACAGTCACACTGGTGTAATTTGAACGTTTGATGCCTCTCATGATCTGCATAATTCAAATGTTATTTTGGGAAGTTTTGAACTGAAAATATAGCAAAATGTGTTTTCAAATATTCACCTACACTCGTCATCCTGGCGGGCAAGTGGCAGCATGCCACTGTGACTGAAATGTAGGAAACTTCATGTGTCTCTATAGTCATTGGAACATGATTAGTTGTGTAACAGAAGTCACTTTAAAAAACTCACCCTGGGATTGAAGTCTGAAAGCGTTAATGTCACTATAATATACATGTTCTTCCGCAGGGTGCCAAAGCTTGTTTCCTGCGTGACATCCCCTTCTCTGCCATCTACTTCCCTGTTTATGCTCATATGAAAACAGCTCTGACTGATGAAGATGGACGACTGGGGCCTCTGCAGCTGCTGACAGCTGGTGCCATCGCAGGTGACCAAGAGCTTTATCTGGCTCCTCAGTCTTTTTCTGCTTATTAAAGACACAGTTTACCCCACAATAAAAATTCTTCCATCATTTACTCACCCTCATGTTATTCCAAACCTGTATAACTTTTTGCTTCTGAGAAACCCAAAAGATATTTTTAAGTACGTGGGTAATCACACAACATTGGCACCAAGAAAGTCGCATAGGAAAAAAGTCATAGGTTTGGAATGATTGAGGGTGAGTAAATGAGGTTATGAGTAACTAACCGTAGCTAACTAACTGTAACTTGTTTATTGAGGACGCTGAACAACCACCTAGCGATGCATTACAATAGTTCAGTATGGCATGAACTAGCTTTTCTGCTTCAGGAATGAATAATATGTTCCGCAGCTTAGCAATGTTTCTGTTTTTGTGATATTTTAAGTATGACTTTCAAAAGACATTGCTACTAATAATAGTACATCCTTCTAGTTGAAAATTGTGTTCTAGAAGCTACTGTTTACAGGTTTTTGGCCCAATAAGTAAAACCTTTTTTTATTTAAGAGAAGAACATTATTGGTCATCCAATACTTTATATCTTTAACACACACTGTCAGTTTAAACAAGTTTGAAATATCACCTGGTCTTGATGAGATACATAATTGAATATCATCAGCATAACCGTGTAAACTGATCCCACTGCAGCCTGTATAATGAGAATAGCAGAGGGCCTAAAACAAATCTTTGTGGCAAGCCTTAGTTTAGTGGTGCTGTTTTAGATTCCTCTTTTAAATGAACAAAATGGTAACGTTCAGACAGGTAAGATCTGATGCCTAAGATCTATCAATGTAATTTTGTAATTGATTTAAAAGTGTCATAATCTAGTGTCAAATGCAGCACTGAGATCAAGTAAAGCTATTTAAATTCAGCAACTTATGTGGCCGTTTCAATTAGACTCTGAACAGCACAAAACTTTGACTTGATCTGTCCACATTCAAATTGACATTGGTTCTTGGATCTATAGGTGTACCGGCTGCTTCACTCGTCACCCCTGCTGATGTCATCAAAACACGACTGCAGGTGGCTGCCCGTGCGGGTCAGACGACTTACTCTGGAGTGATAGACTGTTTTAGGAAGATCTTGAAGGAGGAAGGTTTCCGGGCATTG
The DNA here is from genome assembly GCA_036877525.1 of Chromobotia macracanthus. Taxonomy (NCBI): domain Eukaryota; kingdom Metazoa; phylum Chordata; class Actinopteri; order Cypriniformes; family Botiidae; genus Chromobotia; species Chromobotia macracanthus. The sequence continues at coordinate 2,618,894 of JAZGTH010000095.1, forward strand.
TGGAAAGGAGCTGGAGGTATATACACACACAAAGTTCTTTACAGCTATGTATCATCAAGTATGCTCATGGTTCTCTCCTGTTGTCTCTGTAGCTCGTGTGTTCAGATCTTCTCCTCAGTTTGGTGTGACCCTGGTGACTTATGAGCTCCTGCAGCGATGGTTCTACGTTGACTTTGGAGGACAGTAAGTGTTAAACATTTTTTTACTACATTAGAGTAGTAACTTAAGCAGGTCATTACCATCTACAATAAAAAAAGATTCTGTAGGAAGCATGCTTTTCAAAACCAATAGGTCAGTTCTAAAAACTAATTGAATCAGACCAGTTAAATTAACCAGTGCACAAGTTCCTGTAATTTAATACACCAAATTAGTTCTTTTTAATGAACAGAAGCTGTTAATATTGAATAGATTTTATATAGTTACATATATAAAGCATTTTATATAATTGAATATTATTACATGTAATTAAATGTCTTTCTTGAGTTTTGGTATGTTGCTTGTCAACTTTCTTTCGTTAATGAGCTATTGAGCAAAATGACTCCAGTCGCTTTAAACATCTTTAACTAGAGAAGTAGTGTGCTGTAAGACTGTGTGGGTAAAAATCATCTGCATTCTCTCCCCAGTCGTCCGACTGGTTCTGACCCAACACCTAAATCACGAATCTCTGAGCTTCCCCCTGTCAACTCTGAGCATGTCGGTGGATATCGCCTGGCAGCCGCCACTTTTGCTGGGGTGGAGAACAAGTTCGGACTGCACCTGCCCAAGTTCAAATCCTCTGGGGTCGTAACCATTCATCCCCAATCGCCCAAGGAACAAGCAGCCTCATCGTAAAAACATGCCCCGCGCACTCCTGGCCTATTTATCATCATATTTCCACTCCTTTTTTATTTCTTCATTAGTTTCTTTCAGTTTTTAGGTGGGGAATACGGGAGTCAAATACTAACTTTCAGGATCTTGTTGGTTTATCTGTCATCAGTGCCTCTGAGTTAATGAAGGACGCTGGTTACAGGTCCTAGTGTGTTTGCAAAAGCACAGGGTAGCCACACTGATCAAGACCTAAAGCCACAGATACAGTGAAACATCTTACAAGGGCTCAGGATGTCTTATTCAGCCACTGATTAGTACTGAATTCTTGACTGCAGGGTTTTAACAAAGAAACAGCCCTGAGAGAAACCCATAACAGCCTCATTCTGTTATGTTCCCTTCAGCCAGAGTTTTATTTGAATGATTACTGATGTATTGTGACCGAAGCATGCTGTAGCGCTTTTCATTTGCTTCTTTAGCTTTGCGTAGCTTGCACATGTACTGTATATACATGTACATCTCATGCACAGAGACATGGAGGAGAGAGAGAGAGAGAACGAGAGAGACTGATGTACAAAGGTTTCCAAACTTGATCTGTTGATCAAAGAAATCGTTTGATTTGAAATGTAGTAAATATTTAAATGCATTTCATTCTCTTGTATTTTATGGAAATAAATCAAAGCCATTCAATTTTATAAACAGTCTGTGTTGGTTTTACTGAGTTTATTACAGCAAGTTGAAAAAAGTGGGATTGTACAGGATTGAAACGACATGCAAGTTTTGAGAGTCTTGTCCTGGTCATTTCAGTTCAATGTCAGAGTTCTCACACATTCTGACGCTTGTTTATTGGGTATTTAAAATATTGTAAAGATTACACAAACAGAGAGGAGTATACCAGAATGCTAAGTATAACCAGAAGAATAAATTATAGATGGGCCTGCTGCAGTAATTCTATGATCATTTGACAGGGATTTGATCAAGATTATGGGGATTATTGTTCACTTCAGACTCCAGTTACAGTCATTATTAAATGGAAATGTCAAGAAATGTGTATTTAACCTGTCAAATGATGTATGAACTATTTTAACATCTAGAGAATTACATATCATTCTGCCCTGAGCAGTATTTATTTACAAAAATTAGATAACTTTTGCCAGAAAAACTTAATCATGACAGCTGACTGATCTCCCAACTACTGAAACGTTGAATATTTAGATGTTCCTAATACAACAGGAATTAACAAAGGAAAAAGATGCTTTGGTTTAGATTGTGTTTCTAAATTAAGGCAGGGTTTGCTTTTTGCGTTTGCACTGAATTTTCATTTAAACTGTTCTGGAATTTATCACAGTATTTCAAAGTCTGATTCAACTTCACGTCAATTATCCCAGAGTGGCTTACAAAATTTACAAATAGAACAAATATAAATTATCCACTAAAATCCACACTGAGCAATAAAATACACAAGCATTCAAATGAGAAGAATTTGCCAGTTTCATGCTATAAACTGGGGTCAAATGATTTAAATGAATTTGTAAAATTTCAAATGGAAAGAGCAGGTTAAAAAGACCGATACAGACTTTGTGAAAATACAGGATATTTGAATAAGCCTCTTAAAAAATGATCTGATTGTTAAAGGAAAACACTAATAAATAAATGAATCACAATGTATATAGTCTAAACGTGCCAAGGGGAGAATTTCCAATCAGCTCTAGACTTTCAAATGCTTTCAAAACAGTGAATGATAAACAGTGCCAGAGATTTCTGACATTCTGCAAAGGAAATAAAGATCATTTTCAGTCGTAGCCATTTGAATGATCAAGCACCAACAGGATATAATGATTTTCTGTCCGTCTGAGTATCTGTGTGATGGAAGATTGTGGATACATGTGATCAGTTATAAGGCATTCAGATGTGAGACCCCTGTTACATGTTGAAAAGTAGATATTAAAACATGTTCAGTCTTCAGCAGCCACAGCACTCAAGTCAAAACGCATTGATAAAATGTTATGAATAATCCTGTAAATGTAAAGTTAACATTAGTTTGTTTCAATAAGTGTTAAAATATTGCACCTCCACATTTACACATTTGCTCAGTTACTGTAGGTTAAACTCTGAGTGCCTGTGATACGGAGTTTATCGTGTGCAGTGTAGTAGTTGCATATTCATGTTTTAGTGCTGGTGTACAGCTATCCATCCATCAGCCTCTAAATGTATAAACACATAAAAACTTTCTCACCTGATATAATCACCTTTCTATCTCATATTACTCCAAACTTTTGTTAGAGTGGCAATATTACAGTAGGTGCTTTCCTGTATAAAGTTTTTAACCTTTAGCTTTAAATAAGAAAAAGATCTAAATTTGTCATCCAATGACAGTTAAATAACTTCAGAGAGGGTGGAGTTATGCAAACTGCAGGGAAAGTGGCATTGATCTACAGGGGTTGCTATGGTGATCATGCAGCCAATCGTTGAGCAGCCAGCTCCTCTACGTCCTCTCGATTCTCGTTTATCTCAGTGAGTGTGTGCACGAAGCGAGTCCACTCATCCTGCCGTGGGACTGAAATTTGCTGTAAGAAACATTAACAACCAAACACAAGATCTCAATAAACTACAGCTGAAGGCCAGTGAACACAAAATGTAAATGATCAAATGTTTTCTGTGGAGTTTATCATATCAGCATACAAGAAACGAGCAACATGATGAGATATTTTTCATTACATTGCAAAAGTGCTGTTTTACTGTTATACTGATACTGTCTTCACCCTGTCTTCAGTCTAAAGACAGCTAAAGACAGATGGTTTGCATCATATTTGACAAATATTTAATGTGTGAAAAATCCTGTGCAGGTTTTAAAAACTGTTTATGGAGTGATAATGGGTTGACTGTAGCCTCACCTCTCCAACATCATAAATATGCACCTGCCCCTCAGAATCCCCCACAGCCACTTCTCGTCCTGTGTGAGCCCAGCGCACGCGGTTCAGAGCCGAGTTTCCCTCGACCGTCACGCTCGCTGTGGGAACCTGAAGAAGCACAGAAGCATTGAAGATTTGTCTACTGTCTCTCTCTCTATGTGTGTGGGTTAATGTAACCGTATATTATGAACAAATTTGTATCAAAAGTGAGCAAAACGTGACAATTCTGAGCAGAACCTCCTTTTGAGACGTCCTCGTTTGTGAAAACAATGAAAATACAGAAAAGGGTTTTTTTATTGTAAACTTGCAGAAAGTTTTCTGTTAGGGTATAAGTGTGGGTTAGGTTATAGTGTTTAGAACTAGCTGTGTATAAACAGTCTATGGAAGACAGATAGATATCTTCTATTTAGATAGATACGTAAACGTGAGTGTGTGTGTATTTACCTCGGTTTCATTGTTAAGGTTCCACAGGTCCAGATGTCCCACCCCGTCAACACAGGCAAACAGAGCCGGGTGTGTGGGAGACCACATGACATCATAGACGTAGTCAGAATTATCCTCAAAGGAGTACAACGGCTTGTTGTTCTATAAAGAGAGAGACAGACCAGTGACCGATGGTGCAGAGATGTGGACTCGTAGAGACTGCTGTACTAACACACTACCACACTCGGCACCTTGGTGCTCCAGAGTTTGACAGTCCAGTCAAAGGAAGAAGTGACAAACAGGTGAGAAAAGTCGACCGGCCCTGCTGCTGTGTGGCAGTCGAGGCCTGTGATTGGTCCGTGATGACCTTCAAACATCTCACTGATGCCTGCTTTACTACAATACACAGATGTGCCAACAGAAGCGTGAGACAAGAAAGAAAACAGAACCCAACACGTAACGTACACACACACACACACGTACCTGCCGTGTCTACAGGCAGTATAAACTGACCCATCCTCACTCCCCACTACAAAATTATTGACATCCCCCAGAGGAAATGACATGGAGGTCACAGCCACGGATTTGGACTGTTTGAACACAAGCTCCAGACTGTCCTACAGACAGAACGTTTCACATCAGTCACTAATGAGGGTTCACTTTATTAGGATGCTGCAATAGAAGACAGTAAAAAGCGGGGCAGCACACTAGAGTTTGGAACAGTGCCTGTATGTAGAGTCATTGTTTATGTGTGTGGTACCTGTGGTGTGGACAGCATGTCTAGACTCCAGGAGCACATCTTCCCATCAGTGGAGATGCTGATGAGATTGTGGGCATTCTGAGTGCCCACCACATTCACACAGTACACGGGGTGCTGGAGCGAGAGAGAGAGGGATTGTAACAAAAACTTCACTTAATATAATAAAAATGATGCTGACAATTTTTGTGTGTGTGTATGTATGTGTGTACCGTGTGTGCTGAGGCTGACAGTGGGGTTCTCTGTACAGGTGTCCGTTTGTTACTGCGATTGTCCCACAGGACAATCTGACCCGAGTATGTTCCTCCAACTAGCAGATTAGGATGAAACTGTGCAAATGCTGCTGACATCACTGCAGACTGAACACAAACACACATCACATGAATCAAAGGTCACAACAATGCGTGACACATGCTCTTTAAACAAGATTTGTGAAAGATTTTTTTCTTGTCATCATCTCAGACATCTTTGTTATTTATCACATGCAGAAACTTTACATGTGAGAAACATATAATTCAGATTTCTGTCCGGTGTGTCACCTGGCAGTGGAAGACATATTCTGGTGTGGTCTTCTTATACTTCATGTTCCAGACGAGCGTCACTCCATCAGGCTCATGTGGAGCCTCTTCGTTACTGCAGTACGACGCCACCAGCAGCTCCGGATACTGACAGCAGAGACCAGAGATGAAGAGAGAGAACAGAGGAAAAGTGGAAGAGAACGATGATACAGGAATATTTTTTATGACATCAATAATCAATATTTGCAGTTACCTATAGAAATGTAAAATAAAGTTATATACACTTTACACTATACATCACTATCATTGATCATTTAACTATAAATGGAGAAAAATAACATGTCAGGGAATAAACAGACATTTAATTTAAAGTACAAGATTTTTCAACACTGTTGTACCTGTGGTGACCAGTCGAGGCAGGTGACGACTCTGTGTTTGGACCAGCGCTCATCTGCAAACTGTCTGTTGAGGGAGAGTTTGGACCCAGCCTGTGATTCCCTGAAAGAACATAAAACATAAATATTAAAATTACAGCACCATCACAAACCAGAGACACACACACACTTAAACACACTCTCTCACACACACACGTTATGTTTCTATGCTTTGTGGGTACTTTCCATAGACATAATGACTTTAATACTGTAGAAACTGTATATTCTATCCCCTCACCCCTTCACAGAAACTTTTTGCAAAAAGCATAATTTAGTATGTTTAATAATCAATTTGCCTCATGGGGACTGCTGGCTGGTCCCCACAATGTAGATGTGTGTGACTTTTACCATCCTGGTAAAAACAAGAACACACACACAGACCCACACACAGACCCACACACAGACCCACACACAGACCCACACACAGACCCACACACAGACCCCACACACAGACCCACACACACAGACCCACACACAGACCCACACACAGACCCACACACAGACCACACACACAGACACACACACAGACCCACACACACAGACCCACACACACAGACCCACACACACAGACACACCCCTCTTTATCCTGCAGGTCTCGGCCGCTGTAGTCAAAGAAGACGTCCACCTGCTCGGAAAGAGCGCGCTCCACGATACGAGCACTGTGATCAAAGAAGGTCATAAAGTCCTCAGAGTGAAGAATCTGCTGCTTCTCTTCCTCTGTCAGCTCGTGAGGAGGCGCTGCACACACACACACAGATACACAAACACACACACAGAGTTTGCCTTATAAAAAATCTTTAGTGTCATTGCAAATCCAAGCATCACTATTGGCATGTCTCATACAAACCATCTTTAATATCAAGAATATGAATAGAAACCAGAATATTATACCAGTAAATTACCAGAATGACTTTACCGGTAAATACACAAATGTGTTGCTCACCAAAGCAATGGCGTTTCGTTTTTTTACCAGTAATGTACCATTCACACATCAGTACCAAAATATTGGTAACTGGTAAACGTGTATTCTTGTTGCTTTGACTTCTGTAAACAATGCAGGTAAATGTGTTGTAAATGTAATGTAAAAGTCTCAAAGCAGACTTTTACATTAGCACATTCTGTGAGTTTACCTGTAATCCTGTTCTTTATTCACCTATAGCACCTTACTGGTAAATTACTGGTAATGTTACAACTTCTCTTACTGGTAAATTGCCAGGACCGATTTACTGGTAATTTTTTAAAGGTCTTGTTTACACATGATCTCTTAAGGGTGTCTCTTGCCAGTCATTTACTAGTAAAGACAGCTGTGTGAAAGCCGCTGTTGGGTGTTTGAGGACAGTACCTTCCACTTCCTCATTCTGAGAGTCTTTCTCCTCCTGAGACTCCAGCACAGGCTGCGTCACAGCAAAATCTTCCTCCTCCTCCTCATCTACAGACGACCAACAATAACACTGAGTTTATGCACAGCAGTAAGGCAGTGTATGTGTGTGTGATTTACTCTCTGTGTGCTGTATGTCTGTGCTGTGTGTGTGTTTGTGCTGTGTGTGATTCACCCTCTCTGTGCTGTGTCTGTGTGGGGGTCTGTGCTGTATCTGTGTGATTCACCCTCTCTGTGCTGTGTCTGTGTCTGTGTGGGGGTCTGTGCTGTATCTGTGTGATTCACCCTCTCTGTGCTGTGTCTGTGTGGGGGTCTGTGCTGTATCTGTGTGATTCACCCTCTCTGTGCTGTGTCTGTGTGGGGGTCTGTGCTGTATCTGTGTGATTCACCCTCTCTGTGCTGTGTCTGTGTGGGGGTCTGTGCTGTATCTGTGTGATTCACCCTCTCTGTGCTGTGTCTGTGTGGGGGTCTGTGCTGTATCTGTGTGATTCACCCTCTCTGTGCTGTGTCTGTGTGGGGGTCTGTGCTGTATCTGTGTGTAATTCACCCTCTCTGTGCTGTGTCTGTGTGGGGGGTCTGTGCTGTATCTGTGTGATTCACCCTCTCTGTGCTGTGTCTGTGTGGGGGTCTGTGCTGTATCTGTGTGATTCACCCTCTCTGTGCTGTGTCTGTGTGGGGGTCTGTGCTGTATCTGTGTGATTCACCCTCTCTGTGCTGTGTCTGTGTGGGGGTCTGTGCTGTATCTGTGTGATTCACCCTCTCTGTGCTGTGTCTGTGTGGGGGTCTGTGCTGTATCTGTGTGTAATTCACCCTCTCTGTGCTGTGTCTGTGTGGGGGTCTGTGCTGTATCTGTGTGATTCACCCTCTCTGTGCTGTGTCTGTGTGGGGGTCTGTGCTGTATCTGTGTGATTCACCCTCTCTGTGCTGTGTCTGTGTGGGGGTCTGTGCTGTATCTGTGTGATTCACCCTCTCTGTGCTGTGTCTGTGTGGGGGTCTGTGCTGTATCTGTGTGATTCACCCTCTCTGTGCTGTGTCTGTGTGGGGGTCTGTGCTGTATCTGTGTGTAATTCACCCTCTCTGTGCTGTGTCTGTGTGGGGGTCTGTGCTGTATCTGTGTGATTCACCCTCTCTGTGCTGTGTCTGTGTGGGGGTCTGTGCTGTATCTGTGTGATTCACCCTCTCTGTGCTGTGTCTGTGTGGGGGTCTGTGCTGTATCTGTGTGTAATTCACCCTCTCTGTGCTGTGTCTGTGTGGGGGTCTGTGCTGTATCTGTGTGATTCACCCTCTCTGTGCTGTGTCTGTGTGGGGGTCTGTGCTGTATCTGTGTGATTCACCCTCTCTGTGCTGTGTCTGTGTGGGGGTCTGTGCTGTATCTGTTTGTAATTCACCCTCTCTGTGCTGTGTCTGTGTGGGGGTCTGGGTCTCTTTTGAGTATGACAGCATCTCTCTGGGGGGAAAGTCCACCTGCGTGACCTTTGACATGCCCAGCTTCAGTGGACCCCGTCTGCAGTCAATACACACACATACAGTGAGTTATACAGCACATACGATCACTGAAAAACAGGAAAACTGTTTAACATAAGTTATGAGCAAATGAGCCAAATGAAAACATTACTGCTCATTAAAAAAGATAAAATCATAAAAGCTCAAAGTAAACCAGAAGAACTCATTGAAATATATGTACTGAGAGGTGTGGCTGTCTATACAGACAGGGTGCAGATTGAGGGGGTCTGGGGGTGTGGCCACTCCAAACAAGGAAAAGTACATAAAACAAACAAACCTTATCAAACTGCACCCACAAAATAACTAATTCTGTTAAACCGTTCCCCTCTTGAGGGTCAATGTCACACTGTCTATAGCAACAAAGATGTTTGTTTATCACAACCGTCCAAGAGAAACCAAAGTGAGAGCAACAGTGAGAGAGGATGTAACAGAAGGATAAATGAGGGGGTTGTGGGTAATAAAGAGATGCATGATGGTTAATGAGAGTGACAGCTGTACCCGAGCTGAGCGTCTGAATGAAGCTGCAGAGCAGAAGGATCAGAATCCCAGTGAAGAGTCCTGTTAGAGACACACACACACACGTTTGCATACGTCTGCAGAACACACAGAGACAGATCTACATGCAGACAGCTCCACAGCAGAGCAGTGCCATACCATACACTCTTACACACACATATATACATATACATGTGCATGCACGCACACACACACACACACACACACACAGAAGTGAGTTTCACACACAACAAAATGCAATACAGAGATAAGAATTCCAACCCCAAAGTCCTAACACAATGAAGTCATTCATACTTCCTGTCCTGATCTTCACTTCTACTATGTGTGTGTGTGTACTGGTGTATGTGGTTTGTAAGGACACAAAAGTGTATATTGACATGTATAACAACATAAATATGGGTTAGGAGGACACTTCCTGTGTCCTCATAAACCAAATATAAATAATGAACATACTAAATAAATAAACATACTAAATGGAGTTTAGTGTGAGGGTTAGGTTAAAGAGGTGGGGTTAGAGGAGGGTGAAACTTTGATTAGCTTGGTATAAAAATCATTACACCTTTGGAGAGTCCCCATAAAACCACATATGCAAGTGTATGTGTGTTAGCATTGTGCAGTATAAAAATACAGACTGTTTTCAAACAGGTTTCTTCAACACTCTTCCCGGTCTGTGACTGGTTGGAAAAGACAGCAGTCCCACACCAAACTCACACCATTGGTTGAGCTGGTCGGATACTTATAGAAACAGCATTTTTTGATAGATGTTACAGTGTTTTGATACAGTTACTGTGATAAACACTTACACATACTGTAATTTTGTTTTTGGTCATATTTTGATTTTGTGTTGATGATGTCAGTGTGTGTTTGTGTGTGCATCTCACCTCGGCCCTGTGCCGCCATCTCCAGAGTCCTGGCTGCCCGTTTCACTGGGTGTGCCCACTGATTTGGCAGAGGGGGACATGGGAGGGGGGACTAAATAGTGAAACAGACACGTGTCCTCTGTTATCACACGCAGAGGTTGCACTGCACACACGCACACATGCATGTGCACACATTCACACGCATACGCGGGGGGATGAGATCAGGTGGAGCAAAACAAACACAGAACAAATAAAAATCATAAAAACAAAAAACATAAATAAGAATGAAAAATTGGAAGCAACAGAACACAAAGTGACGGTGGGGTGATAAATGCAGCAAAGCAACCAAATGAAGCAGGATTGAGGGAGAAACAAACAGAAGACAAAAGGTGCAGCTGTTAATATACATGCAGGATCCACATGCGCTGTTAAGACATTAGTGCTCATTAAAACACAAACAAAACAATGTCATGAATTAAAAGAGTGCAGGAAATGAATTATGTAATTATGTAACAACTGAACAAGTGAACTTATTTGTTATAATTACTACAACACAGCTTTAGGGCTGTTTTCACATTGTTTTCACAACTGATTGTTGTAGAACACATGCTTGTAGGTATTTTCTTTGATGGTACAAACTTTTCTGATAGTAAAATAACTTTTTAGGGGGTCATGTCATATCAGATCAGATATATGTACAGATATATGTCTCTAAAAGACTTTTTGCAAAACCTGCATTACACTGTGAGAGGTGCACAGAGTATTTTCTGTGCTGAAACCAACAACGCAAACTCGCACTTTTAAAACTTCAGCTGTCTGACACACATCAGAAGGACATGCAAAGCAGCAGATGCAGTTCTGCAGCTTATTTTTAATAAACGCTCTTTCAGAAGAAGGGAAGACAGTTTTTGACCCCTTTATACTGTTTTCATCACAGAAAGTATTAATAAAAGCATTTCTGTAGTTAAAAAGCAGGCCTACATTTAATTTCCCATAATGCTTTGCTGTTTCGTACCCATGGAGGCATCCACTATGCCCATGCTCTGCAGAAGAGCTTCCGCTTCTCTCCTCTTCCTCTCCAGATCAGAGTCATCCTGCGGGGGTGGAGCTCCCTCCTTCTGTCCATCCAGCTACAGCAGAGAGAGAAGAGGGAGAGAGAGAGAGAGAGAGAGAGAGAGAGAGAGAGAGAGAGAGACAGAGAGAGAGAGAGAGAGAGAGAGAGAGAGAGAGAGAGAGAGAGAGAGAGAGAGAGAGAGAGAGAGAGAGAGAGAGAGAGAGAGAGAGAGAGAGAGAGAGAGAGAGAGAGAGAGAGAGAGAGAGACAGAGAGAGAGAGAGAGAGAGACAGAGAGAGAGAGACAGAGAGAGAGACAGAGAGAGAGAGAGAGAGAGAGAGGAGAGAGAGAGACAGAGAGAGAGAGAGAGAGAAGAGAGAGAGAGAGGAGAGAGAGAGAGAGACAGAAGAGAGAGAGAGACAGAGAGAGAGAGAGACAGAGAGAGGAGAGAGAGAAGAGACAGAAGAAGAAGAGAGAGAGAGAGACAGAGAGAGAGAGAGAGAGAGAGAGAGAGAGAGAGAGAGAGAGAGAGAGGGAGAGAGAGAGAGAGAGAGACGGAGAGAGAGACAGAGAGAGAGAGAGAGGGAGAGAGAGAGAGACAGAGAGAGGGAGAGAGAGAGAGAGAGAGAGAGAGAGGAGAGACAGAGAGAGAGAGAGGGAGAGAGAGACAGAGAGAGAGAGAGGGAGGTATTTCAGTACAACACAAACAGACAGAATTGAAATAACCAGATCTGACCTCAGCTCACCTCTTTCTTCTTGCGCTCCTCCTCTTTTCTCTTCTTCTCTTCTCTGATCTGTGCCAGACGCTGTTTCTTTCTCTCTAACTCGGCTTTCAGCTCACTTTTGTCTGACATTCTGATGTTACACACAAACACACATTTTAAATTGAATTGCTGTGAGCTCAAAAAAAGCCAATAGACACTCCATTGCTCAGCAATGTTACTATAAACCACACAACACCTTTAATAATAACTTACCTTTTACCTTTTAGTCATCAACAAACAGCATAAACTGTAACTAATGTTATGGTTTGTGCAGTGTGTATATCAGGTGATATCACAGCAGACATGCGCCCTCTTGTGGTGATTCAGGGAGCATCACGCACTTGTGATGCTGAGGTCATTGTGTCCGCACCCATGAGCTCAACAAACATTAAAACAAGCCAGCAGCGTTTCTCCAGCACTTTATCTCTGTTTATGAGCAGTTTAATACACTGATCATATTTACAGCACGAATCCCGAGTTATTTACACGCAGTCTTCACTGCCAGACTTCTTGCGTTGATGTTGCGACGCAACACAAAACATTTTATGTGTTATGTTAGTTGTTTGATTACGGACGTCTAGTTTCTCAGATACAACAGCTCGTCCCCCACACACGGACACTCCTGTAAGAGTCCCGGATGGTCAGACAATATGGCTGAATAGTGAAACCCGGTGCGAGCTGGAAAAGCAGAATAAACGCAACAACGTGAACGCTTATTGATGAACGCGCTTATGATCCTATTTAATGATTTAATCGTTGTTTAATGACGTCATTATATTAAACGACGGAAGCGCGCGCCCGAGCGCAGTAAATCCTCCACCCGTCCGGTTACATCAGCCGTAAACGCATCGATGGATCCGTAAAAACGCAATAAAAGCGCTGATGTGAAGCGCAGCACGTCGTTTTGTTTGCCGGAGATCCGGAGAGATCACGAGTTGTGATTTATCCGACAGACGCCTCTCCTTTATTTAATGCATCAATGCAAAACCATCAAACTGCACACGGAGACACAAACTACAGGGTCGTGATGCAGATGTCACGCTTACTTGAAATGAAAGCTCGGCGGAGGTGGATGTGGAGAGATTCTTCTTCAGATGGAGAACTTGTGATGTTTCCTCTTGTTGTGACCGCGCAGATGAGTCCGGGATGCGGCTACGGCTGCCGGGAGGGTTCCTTCACACGCTGAGTGTGGCGCTTCATACAGTGACCGCTAGAGGGCGCCTTCAGCCATTCATGAGGGCCAAACACTGTTAGTGCTCAACATCTGAGTGTTTTCTGCACTTGAATGTGTTCATTTAGCAGATGCTTTTATCCAGATACTTTTAAATAGAGAGAGCATTTAACATTTTGGCCTAAGAGCCAACAAATTCTGTCTACGAAGCTACATTTTCAAGTGGGAATAGATCTGACGCTGGAGACAGGATGACCGGCAGAAGACAGAGAGCAGATCCACCAGGAAGGAACAGAATAGGTGAATGCAGAGATGGTGGAGCCATCGGGCTGGAGCGACAAGTAAAGCTGCATGTCATCTGCTTAGCACCAGTGTAAGAAGTCTTGTGCTTTAATATCTGAACCAGAGAAGCTGTGTATGTTGAGAAGAAGAGAAGAGCTAAAGAACCCCAGAGGAACCCCAGCTTCCTCTGATGTGCCATTAATTCCAGGATCTGTCTGTGAGATCTGAGTGAGATGTGAATCAGTGATTCTGTCCAGGTTAAAGAGGATCTGATGGTTCATTCAGTCAACACTCTGGCGTGTCAACACAGTCAACACGCCAAAACTCTTTTCTCAACTCTTTGAACTTTATTGACATAACAAGTATTAAACAAATACATGAAATCTGATTAAGAAGTAAATCAACATAGTCACACAAATTACTATTATTATTATTATTAACAATGATAATAATAAAGCGACATAAATGAGACTTCAAGCGAAAAGTAAAGTTGTAACTGTTGATTTAAGACCTGTGAACTCTGTGTTTGTCTGTGTGTGTGTCGTTCTGGTATTCTCTACATTATGGGGACCAGATGTCCTCTCAAATATAGTAATACCCATGAATTCTTACCTTGTGGGAACATTTTTAGGAAACGGGCTTATAAATCATGCAGTATGATCTTTGAACATCTAAAACAGCAAAAACAATAACGTTTTTTTAGTGATGATTAACTATGTTTATGGAATGTCCCATAAAACTTGGAGACTCAACTGTGTGGATGATTGTGCAGGGTCAGGCATTTGTTTCTTGGTGAAATCATTTCTGTGTGTATGTGTTTGTGTGTGTGGTCAGAGACAAGCAAAGGAAGGCCTCATAAACCGCATCTGCTTTGTCTTTAGCTATATTACAATGGTGGTTGTAGTTTCCATGGCAACATGTCTATGACTAAAACCAGGTTATGGGTGAGCAGGTGCATGCATGTTTCTGTATATGTGCAGGTGTTACAGTACTTATTGCTCTTATTTTACCTTCCCACCCACATCACTCACACACTTTGTTGTCTGACAAGATATTTTTGCAACATTCATCTGAATATCTTATACTGAACTTATTTCAGTGAAACACAGAGGCACTACACACACAGATATGTTTTCAAAATATTATGTTGTTTTGTAATTATATTCCTTTAATGAAACGGTTCTTTTTATACTTTGTCAGCTTTTTTTATTTTGGCATATTCAATATAATTGGTTCACACAATGTAACCCCATGTTAGGCTAGCAATACCACTGACAGCTTTATCTATGATTGACAGGGAAATCAACCAATCACAGCATTGTGAAGGCACCGCCTCCTCTTACAAGACTGTTTAAGATCAATAATAACATAATGAGCTCAAATGATGCTCAGATCTGAGGATTCAGATTTCCTCTGAAAATCTATCCACTGATCTCACTGCTGTTACTTTAGAAGAGTTATTGATTTACTCACTTTTCATTTCATATTTCATGATTTCAGCCCTCTTTAATTTTTGTATGACCTTGACGTTTATGCTATTCACTGTTGGCCACTGTTGGTCTCAGATGCTGATTGTCACTCTGGTCATTTTATGTTTAAATAAAATGCTCACAAACATCCCAAAAGCCCTCAAAGAACACAACACAAGTACTGAGCTGAGATCAGTCATCAGTCATGAGAACTCCATCCACAATCCACTGCAATAACCAAGCGTAGCAACATCACAGAACAACAGCGAGAATTTGGTGGTGAAATTATCTGACTGCCCAGCCAATGGCAAATGAAGGGCAGCTCAGGACAGTCAATAGTGACTGTTCAGCCAGTCAGTGTTGTCATGAACTCATTTTCCCAGAGTGATTCATCACATTTATGACTAAAGCAAGAAAAACTTCAGACTGGAGATTATCGGTCATTAATAACATGAAAATGATTGCATCTTTGAATTCTCCTAATATCAACTGGGAATACATGTGATGTATAACAGGATGTGAGACTTTCAACCAGCATAACAAAAGATGTTTCTGGAAAAAAATCACATACCTGCTTTTAAATTTCTCTGTAGTGAAGGAAAACACTGGCGTGATGTTGTTGTGAATGTGTGACGTGTGTGTGGAGCTCTTCTGAGTCAGTGATGTGTTTGAGATAAAGACTTCTGTGTGATCCAGATAAAGCCACATATTCAGCCATTAACACACACTTACAGCCTCTCATGGACTGAATGGTTTTCATACTAAGATAATTACTAAACCAGTTCACAGACCAGTATTAGACTGAGAGCAAAACATGATAAAGCTCATTTATGAGCTGTTTAAACAGTGAGGACCACACTGCTCGTATGAGTTCAACACTTTCAACACATTTCACTACATGTAAAACATTTGTCCCACACAATTACAGCCAGACATTTACATACACACACACACACACATTAAATAGTTAAAATTTACTGGTATTACTATACCTGAGGGGACATTTGTAGTCGAAGTTTTATAGTGTAAGTTATTAACATAATGATTGATTTGTTTCATATGTAGATACACTTAATAAATCTTGTTATTATGGGATTAGGTAACTACACACCACAGCCACATTTCAGCTCAGTTATACCGCTGAGCACTTTCTATAACGATACTTTCATCATGTATTTCATTCACGACATTGTGAACATCAGTGTTTAATGGTGTCATGTCGTCATTACGTAACGAGTGAGTTTCACATCTTGCGCTTCAAGCGTCAAACATGACGTGAAGTTTGACACGCATGCGTGTGCATGCGTGTGCATGCGTGTGCATGCGTGTGCATGCGTGTGCATGCGTGTGCATGCGTGTGCATGCGTGTGCATGCGTGTGCATGCGTGTGCATGCGTGTGCATGCGTGTGCATGCGTGTGCATGCGTGTGCGCTTTCTTTGTTGTCTCGTGTGTGTGTGTGTGTGTGTGTGTGTGTGAGTGAGTGTGTGTGTGTGTGAGTGTGTGCGCATGCAGCCGATGCGTGACGCCAGTTGCAAAGGTTACATGCATGCACACGCACACGCGCACATGCACACGCACACACGCACATGCACACGCACACACTCAGTGAAAGTGAAGCGCCTCAGTACGCAGTGCGCGTCTCCGAGTATGAGCTCTGCTGTGTGGAGGAGCTGTGAGCGCGCATGAAGACGCAGACGCAGACGCAGACGCAGACGCATGCAGGTCTAGTTTCATATACATCATGTGTGTGATGTGCTCGGATGTCGCTTCGCGGTGGAAAGTGTCTTCATGAGTGTCCAAAGTAACAGCAACAGCACTGGAAGTTTGGACGGAGCGCCATCTTGCTCTCGGTTCTCGACTGGATCTCCGACCCCGGGCTCCGTTTCTGCGCTCGATATCTGCGCTCCGCCGAGACGGAAAGAAGGTAAAGCCGCCGTGCGTGTGGACGCGTCGGGATGTGTTAGATTGACGTGTTATTTGAGGACAATCTGGCCTGTAATGGAAGCAGTCGTGTCGGAGGCCGTTCGGCAGCCGTCGGGTGTTTTTAACCACAGCCATCGACTCATCGGGACGTGAAGTGAAGCGATGTGTTGTGAGAAGTTTCAGGTTTATTTATCTTACTTTTATATTGATTGATGGAAAATCTGACGCGAGGATGCCCGTGGACACCTAATGGGGACTCAGTCACTGGCCGTGTTTCAAAACCTACTGAGCTGCCTACCTAGACTGCGTGTTTGGGCGTCCATTTGTTGTGCACTTTCGAGGTGTTTAATTCAGTCTCTGTGATGAGTTTAAAGCGCTGCACACTGTTGATCACTCACATTCAACACAGTGGCCCAAAAGTGCAGTGTAGCTCACATTACCTGTGAAATCAAGTCTTCAACTTCACACGTAAAGTTATTGTAGTTAATGCTGAATGTGATTGATAACATTCAACAGAGAGGTGCTGATGTGATGCACACCTGCATCCGCTCTTACTGCAGGAGGCTGAAGCTTTATGTAACAGAAGACCATCCCATAGCACCTGATTGAGCTGCAGGAAATGCATGTTACATGCATGAGACGCATGTGACTCCAGCATCTGTTCTGCACAAATGTTGTGATTCTGAAGTGTGGAGATGAACCTGTTTCCTGCGATATTTCTCAAGGTTGTTTTATATGCTCATTTGGTAAAAGCATGTGTTTGCACTGGTGATGTGTTCATGTGTTATCTCATATCCAGGAATAAGACGTGTAAGCTCTTTATTCTTAAAGTCTGCTTAAAGCTGTTGCAATAAAGTACAGTGTCATGATAAAACAGTGTTTTAAGACTGTACTGTACTTGTGCTGTGGTAGTAGCATGACTGTAATTTTGTGCAATAGATAATGAATATTATCTGAGAGATTTGTTTCTGTCATTTACGTTAGTGAATGCTGAATGTTCCTGGATTTAGTCAGCACTGTTTTTTTTACTGCTGGTGTATGTTTGCAAACCTTCTACATTATAAGAAAGTTAAAAGTGTTAATCTTTTAATAACGTATTCAGAAATGTGCGTTCTGTTGCGCTTCATGTAACAGAACTCGTGTCATGTAACTGCTTTAGAAACATCTCTGATCGTGATCTGCTGGTCTTGTGCAGGGCTTCATTAAGGCTATTCACTTTTGTTGTATTGCACATCCTTATAAAGTCCCCGACAGTGGCATGTAGCTTGTTTGTTTTCACAGTTTCTTCTTCTGTACACAAGAGCAGGTCTGAATCAGGTGGGCGTCTTGTTTGGCCGAGCTGGGTTTTTCACTGCTTGCGTTTTTTGAGACAAACCGAACGGCTTTAGTGTTGTGTTGGTTGTTTTGATTTATGTGTGTTGTCTTTATCTGTCAGCTGTGCTCTTCCTGCCCTGCTGACCTTCATGATTCTCTTCCCATCCACCATCTTGGGATCCTGTTGGCTCAGAGCTCTTTCTGGCACCAGTGTTATCATGGCAGCGGTGTCAGATGCAGAAATGAGCTGTTGTTTCTGGTGAGAGAACAGAACTGAACCTGCACAGTTTTGTTTAGTCACTGTGAACTGTGATGGGGTTTGAGGAGCGGATGACGGATCTAGAGCGGTTTCAGATGATGATTCATGTTATCAGCTGTGGATTCTGTATTACTCTCATCTGCTGGAGAAACAGGGTCGTTTGGATGATTGCATTTATTACTGATGAATTCTGTCTTTTAATGTCAACATGAAGCCGAAACTTGGGTTATTACTTTAAATATACATGTTACTGTGCACGTAGAGAAAGTCTGTCTTCCGATCCACCTTTAAAATTGTCTTTGCTTTTCGACTGACATCATCAAGCCCCCTTAATTTCTAGCCCCTCCTCTTTTATCATTTGGCTTCTTTCTGCTATGTAATGCTCAGTTCAGATGCTACATTCTGTTTTCTCTTTGTGTATTTGTGTTCAGATTTGAGTGAAGGCAGATTTCCACATGCCATACAATGACTGACGACAAATCAAGTAATTGTAAATAACATGTCTTGAATTTACTATTGAATAACAGTTAAGTATTCAGATCAACCCTGATTTTGTTTGTTGAAGTATGTTGGTAGTTTTTATTACCAAATATAATCAGTGATGTTTAGAACACACAGATGTATGTGGAATTATTTGTGGCTTCTTTCTTCATTTGGACATTTTATCAACCTGGTCTTTTAAAGACTAAAAATAGGCCTGGTCACAGATCTAAACTGAGCTAAACTGTCAGCAGTATCAGCTGATGATGTGCAGGAAGTGTCTGCTGGTACTTCCTGTTTCTGACATCAGGATGAGCGCTGCTGAACTCTGGGATGGAGAATGAAAATGATTCCTAAAGACCAAGTGAAAAATTTGGATTATAAGAAGCTTGTGGCTGGTCATCTGAAGACCTTTTATTGTAAACCTGATCAGCACTGTCTTAATTTACAGATTACAGTAAATTAATTCAGGAACACAGTTGTAAGCCTGTTGTGTAACACGATATTTCCTGCATTTGCCACACACAGTGTTTTATTGTAATGCCATGATGATGTCAATAGTATCGGCTGGTCATGTGATCTCAACATGGCGGCCACCATGAGAGGGGACCCGCCCTTATGTAGAATAAAATGACTTTTCTTAGGCCACTGATATGATTGGAGTCTTTATCTCTTGTGAGTTTATTTTTCTTTAAACAAATCTGTCAAATGCGCTAATCATTTCTTAAAGAATTAAACTAAGTGTAAAATATATAGTGCACCTTTTAAAGCAGTAATATGAGTAGATATGATCTGTTGACTGTTTAAGTTGGCAGTAACAATGATTTGATGGTTTTGTGAGATTCCTGGACGATGTTGTCACCATGACCACACCCCGGCTGAACCCGTGCCTGTATGTGAAGCATGCTGAGGTTGTCGTGTGTTTGTGTGTGATGCAGGTATGGATGAGCTGCACTCTCTGGATCCCAGACGTCAGGAGCTTCTGGAAGCACGTTTCATCGGGGGGGTGAGCGGGAACACCGGAGGAAGCACGGGAAGCGCGAGCGGTGGAGCTAAAGTAATACAAACAAGCAAACAAAACATACTGTTTCCATTCTTTCTCTGTCTGTACACTGGGCTGCTTGATTCAGATACTGTATGATACCATAATGACAGCTGAGGTAGCTGTGAATTGATTTTTTAAAAAAGGTTGATTCTAAAATGAATCTTTTCTCTTTTGCTTCTGAAGTTTAAATCCCATACACTTTTATAACATCTTAAAGAAATATTTATGAAACATCATTTTAATAATTTAAATGACATTGTCTTTGGGAACCTAAACAGGCCAATAAAGTGTTAATAATTATTGAGGTATTCAGGATGTTAGGAAACGCTAGTTAAACTGCGAGTATATTGTAAAAATGTGATATATACATATCACCCAGCCACTGGTTTATGCCTGTAATCCCGCTTGATGTGGATCTGATCTCACTCTGTAGGGCTTGAACAATAATGAATGTTCCAGTCACAGTTTTGGCAGCCTGGGCTCGTCCAGTGATAAAGAATCAGAGGTGAATATTAAGCTTGATGACATCTATTGTACACATTGTTTTAGGTGATTTTCTGTGTGTTTAACATGTGATGTTCATTTTTCACCTCCATAGAACTCTGATATGAAGAAGGGAGGATCTCCTGCTTATTCTGTAAGTTTGACATTTCTCATCATACGCTGTGTTAATGTATTGTTTTTAAAGAAACAGTTTTAATATTAATTGTTCATGAGAAATTTGCAGCTTTAGACATGTCATGTCAGGTTTGATTATGAAATCATTTTTGGTGTTTCTGGTCAGTAAAATAATTTCTTGTTGATTGAGCTCGGGAATTTCACAACACTTGAGTTTAAAGTGGACCTACATCATTAATATTGATAATATTGATCTTATACATTAATGTATTGATTAAATATTTATATTTGAAATATTAATATTAGACATTAAAGCTTTTTCCTGATTTCCCAAGACTCCAGAAAAGAAGCACTCAGAGTCCAGAGGAAGAAAGAGGAAAGTGGATAACCAATCAGAGAGCAGTCAAGGTAATGCCGACTTCCTGTGCGTAAGGACAAAATTGTTTGTGAGACATTTTGTTTGAAGGCTACTTTTATCAATAGTTTAAGTTTTTGTGCCCGTATAATTTTAGTGTACATGGTAAGGGTCCGCTGCTAGTAATAGTAGATGAGATGGGTGTTCTCCTGGACTTACACTTAATGAGTTCATTTGGTGCTGTGGTCTAAACATTCAGGCGTTTAAATAAATTAATGGGTTTCATGTTTTTCAGAAACAGTTTAGTGTGGAAGTGATGTTGTATACTTAGATAAAAGTGACTATCCATCCAATGACCATGTTGTTGTTTTTTTTTAACCTTCAGGGAAGTCTTCCGGCCGAGGGCCCAAGATCAGCGATTATTTTGATGTGAGTAAAGTTTTGTGTGGTTGACGCTGTACTAAATGTCAGTCAGATGTCAGCTAGCTGGTATTCATGGATGTTTTTCATGACTGCACACTTTAATAAAAGTTTCGACTTGAAACTGCTGGAACATAATTGGTGACACTGTGGTGACATCACTTCCTGTTAGTAAGTTTTTGAGCACTCATCTCTTGCAGTTTCAGGGAGGAAACGGATCCAGTCCCGTCAGGGGTCTTCCTCCCGTCCTGCGCTCCCCACAGAACTCTCATTCTGCACCCGGGCTGATTGTAAGTGCTGACGTTTGGGAGAGTTTTAAAATCGTTTTTAAACCTACCTTTTAAAAGTATTTATTTTCTGATGATGGTGTTTGTCACTCAGCAGGTGAGACAGAACAGCTCATCACCCACCAGCCTGTGTTTCACAGATCACACCATGAACTCAAAACAGCTGAGCAGCAGATGTGTGCAGGTAACACTCCACAGCATGCACACTCTGCATGCTTAGACAATCTAGAATTCAAACTATTATTTGGATGTTGTTAAATGTGAACTGCACTCTTGCATGCTGTACAATGTGCTCTGCATGCTTGGATGTTGTAGAACTTGTCCAGTAGAGTTTGGCTCCAGCTTTCCTTAACACACCTGCCTGCAGGTAATCAGCCTAGTAAAACCTTGCTTAGCTGGTTCAGGTGTGTTTGGTTAGGGTTGGAGCTAATTTCTGCAGGATATGCACCGTAAGCTTTTACACTGAATACTTTGAATTGATTTCACTGGGGATGTTGCATTGCATTGATAATCACAATGGTTTGTCAGTTATGCTTTTTCGAAAGTTCAGGAGGTGAGAACATTATAAACTTTCACTGAAACACATGCTGGTGTAGGCTTCCATTGACCAATGGAAATCTTCCAGTTTTTTCTTCGGAAACCCAATTTACTGTATTCTTACTTAATCTCAAATTTACTACACATTTTCTTCCAACAAATATAAAACAGAGCTCATGCATTCCAGTCCATCAAAATCCTGGTGATTAGGTTGCCTTAATGTTCACCCAACAGTAAAATAATGCCTTAATGACCAACTTCAAAATCCCTCTTCAGTTTCCTGTCATTCTCACTTTATTTGTTCTGATCTCAGACGGATCTAACGCTGCTGAAACTTGCTGCACTTGAGAGCAATAAGAATCTTGACCTTGAGAAGAAAGAGGGAAGGATTGATGATCTCCTCAGGGTGAGTAACAAACAGCAGAGAGTAGGAGATCTCTTATCCTGCAGCTCATGCATCTTGAGGAGGCATCAGCCTTGGACGTGAAGTGGTTTGTGATGCTTCTCCGCAGGCGAACTGTGACCTCCGCAGACAGATAGATGAGCAGCAGAAACTGCTGGAGCGTTTCAAGGAGCGTCTGAACAAATGCACTACGATGAGTAAAAAGCTGCTCATTGAGAAGGTAAGCCGCGTGTGATGCGCTCTCAGAAGCTTGCATCTCATTGGCTAGTGGCTGTCATGTGACACCTGGGTCTGCTCTCATCTGCTTAGAGCACTCAAGAGAAGCAGTCGTGCCGTGAGAAGAGCATGCAGGACCGGCTGCGTCTGGGTCACTTCACCACAGTCCGGCACGGAGCGTCCTACTCAGAACAGTGGACAGACGGTTATGCCTTCCAGAACCTGGTCAAGTAGGGTCTTACGAACAAATCTGCGCATGATAAACGTGTTAGTTGTTCATAGTTTCAATAGCCATTACGTTTCCAGGCAACAGGAGTGGATCAACCAGCAGAGAGAGGAGATTGAGAGGCAGAGGAAACTTCTAGCAAAGAGGAAACCACCCAGCACACCCTCCTCCCAGAGCCCAACCCCCAATGAGTCCAAACAGAGAAAGACCAAAGCTGTCAACGGAGCTGACAACGACCCGTTCCTCAAACCCAGCCTGCCGACACTGTGAGAGCCTGCGCATACATGCAAATACATACATGCACTAGTACATGCACTCCTGAAGCATGTCTCTAAAGTAACGTTTTAAAACCCTGAGGCTACAGTCTTGAGCATGTAAAAAACATTTGTTGAACAGCACATTTCAAGACAATTTTCAAATATTAAATTGTGTAATATAAGCAATCTTTAGGTTATTATGCATAGTCTACAGCTCTCATTTTCATGGACCTGGTGTTGTGTAGCTGCAGGTAAGGAAGGGAAAGCATACAGTTAGCTGGTTATTATCATAAACAAACCAACAGACTCTGACACTGTTGCGTTGCCTCACACACAGTTGTTCTGACGTCTCACACTATGAACATTATGTTCTTAAGACAGCAGGTCAAGTTAAAAATAGTTTTAAAATGTGTCTCGAGGCCCAAGTTGTTCAGATCTCACCACTGCTGTGTTGGTAAGTTGTATGGGTGAGAATCAGCAGGAACCTGGTGATATATCAATGTCTGTTTTCTCATATGATAATATTGTGGCTGTTAAGTGAACCCGTGACACCCTGATCTGTTGCTTACTGGTTTTTCTTTCATCTGCACTGGCTCAATTATGTTCTGAGAGACGTGGTAGTTAGAGACGTGATGATTCTGTTTCACCCTCCAACACACGTTCTCTCAGTGGTCACCTTTTCACAAAATATTATTATACATAAAATACGTAAATGTTGTGTGTGTAGATTTGCAGTCTTTTGGCTTTCTAGGTGTTGTGTATCTTTTCTAGAGATTTCTGTCAGTCAGTGACTCTTCTGTGCTGATTGTGCAGGTTGACTGTGGCAGAGTATCACGAGCAGGAGGAAATCTTCAAACTCAGATTAGGGCATCTTAAAAAGGTAAGTCCACACACACACACACACACACACAGACACACACACACACACAGTGTGTAGCATGTTTTAATGACAGTGGAGTGGCAGTTGAAGGCAGTCGTGTCAGAGTCTTTTTGTCCCTTTACCCTAAAGAGGATCTGGAATATTCTGGTGTGTTTGTGTGTTGTATGTCTAAGCTAACGTGTGTGTGTGTCATATGTCAGTGCTGATGTCTGTGTGTATGTTCAGGAGGAGGCAGAGATCCAGGCTGAGCTGGAGCGACTGGAGCGTGTGAGGAACCTTCACATTCGAGAACTCAAAAGAATCAACAATGAAGACAGCTCTCAGTAAGTCCCACCCCCTTACTGTGATTGACATGAATATCCACAAATGAGCGAGTCACTGAAGGTGTTTTGAGTGTCTGATATGTGTGTTTGTGTGTTGTGTTTATAGATTTAAAGACCATCCAACTCTTAATGAAAGGTATCTTCTCTTACACCTGCTGGGCAGAGGAGGTTTCAGTGAAGTTTATAAGGTATTTTGTTGTCAAATATACAGTCACACACTTTCATACATTTGAGTGTCTCATCAGTCACATAGACAAGAAAAAGAGTTACAGATGAGCAAGGTGACACTAGTGGTGACGGTCATGGGTTCGATTCCCAGAGAACACGCATACTGATAAAATATATACCATCAATGCCCTGTAAGTCACTTTGGATAAATGCCTCTGAGTATATGCTACAATGTCACGTGAATAGTGTGTGTGTGTGTGTGTGTGTGTGTGTGTGTGTGTGTGTGTGTGTGTGTGTGTGTGTGTGTGTGTGTGTGTGTGTGTGTGTGTGTGTGTGTTAGGCATTTGATCTGTTTGAACAGCGATATGCTGCTGTAAAAATCCACCAGCTCAACAAGAACTGGAGAGAAGAGAAGAAAGAAAACTACCACAAGTATGTTCGTCATTGTCATCCGTCTCACTAGCTTGCTCTCTCACTCACTCACTCATCACTCTCTTTCGCTTGCTCATTCTGTCACACTCTTTCTCTCTATGACTCATGCTTGCCCACTCTTTCTCTATCAGTTTCTCACTCACTCTATCACTCTTATGCACCTTCTCATGCTCGCTCGCTCACTCTCTCTGTCTCTCTCTAGCTTACTATAGTCCTCACTATATCACTCTCCATTTCTCATGCCCACTGTCTTTTTTGCTTATTCACTCTGTAACTTCTCTTTCATTCTCTCAGTTACTCTCTCTCTCTCTCTCTCTCTCTCTCTCTCTCTCTCTCTCTCTCATACACACTTGCTCACTCTTTCTCGCTCACTCACTCTCTGCTCAGTGAAGTAAATTGCTGATGTGTGGTGTCGTCCACAGACATGCCTGTCGAGAATACAGAATCCACAAACAGCTAGACCATCCCAGAATAGTCAAACTCTATGATTACTTTTCCCTGGACACTGACACGTGAGTTTCCATGATGATAAATCTGTTCTGAAGCATTGTGTACACAAGGTTTTACAGGTGTGTACACACATGGTCTCGTGTTGTAGATTCTGCACGGTTCTGGAGTTCTGTGAGGGGAACGATCTGGATTTCTATCTGAAGCAGCACAAGCTGATGTCTGAGAAAGAGGCTCGATCCATCGTCATGCAGATAGTGAACGCTCTCCGATACCTGAATGAGATCAAACCTCCCATCATCCACTACGACCTGAAACCAGGTGAACGCAGAAGAAAACTTGGAAAGCAAATATGGAATTGAAACAACATTTTTTTAAATTCAGTAGTTTTGAGTTGCAAATGATTTTACAGTCACACGTTAAGTGTGTGTTAAGGGTTGATGGATGTTGTCTTCTGTTTGTGTCATCAGGAAACATCCTGCTGGTGGATGGAACAGCATGTGGGGAGATCAAGATCACAGACTTCGGTCTGTCCAAAATCATGGATGATGACAGTTACGGAGTGGACGGAATGGATCTGACCTCACAGGGAGCCGGAACGTACTGGTCAGTTTTATCAGCTGAAATTAATGAGTGGTTCAACTTCTATTCAAAGTCTCAGATCTGGGAAATTGTGTGTGTAGCAGTCTCACGAAGCCAGACTTTCAGACTGACAGCAGAAAATCTGGACTTCATAGAAGGTTTCATTGGCCAAGGGCCGCCCAAGTGGCCATCTGACTGACATGTTAAGCAACCAGTTACAGTTTTGTTCAGATTTAGGGGCGTGAAAATGTTATGTCAGTGTCTCTACAATAATAGATGAGCATGCAGCCAAAGATTATTTATTGAAGAACATAATGTAATTTTATTGCAACAATCACTGGGGAATCCTTCCAAGTGCTGGCAAAGAGTTGGCCAAGCTTGGAAATAATACTCTTCCCATAACTCTTATGTCTCTTTTGTGCCTCAAGCAAAACTCTTGGATGTCTTTAAAAGAGTCTATGCTGTGAATTTCACATATTTTGGAGAATCCAGCTTTTGATTGATGAGTCATGTCACATGGGCGTGACAACAGAAGCTAACACATTAGAAGTGAACGCATTAACTTTGGCAGTCCTAATTTAATGTATAACAAAGCAATAAAATATGGTTTGTTTTAATATTTCAGGTATTTGCCACCAGAGTGTTTTGTTGTTGGAAAAGAACCTCCAAAGATCTCTAATAAAGTAGATGTGTGGTCTGTGGGGGTTATCTTCTTCCAGTGCCTGTATGGACGAAAGGTACGGCACCACTTCCAACAGCTAATAAAGTCAGACATGCTTTAAGATAATGTTACGTTACATCTTGTCTGATCTGGTTTGTTGTGGTGTAGCCGTTCGGTCATAATCAGTCCCAGCAAGACATACTTCAGGAGAACACCATCCTCAAAGCTACTGAGGTCCAGTTTCCTGCCAAACCTGTGTCTAGTAATGAAGCCAAGGTTGGTTTGTTGTGCTAGAGAGTTTTGTGTGTAAATGTGGAGATGTTTGTGGTCTGAGTTTTTTGTCCTCCTCCTCAGGCGTTTATCCGGCGCTGTTTGGCTTACAGAAAGGAAGATCGTTTTGATGTTCACCAACTGGGCAGTGACTCGTACCTTCTTCCACACATGAGGCGATCTAATTCGTCAGGAAACTTGCAGGCCACGCCTGCCAGCCCAGCTGCCGCTTCAGGAATCATCTCCTACTGACCTTATTGGCTGATCGATTATGATTGACGGTTCCAGAAAGCGAATTCCCTCCCATTACCACCTCTGTGTAGACAGAAAGGGGGAGGGAGAAATGTCAGCTTATGTGCTGGAGGATACGCCCACACTGGCCAGAGTGACTGTCACTGTTATTGGGGAAGGAATGTCTGCTGTCACTTCCTGTGTGGATCCAAGTTTTTTTTACCCAAGGCATTTTGTGAAGTGGGCTCAATTCGGGAGTGTTGCTCTACAGGGGACTGACTTTAACATTTTAGCTTCTTGTTGATATCCAAGGTACGCCTGTATTGGGCTGCTTTGTTTCGTGTAAGTGTGAAATTTAAAGACGATAAATTGTAGTGTGATTGGAAATAGATGAACGAGTGTATTAATGTGACACAACAGAGAATTTTTGTGTGTGTGTGTGTGTCTGTGAATGTTTTACATCATTATACATGTTGGGCACAAAACAAAAGCTGTGTTACAGAAGTGACATGAGTCACTTCTACAAGTAACATGAGCATTTTCAGTGTGCTTACATGGGCTTAATATTTACATATGTGGGTGAGTGAATCTCACAAAAACATGTCAGGTCATATTCGCCCTAAAATGTAAAAGAAAAAATATAATTATTTTGAATAAAGAAAATTAGGACTATTTTCAGGACTTAAGATGTTTTGCATTGTGACATTATTTTCCTTACAATTGTGCAGTATTTTCCCACCAAATGTTCCTTACTGAAATACAAAAGATTTCAAAAATAATCTTTCATTACTAAGTCCTGAATGTTACTTTATTTTGCATTAGTTATGAGAACTTGGGGGGGAAAATATGCTTAATTGTTGTGAAAATGTCCAAAACAATTTTACTTGCCTAAAAAGCTTATTTCTTTTAAGGCATATTATATGCTATTAAGCTTATAAGCTTGTAGTGTATTTCTTTTAAACATAGGGTTTTTGGACAGACTCTTGACAGGTTTTGTGAGGTTTGTCCTGCATGTAGGTGGAGATACAGTAAAGAATCATCTCAAGAATTCTATAAAAACATTTAAATAGGAATATGTTGAATCCGGCCGGTGAGGATTTCATGATCCGATCTGATTTGTAGTGCTTATCTAAAATCAACGTTGCTGCTGTCTGATCGTGCTTTCAGACTGCTAGTCCTTTTCTGCTTATTTGGTTTGATTCCAAAGTTGAAATAAAAACCATATACGAATTTTATTTACCAGGAAATCACAGCATGGAAAAATGTCTATGAATGAGGTGTGTGTGTATGTGTGAGACGTCAGCTCTGATTCATGGATCAGAAGGTGGGCCGGACCCCGCCCATAATTTAACCCCTTTATGCCCAGATCCTGTGGTGTCATGTTGCTTAGCAAACATCACTGATCCCAGGACCCATGTCAGGTTAGCTGCTCCGATAAACGTGGACCAGACTGTGATCAAACTGTCAAAGCTTCCAGACTCTCTGTCCAGAAACACTTCAAACCCCAGACGCAGTTTTCAGCTGCACCTACGGTCATCTGGAGTGCTGCTGCGATTGTAGAGAATGTAGCCAAAAGAGAAATAAACGTTTTGAAAATATTTCCTCTTGGTGTGTGTTTGCTGGGACAGTTTCATCAAAACTATTATTTTGAGATTATTTTTTGTTAGGAATTGTTCTGGGATTGGTCACCCAATAATGATTGTTCTTCATGTAGCACATGAAACCACTGAGACGTTTCTCAAAATAAAGTTTGTGTTCCAGAGGTCATAGAGCTTTGGAATGACATGAGGGTAAATTAACTTCCTTTTTTGGTGAACTGTCCTTTTAAGATCCTGGAGTTGTCCTGTTTGGAACTGTTCAATAGAAATGTTGCCCATAATGATTTATTGGCCAATATTTACACACAGTATTTTAATTATATTAAATTAGTAGCATTTGTCAATATCGACTCATTTAGCTGATTAGCAGGGTTAGATGCCTTGTTTGCTTAATCTCTTGGCAGCCTGTTTCTGAATGATGTGCTGACTGTTCAGGGTCCATTCATTTCCTTTCACTCAGCCACTGAAAAAAAAATCACATCAGTCAATCCACTACTTATTTAAACTCAAATGACTCGGAGACAACCATAGTGTAAAACTGGGGAGTTTATTGCTTGTGTGTTTGAATGAGATTCCTTCACAATCTTCAAACTGCACAAGCATACACTCAGCCCTGCATCACATTTACATTTTTCCATCCTCATGACAGTGGATCTATTTCACTGAGTGTGTGAGTGGAACAGGCCCAGAGCCCAGTCTGACCACACAGAGGGCGTCTGAGAGAAACAGAGCAATCGAAACAAATGTGGTACAAAGAAAGAAAAATAACAGTAATTACAAATGCTATATAATTTTACAAGGAATGCTCTACTAACATCTGAAGTTGATTAACAGGATATACAGAGAGAAAGCATGAGAAAGCACAGATTCTGAAGAGAGACCACACTGGACAAACACACTCCCCCTTTCTACCGTCACACCTGCTATAATTGTTTTTTTTTTAATAGTAAACCTCTGTCCATCACTCACTGCCCTCTGTCGTCTCTCAGCAGAACTGCATTTACCTCTGTGTGTGTTTGCACACTGAAATCGTTTTGTACTGAATAAATACATTAGCGATACAGAGGGAAGCCCCCAATCGTTAAGAGGACTCTAGGGTGGCCTGGGCAACTGTTGTCTGCTGTGGGATGGTCTCCGTTGCAATGGGCAGCATTGAGGGCGTGTCTTTGACTGCAGGGGTTGGTGTGGCATCCAAGATTAGCGCTGGAGTCTGCTCGGTCGATAAGGAGATGGGTGGTATGAGGTCAGAGGGGGGCAGAGCAGATGGAAGTGTGACGCCTGGCATGCCGGGCAGGGTGGACGGCAGAACGGTGCGCATGGGCAGTGGGGAGAGGCCAGGCAGGTTCAGAGGAGGGAGGGGCGGTAAACCTACAGAGAGAGAAAATAAAGCATCAAAAGCCTAGCCCTGCAAGAATACTGGTCATGTGACCGTGTGTGTGTGTGCGTGTGTACCTGCTGTAGTGGGAGGTAACCCACTGATTCCAGCTAACGATACAGCGCTGAGATCAGGTAACGGCAGATTGAGGTTTGGGAGGTTGGTGAGGGGAGGAAGGCCAGACGGTAACGGCATCAAACCTGACGACACAAACATACAGTTACTCCCATCATCTGTAAACACTGAACTCAACACGAAGCAGCTCAGACCGACCTTTGCAAAACATGCACGGATGAATCACGCACAGTACAATTATTTTGCAATAAATCGGAACAGAAACGAAGATAAGATGGCGATAAAGGAGATGGAGGTAATCTGATGTGCTTTACCTGGTAGGGTGGTGGAGGGGTTAACAGAGGGAAGAGAACCCAACCCTGGGGTCATCTGAGTTGGCAGCATGGGGACTGTGGGAACTCCTAACCGGACACACCAATAACTCATGATTTATTTTTTAAATGGGTTATACTTAATGTTCTAGAATACTGACTAATATGGAAAAATTATGTACAAAATAACACCAAATATGTTGTTTGAGAGATGTCACACCTGTGTGGAGCTCGCTGGGTATTTGAGGTGGGGCAGAGGTGAGTGACAGGCCAGATAAGCTATCCTCAAGCCCTGAGGGGATGGGTTGTGCCACAGGGGGCGGAGTTACTGCAGACAGCTGAACCTAAAGAGAGAGATCATAAGAGTCTAAAAGTTTCAGATTCAGAAAGTCTAAGAACACTGAAACACACACTCTTACTGACCTCCGTGAAACCGTCCTTCAGTGGGCTGACAGGCTCACTGTGGCTGTGTCCAGGGAAACTAATTTTCTTGCCCTCTTCAATGGGTCGAGTCGGAATTCTGTGCAGGTAACCATAGCCAATGCCACAGCCGAGACTAAACAGAGATAAAAAAACTGTAATACACGCACACAAAACCAGCAACCAGACCCCACATTCACAGACACACAGGGGCACACACAGACCTGCCCTCTCCTCCCCAGGCACTGTTGGGTGTAATGACCACTTCTCTGCAATTATCAGTGTCTGTGTTGTAGACATAGAGCTTCAGCCCTTTGCCTTCATGAGTTTCTATCAATGAGAACAAATCTTCTGACTGCAGAGAAAACAAAACATACACACACTCACAATCAAAGCAATACAGCCCAGATTCAGTCTTGACACTTGACACAGAACATTTTGTGTGTTCCATGGCAGAAAGAAAATCATATAGGATCTCTGTTAAGAGTAAATATTGATAATCTTCATTCTGTATATCAAGCATTCCTTTCACAAAACCTTGCGAAGCAAAGACAGGACAGCAAGTGTGATGATGAGCAAGAGTGCAACACCTCGTTCATAACAGTGTCTGCTCCGATGATGTAATCAGTGTGCGGTCTTAAACCTGCTAATGCTGCTGGAGAATTTGGCTCCACTTCCTGTGAAACAGACCAATCATGAGTCAAGAAATTAGAGCAGGTATTAATTGAGAAAAGCCATTTATCACCATTCACTTTTCATAGCTTGACTAACTGGTCTGTTTAGCAAGAACACACCCTTTAAAAACAGCAAGCTCAGTCTTTAGCATCTCACACTGGATGTGAAGTGACTGTTTATCACTGATTCAATAAAGCTTGTTAATTAAGTTTCAACTACATGTTAAATTTTCATTAATCAGCACTCTACAATTTAAAAATGTGCACTGTATATGCCAAAACATTTTTCATTGGTTTCATCAGTTACTTACCAAAACATGCCAGACATTTTCATTGGCTCCCTCAAAGCTGCAAAAGCGGATGCTGACCCCCAGAAGGCCCTGGCCGCCCCACATGTTGCTGGGAGTAACAGTGGCCTCGCGCAGCTCGAGGGTTTTGCTGCTGTACACCAGCATCTTCACTGGCTTCTCAACACTAGCCTTCAGTATGTCTTTCAACGTGTCATTATCTTTGTTCTTCATAATGAAAGAAAACCAGAGAAAAATGTTTTATAAACGCTGCTACATTAATATGGAGAGATTGTGTTATACTCAAAGTAAACAGTATTGCATGTAATTACAGGCAGGATTGTTTATGTTATTGACACGAGAGCAACAAAGCAACAGGAAAGTGAAAATACACCGAGCAGAACGTATACAAGCAAGACAAGGAAAATATTGTTGTTGCAACTTCTGGCATCAATACAGAATGTAACTGATGTGTGATCACAGGTGTGCAAATAAGAGCTATTTTATAACATCTCTGAATGTGGCTCGTCCAGTTTAAAGCTTGAACCATGCAATTTTTATAGCACTTTCACTTGACTGTAATTCAATGGTCTGTAACTACAATAGCTACAGTGCAAACAAAACACCTTCATATAAACTTACTCCCACTGTATCAAATGTAGGTAAAACTCATACAATGTAAAGGCCTTGGTTTCAACAGGCCACCTTGCTTGTCTGTTACTGGTGGGATGTGCATCACATATACAATAAACTTACCAGTCTGGTGTTGTTGATGGACACAATGAAGTCAAAGAAGGGCTCCAGACCTGCTCTGTGACCAGGAGAATTCTCCTGCACCTACACAAGAGTCAGATCATCACATTGAACACAATGATCCAGTAACACACAATACTGACCTCTGAAAGGCCAGCCTGACTATGACATGATATACTGCAAGTGAACAATAATTTCAACTATTTTAACTGATGAAGAATAAGCTGTCTGCCAATCTTAACAACGTGCTGTCCATCCTGAAAACTGATTTGGAATAAGACTTAATCTTAATCTTGAAGTTACAGTTATGCATGTAAGCAGCTGTAGTTTAAGACTATTAGTTATTCTGACTGATTAAAGCAGAACATTCATCCAGTACAGTGAACCCCATCAGCCCCTCCATTAGTGCAAGAAAACCTGCATTACACAGTAAAAGAAAAGTGACATTGTACACGTATATTCTAAAACATATCGTGCTTTTATCTTTGCGTGTTAACTATTAAAAATGTCCGCGTACTCAAACCAGCGTTTAACACAGCGTTACACTGAGCTGCGCTAGCATTTAGCCACCGCTAGCAGGCCGCGCTAACATCCCCGGGCTCGATTTGCTCGCTCCGCCGCGGCGCTCGACCCCGCGCGCGGCGCTCAATCGCGCACTCACTCTGAGAACATGATAGCCCTCCGATCCGCCTCCGGGAATTTCCAGGCTCTGAGATCCCCCCATGCTCCCGCTCCGTGTCCCCGGTGAGAATGTCGTCGGTTTTATTCTGTCTCCCCACCAGCCGGTTTTGCGGGACAGCGAGAGTGTGCGTGATGCGCGCGACGCCTGCGAGTGTGCGTGACGTGGCAGTGCGGAAGGAGTGCGCGCGCGCGCGCGCTCAGGTGAGCTGCAGTGCGGAGTCACTCCTCTGTGTGTGCTGCAGGTGAACCACTGAAACAAGTAAAACTTTACTGTCGCATTTAAACCTTCATAACTCAATATAGGTGATTATATGAGGTGATGAGTTACTGATGCAGCACGAGATTTAAGGTGTCTGTGATAAATGTAATAAATCACTTAAATGTGTCATGAAACGCGTCTGTGTGAAGCGATTATACGTCCTCAAATGAAAACGTGATTTAAAGCAGCAGTGAAAGTAAAACATAATATTGTTTGGCATAACATTTGCAGTCTTTATTATAATTATTATAATAATTATATTATAATTATGTCATTTATCCGTGCAGGTCGTTCGTGTTTTAAAAGAACGCGCCCTCGTAATGTACTTCCGCTCTGAAACAGCGAGCTCTCTCCGATGACGTCAGTCTGACGGCTGGGGCGGGGCAACGCTGAAAGCTTTATTACTTTAGAAAACGTCACAGTTCAAACGCTTCTCTAGAGTGGAAAACACGCCCCTGTGTGAAGTCACGTCGCTTATAACTTCTTCACATTACAGGAATATTACTTAATGTTTCATATAAAGTGTTATCATCAGCAGCAGTAAGTGATGTCCTCATTACACTGTGAAGGTGCTGCCTCCCTGTGGCAAGTGAAGTATTGTAAAGAAAGAAAACAAATGAACTGTTCTGTTCATGCAATGGATCTGTCATATCCAGAATAATAAATGTGTCTTCTATAGACCCCTGTTACTACTGCATTATAAGAGAGGCTCAATAAAGATTAGAATGAAACGAAACACAAATAATGAATGAAATCACTTTATTCTGATCATTAAAATAACATTTGAAGATATGTAATATATTCCAGTGTTTATCATATCATTTACATGTTTAAAGGACGACTAACAGAACATTCTTTAATAGAGTTTATTGTACACTGTATACAAGTGTAAATAACAGTTTATATAGAGTGATTGTGATTAAAGTGCCAGTCTTACTGAGGAGCCCAGACGACCTCCTCACATTCAACATCTACTGTCAACAGTTCACTGCAGTACAGGAGAAAAATTATCAGCAAATTTATAGCAACTTTCACTCGTCAAAAACACTTCAACAAAGAAAACATTCAATAAACAGCCATCGTTCACGTTACAAAGACTCACAACAGCTGAATCTAAATACAGCAGTGAAGTACTTATAAACTTTAATATTTATATTAACAATCTTTCAGCATCCTGAGGACATCATTTCCAGTCTCCCTTCTTAATTTGTGCTTTATTTGTTTTCTTCTGTTGTTTCTTTTTTACACTCTAGATACAGTTATATGTACAGAATAATCGCTATAGGCGCCTGAGTATCAGTAATCAGTAATAAATATGTGGTACAGTGACTAACATACCTCAGATAATTGATAGGATTGCTTATAACATTCAGTCATAGATACACACAGTAACAGTATAACACTGACACACTGATTGCACAGAGTTAAGGGCCTGAACAACAAACATAGACATTTATATAAATGGTTATAATTACTGTCATTTATATGCTTGCTTATTTCAAGGAATATGGCGTGTATTGTAAAATGGCACTAATTCTGTCTTTGGCTCACAAGTACAACACTGGACCATTAACATTAAACTTATTTGATTATATAATTCTTCTTAAAATACAAATAAAGAAACATTACAAATGCACTGCTTCAGTCACAATAATAAATAAAGTTCTTGGTTTATATATTTATATCAGTAGAACATTTCAAACTGAAAATTAAATGTTTCACCTCAAAAAGGTGCTGAGTAAAACACTTTGCATGACCATTTATAAGGTAAATTCTAGGAACACAACACTGAAATACAGATCATATCACAACCACTGGTTACACACAGACCCCAGCACTACACAGAAAGGGGTCTGAGCTTTGTTAAAAGGGTGGCGCGTCTTTATATTGTATTTACAGACAGAAGCACTGACGGTTACACACATCAGAAGATGAAACCAGTGGAGTGAAACTGTGACTGTGTAGCTGAACAGGCTACAGAATCTGTAAGTTAAAGATCTAATAATACAGCAAGGAAGGACAGAACATACTGAAACACAATACAGTGTTGAAACATATTCATTAACCATGCAGAAAACTCAAACTCTTTCCCTTTGAGTGGATCTGTAGATGCACCATGTTGAGGCTGTGCATGGTGCCGGTATGGTGCCTCCATCCAGCAGGACGGCACTCTCACAGGTCATGACCCAGCCTTTCAATCTCATCGATGAGGAAATCAATGTCAGACTTGGTGACAGCATGATTGGAAACAACCATTCGGAAGAAGTTGACTTTGTCACCCTGTGGCTGGTATCCTACCATGGTTGTCCCACACTCCATCATCATTGCCTTGATCTTTGGCGCCACCTACAGAGAGGCAGAGTAATTGTGGCTGTAATAACAATATTTTACAGACACTCATAAACAGAAGAATATTTGTGTTTTGGGTAGTACTGAGTGGATTTCTTCCACATCAGTGCACGTGTGAGGTAAAAGATGAGAGGAAATACCCTGTGTAGCTTCTCTCTCCGTTCGTCTCCCTGTGGTACGCCCCGCAAGCTTGGTGGAATGTACCAGAAACAAACGTTTGTATGCTGGGGCTGCAGAGAGAAAAACAGCATGTCATGACAACTTGAACCTGAAGGTTCTTTCAGTCTATGAATATGTGTGTTCCAGATACAAACCTGCCCCTCAAAGACCATTTCATATCCCTCACGGTTCTTGATTTTGTTATACAGATATTCTGAGAGCTCCAAACATCTGTCAATGTGCTGCTCGAGCCCGACTGTGCCCTGCATGCAGTGAAATTACCAATGATAAGAATTAATTGTGAAGAACAAGAATGTATTACCAGAATACTGGCCTCACATTACCCTTACAATAAAGAATTTGCTTCAAGTTCATTTTTTTAAGTATAAGCAAAGTTCAAGTTTATTGTTATGCATACTCTGTGGTATGACTTTACTTGTAAGTGCTACCTGGGACTAAATTGGCCACTTTTTCAGTTTATAAAAGTGTACTTTTAACTTTATTAAGTGTGAAAGTACTAAACTTTGGGAACACAACATTTACAACTACGTTTTCAGAGAAGTATACATAAGTATATAAACATAAGGTATATTTCTGAAAAGTTCATAAAAATACTTTCTTATCTAGTTTAAAAAAAGTATACTAATATTTACAATAATTAGTACAAAAGTACAAAACCGCATAATTGCAACCCACCTTGGCCTTCCACATGAGCCAGAATTTGAAGATGTCCACATGTCTGCCACACTGGATGGCTTTGTCTCCCGTGTCATAGGTAACATCGTACTGTTTGTCTGGCTGAAACAGGTATCCAGCACACATGGAGTTGCAGCCCTGCAGAATTCCCTGTAACAGCAGCAGAGCTTTGTATATGAACAGCATAAAGACCCGCCCAGTTACAAAGGAAGAGACCATCTGACCAACATGTACAGCAGTTTGCCATTTGCTTTTTGTGTTTGTGTGCAATGTTTTCTCACCTTCTCTCTGACCAGGATAGCTGAACATTGTAATGGGACACCCATCATCTTATGAGGGTTCCACGTGACTGAGTTGGCCCTGAAACAGAAGCCGCAGTGTTTCTGCAGGTTATGTTGCACCGTCACTGTGATGTACTGTCACTGGAGGACATGGTTTAAATATTCTGTTTACAAACCTCTCAATACCGCTTAATTTGTGGCGGTGTTTTCTGGACATCAGCAGTCCTCCACCCCATGCACCCTGAACACATACAAACACCACTGATTGATTGTGTCATTCCCTCAACTATCCATTAATTCTATCTCAGTTTCGCTGAGAGCATAAAATGATGTTGTGATGAATCACAGTGCAGTTAGAGAAGGTCAGACTCACGTCCACATGCAGCCACAGGTTGTACCTCTCACAGATGTCTGCAATGTCATTAATGGGGTCAAAAGCCCCATAAACTGTGGTACCAGCTGTTGCATTCACAAACAGCGGCACATAACCCTGAAATACACATTAAACATGAATGACACAACATTTGCCACATGCCCTCACGATAAACACTGTAAACAGGACAGTGACCCGCAGTATCACACTTCATTAACAGAAGCACGTCTTAGTATTTAAACATCAATTCATCCATCAGCAGGGAAATATCTGCTCCAGTATTGATCCACTCAGCTGCTCAGGAGGAGACTTAAATACTTTCATTCATTACAGTTAGAGGACAGTGCACCCTACTGTGGGTGTGGTTAGAGTGCATACTAACCTTCTGTTTGACATCAATGATCTTGGCCTCTAAGTCTGCTGGTATGACACGCCCCCTGAAACAAGACATCCAATGAGATGCAATAAGAGGGAGGGACTTACAATACTTAAATAAAGTTAAGCATAAAGAGAGTAACTTAGCCAGTGGCCAGAGAATGTCTTTGAACTTTGAACTTAACTCTACATTTTTTAATTCAACATGAAACTGACTTTATTTTTCTTATTATTATTCTTATTGTTATTATTTAAATGCAAGTGATAGAAGCAGTTTAGTGATGATACCTCTCATCTGTCTTCAGAAGAATGACATTTTCTTTTCCAAATCCCAGCACAGATCCTGCCTTCTTGATTGAATAATGACTCTACAAAAAAAAAACAACAACAACAGTTTTGGTTAATTCAATGGACAAGATACTATAGAATACAACTGATAACAGAGGATAATAATAATGGACTAAAATGGATACTACTATAAACAAGCTACTGATTTTACTAAGTTAAAATAAGGCCTCTAGAGGGAGACAAATCCCGTGTTTAACTGGATTGTAAGGCAGCATTTGTTCTGTTGTACATCACACTCAGTGGTTATTGTGAAGAGTGAATACTCACATGTTCAGAAGTGAAGAGCACTAGTCGTGGAGCAGCAGACATGCCTTTAGTTTTAACCTCCGGGAAGTACTTATACCGCGCAACCATCACACTGTACATGTTTGATATGGCTCCACCTGGACATTACAACATTTTATTTTCAGGAC